>JAUUTY010000154.1:0-148996 GCA_030979885.1 Lolium multiflorum
GTCCACATAATGTGTACACTATCATGGTGGGGTGTTGTTTGAACCTATTTTGTACCCCCGGGTGAGTCCCGCTACACGCACATGCGCTGACCGCAATTTGTCAATGGATTAGTGTTTCCCTGGAAAAGCCTCAGAAGGTGGGAATGACCCAAAAATTGTGTGTGTCCACATGGTGTGTACACTATCATGGCGGGGTGTTGTTTGAACCAATTTTGTACCCCTGGGTGCGTCCGTCTACATGCACATGCGCTGATAGCAATTAGTCAATGTTGTAGACAAGACGGTCAATGGATTAGGGTTTCCCCGGAAAGCGAGCATAGGATTGTGGGAATGACCCCAAAATCGTGTGTGTCCATAACGTGTACACTATCATGGTGGGGTGTTGTTTGAACCAATTTTGTACCCCTGGGTGTGCGCCCGGCTACACGCACATGCGCGGACCGCAATTTGTCAATGGATTAGGGTTTCCCGGAAAAGCGTGCCTCGGAGGGCGGGAATGACCCAAAAAATTGTGTGTGTCCACATGGTGTGTACACTATCCGGTGGGGTGTCGTTTGAACCAATTTTGTACTCCCGGGTGCGTTACACGCACATGCACTGATGGCAATTAGTCAATGTTGTAGACAACACGGTCAATGGATTAGGGTTTCGCTGGCCTCCGATTGTGGGAATGACCCCAAATCGTGTGTGTCCACATATTGTGTACACTATCATGGCGGGGTGTTGCTTGAACCAATTTTGTACCCCGGGTGCGTCCGGCTACACGCACATGCGCTGACGGCAATTTGTCAATGGATTAGGGTTTCCCTGAAAAGCGTGCCTCGGAAGGTGGGAATGATCCAAAAAATTGTGTGTGTCCACATGGTGTGTACACTATCATGGTGGGGTGTTGTTTGAACCAATTTTGTACCCAAGGGTGCGTCCGGCTACACGCACATGCGCTGATGGCAATTAGTCAATGTCAGAGGACAAGACTGGCCAATGGATTAGGTCGCTGGAAAGCGAGTCTTGATTGTGGGATGACCCCCAAAATCATGTGTGTCCACATAATGTACACACTCATGGTGGGTGTTGTTTGAACCAATTTTGTACCCCTGGGTGCGTCCGGCTACACGCACATGCGCCGACGGCAATTTGTCAATGGATTAGGGTTTCCCTGAAAAGCGTGCCCCGGAAGGTGGGAATGACCCAAAAATTGTGTGTGTCCACATGGTGTGTACACTATCATGTAGGTGTTGTTTGAACCAATTTTGTACCCCGGGTGCGTCCGAGCCTACACGCACATGCGCTCGATGGCAATTAGTCAATGTTGTAGACAGCACGGCCAATGGATTAGGGTTTCCCCGGAAAGCGAGCCCAGATTGTGGGAATGACCCAAAATCGTGTGTGTCCGCATAATGTGTACACTATCATGGTGGGGTGTTGTTTGAACCAATTTTGTACCCCCGGGTGCTTCCGGCTACACGCACATGCGCTGACGACAATTTGTCAATGGATTAGGGTTTCCCCGAAAAGCGTGCCTCGTAAGGTGGGAATGACCCAAAATTGTGTGTGTCCACATGGTGTGTACACTATCATGGTGGGGTGTTGTTTGAACCAATTTTGTACCCCGGGTGCGTCCGGCTACACGCAAATGCGCCGATGGCAATTAGTCAATGTTGTAGATAGCACGGTCAATGGATTAGGTTTCCCTGGAAAGCGAGCCTCTGATTGTGGGAATGACCCCAAAATCGTGTGTGTCCACATAATGTACACTATCATGGTGGGGTGTTGTTTGAACCAATTTTGCACTGGCGCGTCTGCCACACGCACATGCGCCGACTTCGCAATTTGTCAATCTGATTAGGCCCCCTGGAAAGCGAAGCCTCTGAGGCGGGAATGACCCAAAATTGTGTGTCCACACTTGTGTACACTATCATGGTGGGGTGTTGCTTGAACCAATTTTGTACCCCCGGGTGCGTCCGGCTACACGCACATGCGCTGACGGCAATTAGTCAATGTTGTAGACAACACGGTCAATGGATTATGGTTTCCCTGGAAAGCGAGCCTCGGATTGTGGGAATGACCCCAAAAATCGTGTGTGTCCACATAATGTGTACACTATCATGGTGGGGTGTTGTTTGAACCAATTTGTACCCCGGTGCGTCCGGCTACACGCACATGCGCCGACGCGCAATTTGTCAATGGATTAGGTTTCCCCGGAAAGCGAGAGCCTCGGAGGGCGGGAATGACCCAAAAAATTGTGTGTGTGTCCACATGGTGTGTACACCATCATGGTGAGGTGTTGTTTGAACCAATTTTGTACCCCGGGTGCGTCCAGATACACGCACATGCGCTGATGGCAATTAGTCAAGTTGTAGACAGCACATCAATGGATTAGGGTTTCCCGGGAAAGCGAGCCTGATTGTGGGAATGACCCCAAATCGTGTGTGTCCACATATTGGGTACACTATCATGGTGGGGTGTTGTTTGAACCAATTTTGTAACCCCGGGTGCGTCCGGCACGCACATGCGCTGACTGCAATTTGTCAATGGATTAGGGTTTCCGTGGAAAGCGACCTCGAAGGTGGGAATGACCCAAAAAAATTGTGTGTGTCCACATGGTGTGTACACTATCGTTGGTGGGGTGTTGTTTGAACCAATTTGTACCCCCGGGGTGCGTCCGGCCACACGCACATGCGCCGATGGCAATTAGTCATTGTCGTAGGACAAAGACGGCTGGCATTGGATTAGGTTTCCATGGAAAGCGCAGCCTCGATTGTGGATGACCCTTAAAAATCGTGTGTGTCCACATAATGTGTACACTATCATGGTGGGGTGTTGTTTGAACCAATTTTGTACCCCCAGGTGCGTCCAGCTACACGCACATGCGCTGATGGCAATTAGTCAATGTATTAGGCTTCCCGGAAAGCGAGCCTCGGAGGGCGGGAATGACCCAAAAAATTGTGTGTGTCCACATGGTGTGTACACTATCATGGTGGGGTGTTGTTTGAACCAATTTTGTGCCCCCGGGTGCGTCCAGCTACACGCACATGCGCTGATGGCAATTAGTCAATGTTGTAGACAACACGGTCAATGGATTAGGTTTTCCCTGGAAAGCGAGCCTCGGATTGTGGGAATGACCCCAAAAATCGTGTGTGTCCAGATAATGTGTACACTATCATGGTGGGGTGTTGTTTGAACCAATTTTGTACCCCCGGGTGCGTCCGGCTACACGCACATGCGTTGACGGCAATTTGTCAATGGATTAGGGTTTCCGTGAAAAGCGAGCCTCGGAAGGTGGGAATGACCCAAAAATTGTGTGTGTCCACATGGTGTGTACACTATCAAGGGCGGGGTGTTGTTTGAACCAATCTTGTACCCCCGGGCCAACTACACGCACATGCGCTGATGGCAATTAGTCAATGTTGTAGACAGCACGGTCAATGGATTAGGGTTTCCCTGGAAAGCGAGCCTCGGATTGTGGGAATGACCCCAAAATCGTGTGTGTCCACATAATGTGTACACTATCATGGTGGGGTGTTGTTTGAACCAATTTGTACCCCCGGGTGCGCCCGGCTACACGCACATGCGCTCGACGGCAATTTGTCAATGGATTAGGTTTCCCCGGAAAGCGAGTCTCGTGAGGGTGGGAATGACCCAAAATATTGTGTGCCCACATGGTGTGTACACTATCATGTTGGGGTGTTGTTTGAACCCCCGGGTGTGTCCGGCTACACGCACATGAGCTGACGGCAATTTGTCAATGTTGTAGACAACACGATCAATGGATTAGGGTTTCCCCGGAAAGCGAGCTTCGGATTGTGGGAATGACCCCAAAATCGTGTGTGTACACATAATGTGTACACTATCATGGATGGGGTGTTTTTTGAACCAATTTTGTACCCCTCGGGTGCGTCCGGTTACACGCACATGCGCCTGACTGCAATTTGTCAATGGATTAGGGTTTCCCCGGAAAGCGAGCCTCGGATTGGTGGGAATGACCCACAAAATTGTGTGTGTCCACATGGTGTGTACACTATCATGGCGGGGTGTTGTTTGAACCAATTTTGTACCCCCGGGTGCGTCCAGCTACACGCACATGCGCTGATGGCAATTAGTCAATGTTGTAGACAACACGGTCAATGGATTAGGGTTTCCCTGGAAAGCGAGCCTCGGATTGTGGGAATGACCCCAAAAACCGTGTGTGTCCACATAATGTGTACACTATCATGGTGGGGTGTTGTTTGAACCAATTGTGTACCCCCGGGTGCGTCCGGCTACACGCACATGCGCTGACGGCAATTTGTCAATGGATTAGGTTTCCCTGGAAAGCGAGCCTCGGAGGGTGGGAATGACCCAAAAAATTGTGTGTGTCCACATGGTGTGTACACTATCATGGCGGGGTGTTGTTTGAACCAATTTTGTACTCCCGGGCCCGGCTACACGCACATGCGCCGATGGCAATTAGTCAATGTTGTAGACAACACGGTCAATGGATTAGTTCCTGGAAAGCGAGCCTCGGATTGTGGGAATGACCCTAAAAATTGTGTGTGTTCACATAATGTGTACACTATCATGGCGGGGTGTTGTTTGAACAAATTTTGTACCCCCGGGGTGCGCCCGGCTACACGCACATGCGCCGACGCAATTTGTCAATGGATTAGGTTTCGGAAAGCGAGCCTTGGGTGGGAATGACCCACAAAATTGTGTGTGTCCACATGGTGTGTACACTATCATGGTGGGGTGTTGTTTGAACCAATTTTGTACCCCGGGTGCGTCCGGCTACATGCACATGCGCTGACGGCAATTAGTCAATGTTGTAGACACAACACGGTCAATGGATTAGGGTTTCCCTGGAAAGCGAGCCTCGGATTGTGGGAATGACCCCAAAAATCATGTGTGTCCACATAATGTGTACACTATCATGGTGGGGTGTTGTTTGAACCAATTTTGTACCCCGGGTGCGTCCGGCTACACGCACATGCGCTGACGGCAATGTCAATGGATTAGGGTTTCCCTGGAAAGCGAGCCTCGGAGGGTGGGAATGACCCAAAAATTGTGTGTGTCCACATGGTGTGTACACTATCATGGTGGGGTGTTGTTTGAACCAATTTTGTACCCCGGGTGCGTCTGTCCGGCTACACGCACATGCGCCGATGGCAATTAGTCAATGTTGTAGACAACACGGTCAATGGATTAGGTTTTCCCTGGAAAGCGAGCCTCTGATTGTGGGAGATCCTTGTATGTGATCTGCTCCTCTGCCATCTCGGATGTCGGTGTTGACGTGGATGTTGCAGAAGATGTCCCACCGGGCGTGCCAGAATGTGTTACCCTCCAAAACCCACCGACGGGCAATGGTTAAGCAACACGAAGAGCCGGGAGGCTCCCAAGGCCGCTTAGTGGACCCTGGCACCTCGCGTCGTCCCGCAAATCTTCTAGCCACGTCCTGGCGGTTGCTAGGGCGTGCCACCTGACCTAGACCCGATCAGGAAGGTGTTAGAGTGCTTCGATTGTTCCTGCATGGTAGACACGTAAACATTAAATACGAGCCTTATCGGCTCTCAGGTTTCCCTGTGGATCGGCTCAAAGAGCCGATCGCCCCATGGTCCTTGATGGATTTGCAATGGCATGGGGATCCTGCTTGAAAAACAAAGCTAAACCGATCTACGACAGTTTAGGGTTTTCACCGCATAACCGGAACGTCCTACGTGTGATCGGGCCTAGCAGCTACGGAAGATGATGCAAACTACCCCTACAAGAGGCCTAAAAACCAACGTAACGTTGATTCCCGGAACATCCCTCGCAGGGACGGTAAACAACACCTAACGCACCACCGGATCCCGACCCAGCATAAGGCCTAACTATGCAGGTATTAAACTAATCCTTGCGGAGCAAGGAGCAACTATAACGGATCGGATCTACTAAGTAATGAACAAGCAAGATGCTGCCCTTACACCCGTAAAGGTGTAGGGCAGCTAGGTGTCGAGGGACGGCATTGCCACGCAGATATGCACGAGAAAGCATCAATGCAAGCCCCTAAACACCTAATGATAAGTAGTACTGCTCGCCATCAACAACGCTTCAGCACGAGCAGTACAAGGTAGACGAATAAACGTATACTGCCTAGATCGCGGATGCGATCTAGGCAGCATGGTGCTTACCCGGGAGAAACCCTCGAAGAAAGGGGTGGCGATGCGCCTGATTTGTGTTGGTTGAACGATGATTGTCCCCCTTTTCCGATAACCCTAGATACATATTTATAGTCCAAGGGACTTTCTAATTGAGGCGTGCACCTAACCGTGCACGGGCTACTTTTTAATCTAAATTACAATGCGATCTACTATATTACAGGATACATGGGCAATTTAGCCCAAACTCTTAGCGCAAGGCCGCTTCAAAGATGCTCCACATGTAATCTTCAAAGCCCATCTTCACTTACGGCCCATCTCCTGATTTGGCCAAAATCGGGTGGTAACACATGCCCCCCTGGTTTTGATAATGATAATTGCAAAACCATCTGTCTCCTTCGAAGGGTCATGTCGTGGCAGAACCGTCGCAGTATTCTTCATCATGACGTCTTGCCTTCCCAACTTCTCTGCACGATTTGACAGTTTTGGCACCATGTCCTCGAAAACTGCTCGACAATTAAATTTCCATCTCCTTTTATTTAACCGCATCGAACAGTTCTCCTCTTCATCCCCTCGCATCAGCACTTCCACCATCGCCAAAAAACCTCTTTCCCCGTAGCAATGTCTTCCTCTTCTTCTACCTCCTCAGGCCTCTCCCTCCAATCTTCGCCAAAGAATGAAGACGACCTCCACTCCAGGGCGAACCCCATCTCCTCCGACAAGGAGAAGAAAAAAGTAAAGAAGGAAGAGGCCCCCTCCTCCGCCAGGTACCCGCCGACGAAGCGCTCCCGCATGTGGGCGGACACGAGGATGACGATGACGACGAGGGAGGGGGAGAAGAAGAAGAGGAGAAAGATGATTCCTCCTCTTCCGCCGGATATCCGCCGACGAAGCGCTTCCGCTTGGGCGACAAAGGAGGACGATGACGACGACGAGGAAGAAGAGGCCCCCGCCGAAGACATGGGTAGCAAACGACGAGGGAAGTCTCCTGGGAGCAGCGATTTACGGCTCCGGCAGATCGGGATATGATGAGGCCAATGAGGAGAAAGCAATCAGAGGACTAGTAGTCCCCGAGCAATCGGCTCTTCTTTGTTCTTCCTTTCTGAGCATCGGCTCTTCATTGTAAAGATCCTCTCTTATTAATGAAGAAAATTTCTCTCAATCACCTTTGCTTTCTTGTCAATTTGGCCGATTGTTCAACGAAGTCATTGCTCAAAGAGCCGATGGCAAAGCATCGGCCTGCATTCCAAACGCGATTCCAGGCGAGATGCGCCTTTTCCACGGTCAAATGATACGCACTACGTTCGATGTTCGAATATCCTTCAATCTCTAGAGTCGATGACCGTGCACGGCTATATTTTCCTTATTATATTTTACCGTCGATTTCATACAATCGGTACTTGAAACAATCTTCAAGCATGGTGGGCCAATAAAATCCCGATCGCCTGATCAGCCACTTCATCTTATGAGCCGATTGGTGAGTTCCACAGGCACCTTCATGCACCTCATGCAAGAGCCGATTGGACTCGGCTGGTCCCAAACATTTGAGAAGTAATCCTTCCAATGTTCTATAAAACATGTCATCGCCAATCAGAACATACTTCATGGCTCTGTATCTTATCCGTTTAGGTGCCCCCTGAGCCGGATCCTTCAAGTAATTTTTTTACCGGCCGATTTGTGTATCGGCCTCCATGTCTTTACTGTCCATCATCCCACATACTTGGGAAATACTTCTTGAGATGCTGGCCATTGACTCATGCACCTCATGCAAGAGCCGATTGGACTCGGCTGGTCCCAAACATTTGAGAAGTAATCCTTCCAATGTTCTATAAAACATGTCATCGCCAATCAGAACATACTTCATGGCTCTGTATCTTATCCGTTTAGGTGCCCCCCGAGCCGGATCCTTCAAGTAATTGAAGATATCGGCTCTCCAATCATCGGGCTCCATGAGTTGCACCTGAAAATCGGCTTCCTCAACCACGTCTTTGTATCCTGACGCCGTTTGTGCGAGGTCGTTTGCCTCGGTATTTTGCGACCTTGGGATCCAATTGAAGTTTATGTACCTAAATTGTGCCATCAACTCACGGCATTGTACCCATAATGGGAAGAGTGACTCGCTCTCGCACTTGTATTCTTCTGTGAGCTGAGAAATCACCAATTTGGAATCTCCGAAGATCTCAACTGCTTCAGCCCCAGCTTCCAGGAGTAACTCCATTCCCTTGCAGATCGCTTCGTACTCAGCCACATTGTTGGTGCAAGGGTCAGCCAACCTGATAGAGAAGGAGTATGTTGCCCCCCGAGGCGACACGAGTAGCACGCCGATGCCGCAACCATCCTCACAAACCGATCCATCAAAGAACATGGCCCATGCACGCACAGATAGTGCTGCTACGTCCGTGTTTATTCGTTCAGCAATAAGATCGGCCAACGCTTGTCCCTTGACTGCTTTCGCAGGCTGATACCGGATATCAAATTCCGATAATGCAAACATCCATTTACCGAGTCGGCCTTTTAATACAGGAGCCGACAACATGTGCTTGATGACATCTGATTTGCATATGACGATGATTTCTGCTTATGTGATGAAGCTTGGTGCAGGTAAAAAATAGACAAAGGCACAACTTCTCAATTTCAGGGTACCTTGTTTCTGCATCCAACATCCTTCTGCTGAGGTAGAAAACCACTTTTTCCAGGCCATCATAAACCTGCACCACCACTGATGCGATGGAGGTGTCAGCCACTGATAAGTAAATGTAGAACGGCCTGTCTTGCTGCGGCGGAACTAACACAGGTGGCTTGGTTAGGTATTCCTTAATATCATCAAATGCCTCGTTGTTGCTCTGCCCCCCAGCGGAACTCCTCATCAGACTTGATTTTAACCAAGCCCATGAACGGCTCAATTCGTCCTGACAGGTGGAGATAAACCTTCTGACGAAGTTAATTTTGCCGATGAGACATTGGAGCTCCTTCTTTGTGGTGGGCGGCTTCATCGTTCGCACTGCCTCTTGACTCTTCAGGCCGATCTCAATCCCACGCTCGTGGACCAAGAATCCTAGGAACTGACCGGCCGTCACACCGAAGGCGCACTTCTTCGGATTCATTCTCAGTCCGAACTTCCGAGTTCGGTCCAGGACTCGTCGCAAATCCTCTAAGTGTCCGTCCGTCGCAACAGACTTTACCACCACGTCGTCGATGTAAATCTCCACCAACTTGCCAATTAGATCATGGAAGATGTAGTTCATGGCTCTTTGGTATGTTGCGCCGGCGTTCTTCAGTCCAAACGTCATGACCACATATTCAAACAAGCCCACTGAGCCTGGCACTCTGAATGCAGTCTTGTGTATATCCTCCGGAGCCATGAAAATTTGGTTGTAGCCAGCATTGCCATCCATGAAACTCAATATTTTATGACCAGCAGCTGCATTGATCAGGGTCTCTGCTACTGGCATCGGATACTCGTCCTTCGGAGTGGCGCTGTTAAGGTTCCGAAAATCTATGGCTACGCGCCATCGGCCGTCCTTTTTCTCCACAGGCACCACATTGGAAATCCATTCAGCGTACCTGCATGGCCTGATGAATCCGGCGTCCAGCATCTTCTTGATTTCTTTCTTGACTTCTTCCAAGACTTCGGCCTTCATCTGTCGTGCTCGCTGCTGGAACGGCCGAAATCCTTTCTTCAGAGGGAGCCGGTGCTCAATGATGCTCCTGTCTAACCCAGGCATCTCTGTATAATCCCAGGCAAAACAATCTGGGTACTCTTTTAACAGGGCTATCATCAGGCCCCTCAGGTGTGGGTCTAGTTTCTTGCTGATAAATGTTGGTCGTGGCTTGTCCCCAGGACCAATATCGATCTCTTCTAGCTCGTCGGCTGATGTAAACCCGTAACCCAGCTTTCCATCGCCTGCCAGGTCAATGTTGAACACAGCAAAGCGTATGTTGAGGATAATGCTGGCCGATCGCTGAAATCGGCCTCCTTCTCCATTGTAATGCTTAATGAGGGTTTACAACTTCTCGGTCTCTTATTATGGTGATGTGCCTCGCTGGAGGCACGTTCACCCTGTCTTGGGTCGTAAATCTCTGACGAGATCCCGAACACCGTGTTTGTGCCGCCCGATGTCTCACGCATCGCCCGATGCCCGTGCACGGCCGTTTTGGGCGCCATACTTTCTTTGGCGGGCGCGCTCGTCTCCAATGTCTCGCTGAATTTTCACGGTCGATCGGTCCGTGCTCTTCTCAACGTGCAGCTGTGCATCGTGCCCCTGGGCTTCTTCCAAAGTTCTCTGCAGCTCGCCGCACTCTACGCTTCCGAGAATGGTCGAGTCCATCAGTGGCACCACCTTGTTCAGGATACCTATCTTCTTCTCCATCCGACTCCTCAAAGTCTTCTTCTTGAGATGACTCAGCTCGTTTACTCTGATGTGGGAGAGGCTAGACGCTCGAACACTGAAACTTCGTTTGTCCTTCTCCTTTGCTGTTTGCATTCTGGGCAATTCTCGATTGTTGGCAATCGGCTCATTCCTGAGTCCCATCAATGTTTGAAGAAGGGACAGTTCCAGTGCTTGTCCACGTTGTCTTGCTCACTTGACCTCCCTCCAGCGCGACGTTCGTACCCGTCGTTGTTTCCATCATGCTAACGATACCTTCTGTTTTCTGCATCAGACCGACGATATCTTTCATCGTCTTTGTCGTAGCGCCGACGTCGGTCGTACTGCTGCTCATATTTATTGAGGAGATGCACGGAGAGTGGGCGCTGATACCGTATGCTTCTCACCTCCTCCTCGGTTAGGTACCGTCTATCATCATCTTGGGGCCGGTCGCGTGGAACGGCCTCCTCTTTATCCTTGCCACGAGAGTGGCTGCTCTCTGCTTTATCTTTGCCATGGCGGATCACAAACCCTGCCATATTGACATCAAAAGAGAACCCTGGCTCCCTTATGGAGTGGCTGAGATCTACCGTGTTGCCGCCATGCGACAGACGCGTGTCTCCTTTGAGCTTGATGCTGTGAGAACGGGTCGTCTCAAAGGAGCCGATGAGCTCGGCTTCACAGATGGCCTTCAGCTCATCGTATTTCTTCTTGTGCTCCGCAGGGAGATCCTTGTATGTGATCTGTTCCTCTGCCATCTCGGATGTCGGTGTTGACGTGGATGTTGCAGAAGATGTCCCACCGGGCGTGCCAGAATGTGTTACCCTCCAAAACCCACCGACGGGCAATGGTTAAGCAACACGAAGAGCCGGGAGGCTCCCAAGGCCGCTTAGTGGACCCTGGCACCTCGCGTCGTCCCGCAAATCTTCTAGCCACGTCCTGGCGGTTGCTAGGGCGTGCCACCTGACCTAGACCCGATCAGGAAGGTGTTAGAGTGCTTCGATTGTTCCTGCATGGCAGACACGTAAACATTAAATACGAGCCCTATCGGCTCTCAGGTTGCCCTGTGGATCGGCTCAAAGAGCCGATCGCCCCGTGGTTCACGTTGGATTTACAATGACACGGGGATCCTGCTTGATCAAAACAAAGCTAAACCGATCTACGACAGTTTAGGGTTTTCACCGCATAACCGGAACGTCCTACGTGTGATCGGGCCTAGCAGCTACGGAAGATGATGCAAACTACCCCTACAAGAGGCCTAAAAACCAACGTAACGTTGATTCCCGGAACATCCCTCGCAGGGATGGTAAACAACACCTAGCGCACTACCGGATCGTCCGACCCCAGCATAAGGCCTAACTATGCAGATATTAAACTAGTCCTTGCGGAGCAAGGAGCAACTATAACGGATCGGATCTACTAAGTAATGAACAAGCAAGATGCTGCCCTTACACCCGTAAAGGTGTAAGGGCAGCTAGGTGTCGAGGGACGGCATTGCCACGCAGATATGCACGAGAAAGCATCAATGCAAGCCCCTAAACACCTAATGATAAGTAGTACTGCTCGCCATCAACAACGCTTCAGCACGAGCAGTACAAGGTAGACGAATAAACGTATCTGCCTAGATCGCAAGATGCGATCTAGGCAGCATGATGCTTACCCGGAGAAACCTCGAAGAAAGGGGTGGCGATGCGCCTGATTTGTGTTTGTTGAACGATGATTGTCCCCCTTTTCCGATAACCCTAGATACATATTTATAGTCCAAGGGACTTTCTAATTGAGGCGTGCACCTAACCGTGCACGGGCCAGACTCTATCTCTTAATCTAAACTACAATGCGATCTACTATATTACATACATGGGCAATTTAGCCCAAACTCTTAGCGCAAGGCCGCTTCAAAGATGCTCCATGTGTAATCTTCAAACATCTTCACTTATGGCCCATCTCCTGATTTGGCCAAAATCGGGTGGTAACAGCTACGCGCACATGCGTTGACGGCAATTTGTCAATGGATTAGGGTTTCCCTGGAAAGCGAGCCTCGGAGGGTGGGAATGACCCAAAAAATTGTGTGTGTCCACATGGTGTGTACACTATCATGGTGGGGTGTTGTTTGAACCAATTTTGTACCCCGGGTGCGTCCGGCTACACGCACATGCGCTGATGGCAATTAGTCAATGTTGTAGACAGCACGGTCAATGGATTAGGGTTTCCATGGAAAGCGAGCCTCGGATTGTGGGATGACCCAAAAATCATGTGTGTCCACATAATGTGTACACTATCATGGTGGGGTGTTGTTTGAACAAATTTTGTACCGGGTGCGTCCGGCTACACGCACATGCGCGGGCAATCTGTCAATGGATTAGGGTTTCCCTGGAAAGCGAGCCTCGGAAGGTGGGAATGACCCAAAAAATTGTGTGTGTGTCCACATGGTGTGTACACTATCATGGTGGGGTGTTGTTTGAACCAATTTTGTACCCCGGGTGCGTCCGACAATGCGCTGATGGCAATTAGTCAATGTTGTAGACAACACGGTCAATGGATTAGGGTTTCCCAGGAAAGCGAGCCTAGGATTGTGGCAATGACCCCAAAAATCGTGTGTGTCTACATAATGTGTACACTATCAGGGTGGGTGTTGTTTGAACCAATTTTGTACCCCCGGGTGCGTCCGCTACACGCACATGCGCTGACGGCAATTGTCAATGGATTAGGGTTTCGAAAGCGAGCCTCGGAAGGTGGGAATGACCCAAAAATTGTGTCCACATGGTGTGTACACTATCATGGTGGGGTGTTGTTTGAACCAATTTTGTACCCAGGCCCGGCCTACACGCACATGCGCTGATGGCATAGTCAATGTTGTAGACAACACGGTCAATGGATTAGGTTTTCCCTGGAAAGCGAGCCTCGGATTGTGGGAATGACCCCAAAAATGGTGTGTCCACATAATGTGTACACAATCATGGTGGGGTGTTGTTTGAACCAATTTTGTACCCCGGTGCGTCCGGCCACACGCACATGCGCTGACGGCAATTTGTCAATGGATTAGGGTTTCGGGAAAGCGAGCCTCGGAGGGTGGGAATGACCCAAAAATTGTGTGTGTCCACATGGTGTGTACACTATCATGGTGGGGTGTTGTTTGAACCAATTTGTACCCCCGGTGCGTCCGTCTACATGCACATGCGCTGATGGCAATTAGTCAATGTTGTAGACAACACGGTCAATGGATTAGGGTTCCTGGAAAGCGAGCCTCGGATTGTGGGAATGACCCCAAAAAATCATGTATGTCCACAAAATGTGTACACTATCATGGTGGGGTGTTGTTTGAACCAATTTTGTACCCCGGGTGCGTCCAGCTACACCACATGTTGTGGCAATTTGTCAATGGATTAGGGTTTCCCTGGAAGCGAGCCTCGGAGGGGGGAATGACCCAAAAATTGTGTGTGTCCACATGGTGTATACATCATGGTGGGGTGTTGTTTGAACCAATTTTGTACCCCAGGGTGCAGCTACACGCACATGCGTGTGGTAATTAGTCAATGTTGTAGACAACACGGTCAATGGATTAGGGTTTCCCTGGAAAGCGAGCCTCGGATTGTGGGAATGACCCCAAAAATCGTGTGTGTCCACATATTGTGTACACTATCATGGTGGGGTGTTGTTTGAACCAATTTTGTACCCCCGGATGCGTCCGGCTACACGCACATGCGCTGACGGCAATTTGTCAATGGATTAGGGTTTCCCTGGAAGCGAGCCTCGGAGGGTGGGAATGACCCAAAAATTGTGTGTGTCCACATGGTGTGTACACTATCATGGTGGGGTGTTGTTTGAACCAATTTTGTACCCGCGGTGCGTCCGGCTACACGCACATGCGGATGGCAATTAGTCAATGTTGTAGACAGACGGTCAATGGATTAGGTTTCCATGGAAAGCGAGCTCTGATTGTGGGATGACCCCAAAAATCATGTGTGTCCACATAATGTACACTATCATGGTGGGGTGTTGTTTGAACCAATTTTGTACCCGGGTGCGCCCGGCTACACGCACATGCTCACGGCAATTTGTCAATGGATTAGGGTTTCCCGGAAAGAGCCTCGGAGGGTGGGAATGACCCAAAAATTGTGTGTGTCCACATGGTGTGTACACTATCATGGTGGGGTGTTGTTTGAACCAATTTTGTACCCGCGGGTGTCCGGCTACACGCACATGCGCTGATGGCAATTAGTCAATGTTGTAGACAACACGGTCAATGGATTAAGGTTTCCCTGGAAAGCGAGCCTAGGATTGTGGGAATGACCCCAAAAATCGTGTGTGTCCACATAATGTGTACACTATCATGGTGGGGTGTTGTTTGAACCAATTTTGTACCCCCGGGTGCGTCCGGCTACACGCACATGCGCTGACGGCAATTTGTCAATGGATTAGGGTTTCCATAAAGCGAGCCTCGGAAGGTGGGAATGACCCAAAAATTGTGTGTGTCCACATGGTGTACACTATCATGGTGGGGTGTTGTTTGAACCAATTTTGTACCCCCGGGTGCGTCCAGCTACACGCACATGCGCCGATGGCAATTAGTCAATGTTGTAGACATCACGGTCAATGGATTAGGGTTTCCCTGGAAAGCGAGCCTTGATTGTGGGAATGACCCCAAAAATCGTGTGTGTCCACATAATGTGTACACTATCATGGTGGGGTGTTTGAACCAATTTTTTACCCCGGGTGCGTCCGGTTACACGCACATGCGCTGACGGCAATTTGTCAATGGATTAGTTTCCCTGAAAAGCCCTCGAAGGGTGGGAATGACCCAAAAATTGTGTGTGTCCACATGGTGTGTACACTATCATGGTGGTGTTGTTTGAACCAATTTTGTACCCCCGGGTGCGTCCGGCACACGACATGCGCTGATGGCAATTAGTCAATGTTGTAGACAGCACGGTCAATGGATTAGGGTTTCCCTGGAAAGCGAGCCTCGGATTGTGGGAATGACCCCAAAAATCATGTGTGTCCACATAATGTGTACACTATCATGGTGGGGTGTTGTTTGAACCAATTTTGTACCCCGGGTGCGTCCGGCTACACGCACATGCGCCGGCGGCAATTTGTCAATTGATTAGGGTTTCCCCGGAAAGCGAGCCTCGGAGGGTGGGAATGACCCAAAAATTGTGTGTGTCCACATGGTGGTTACACTATCATGGTGGGGTGTTGTTTGAACCAATTTTGTACCCCGGGTGCGTCCGGCTACACGCACATGCGCTGATGGCAATTAGTCAATGTTGTAGACAACACGGTCAATGGATTAGGGTTTCCCTGGAAAGGGAGCCTCGGATTGGGGAATGACCCAAAAATCGGTGAGTGTCCACATATTAGACACTATCATGGGGGGGGTTGTTTGAACCAATTTTGTACCCCGGGTGCGTCCGGCTACGCGCACATGCGCTGACGGCAATTTGTCAATGGATTAGGGTTTCCATGGAAAGCGAGCCTCGGAGGGTGAGAATGACCCAAAAATTGTGTGTGTCCACATGGTGTGTACACTATCATGGTGGGGTGTTGTTTGAACCAATTTTGTACCCCCGGGTGCGTCCGGCTACACGCACATGCGCTTGCAATTTGTCAATGGATTAGGGTTTCCTGGAAAGCGAGCCTCGGATGGTGGGAATGACCCAAAAATTTGTGTGTCCACATGGTGTGTACACTATCATGGTGGGTTTTGTTTGAACCAATTTTATACCCCCGGTGCGTCCGGCTACACGCACATGCGCTGATGGCAATTAGTCAATGTTTTAGACAACACGGTCAATGGATTAGGTTTCCCTGGAAAGCGAGCCTAGGATTGTGGGAATGACCCCAAAATCGTGTGTCCACATAATGTGTACAATATCATGGTGGGGTGTTGTTTGAACCAATTTTGTACCCCCGGGTGCGTCCGGCTACACGCACATGCGCTGACGGCAATTTGTCAATGGATTAGGGTTTCCAAAAGCGAGCCTCGAAAGGTGGGAATGACCCAAAAATTTGTGTGTGTCCACATGGTGTGTACACTATCATGGTGGGGTGTTGTTTGAACCAATTTTGAACCCCCGGGTGCGTCCAGCTACACGCACATGCGCTGACAATTAGTCAAATTTGAGACAAAGACGATCGATGGATTAGGGTTTCCCCTGGAAAGAGAACCTCGGATTGTGGGAATGACCCCAAAAATCGTGTGTGTCCACATAATGTGTACACTATCATGGTGGGGTGTTGTTTGAACCAATTTTTTACCCCCGGGTGCGTCCGGCTGCACATGCGCTGACCGCAATTTGTCAATGGATTAGGTTTCCCGGAAAGCGAGCCTCGGAGGGTGGAATAACCCAAAAAATTGTGTATGTCCACATTGTGTGTACACTATCATGGTGGGGTGTTGTTTAAACCAATTTTGGTGCGTGCCCGGCTACATGCACATGCGACGATGGCAATTAGTCAATGTTGTAGACAACACGGTCAATGGATTAGGGTTTCCGGGAGCGAGCCTCAGATTGTGGGAATGACCCCAAAAATCATGTGTGTCCACATAATGTGTACACTTCATGGTGGGGTGTTGTTTGAACCAGTTTTGTACCCCCGGGTGCGTTACACGCACATGCGCTGACGGTAATTTGTCAATGGATTAGGGTTTCCCGGAAAGCGAGCCTCGAGGGTGGGAATGACCCAAAAATTGTGTGTGTCCACATGGTGTGTACACTATCATGGTGGGGTGTTGTTTGAACCAATTTTGTACCCCCGGGTGCGTCTAGCTACACGCACATGCGTTGATGGCAATTAGTCAATGTTGTAGACAACACGGTCAATGGATTAGGGTTTCCCTGGATAGCGAGCCTCGGATTGTGGGAATGACCCCAAAAATCGTGTGTGTCCACATGTTGTGTACACTATCATGGTGGGGTGTTTGAACCAATTTTGTACCCCCGGGTGCGTCCGGCTACACGCACATGCGCGGACGGCAATTTGTCAATGGATTAGGGTTTCCCTGGAAAGCGAGCCTCGGAGGGTGGGAATGACCCAAAAAATTGTGTGTGTCCACATGGTGTGTACACTATCATGGTGGGGTGTTGTTTGAACCACTTTTGTACCCCCGGGTGCGTCCGGCTGCACGCACATGCGCTGATGGCAATTAGTCAATGTTGTAGATAGCACAGTCAATGGATTAGGGTTTCCCTGGAAAGCGAGCCTCGGATTGTGGGAATGACCCCAACAATCGTGTGTGTCCACATAATGTGTACACTATCATGGTGGGGTGTTGTTTGAACCAATTTTGTACCCCGGGTGCGTCCGGCCTACACGCACATGCGCCGATGGCAATTAGTCAATGTTTTAGACAACACGGTAAATGGATTAGGGTTTTCCTGGAAAGCGAGCCTGGGATTGTGGGAATGACCCCAAAATCGTGTGTGTCCACATAATGTGTACAATATCATGGTGGGGTGTTGTTTGAACCACTTTTGTACCCCCCGGGTGCGCCCGGCTACACGCACATGCGCCGACGGCAATTTGTCAATGGATTAGGTTTCCCCCGAAAAGCTAGCCTGGCGGGAATGACCCAAAAATTGTGTGTCCACATGGTGTGTACACTATCATGGTGGGGTGTTGTTTGAACCAATTCTGTACCCCCGGTGCGTCCGCCTACACGCACATGCGCTGATGACAATTAGTCAATGTTGTAGACAGCACGGTCAATGGATTAGGGTTTCCCTGGAAAGCGAACCTCTGATTGTGGGAATGACCCCAAAAATCGTGTGTGTCCACATAATGTGTACACCATCATGGTGGGGTGTTGTTTGAACCACTTTTGTACCCCCGGTGCATCCGGCTACACGCACATGCGCCGACGGCAATTTGTCAATGGATTAGGGTTTCCCCGGAAAGCGAGCCTCGGATTGTGGAATAACCCAAAAATTGTGTATGTCCGCATTGTGTGTACACTATCATGGTGATTGTTTGAACCAATTTGTACCCCCGGGTGCGTCCACACGCACATGCGCTGATGGTAATTAGTCAATGTTGTAGACAACACCGGGCCAATGGATTAGGGTTTCCCGAAAGCGAGCCTCGTATTGTGGGAATGACCTCAAAAAATGTGTGTCCACATAATGTGTACACTATCATGGTGGGGTGTTGTTTGAACCAATTTTAGCACCTCAAAGGTCTGCCACACGCATGCGCTGACTTGCAATTTGTCAATGACTAGGGTTTCCCCCGGAAAGCGAGCCTCGTAGGGCACGCCACTCAAAAATCATTGTGTGTGTCCACATGGTGTGTACACTATCATGGTGGGGTGTTTTTTGAACCAATTTTGTACTCGGGTGCGTCCAGCTACACGCACATGTGCTGATGGCAATTAGTCAATGTTGTAGACAACACGGTCAATAGATTAGGGTTTCCCTGGATAGCGAGCCTCGGATTGTGGGAATGACCCCAAAAATCGTGTGTGTCCACATATTGTGTACACTGTCATGGTGGGTGTTGTTTGAACCAATTTTGTACCCCCGGGTGCGTCCGGCCGCACATGCGCTGACGGCAATTTGTCAATGGATTAGGGTTTCCCTGGAAAGCGAGCCTCGGAGGGTGAGAATGACCCAAAAAATTGTGTGTGTCCACATGGTGTGTACACTATCATGGTGGGGTGTTGTTTGAACCAATTTTGTACCCCTGGGTGCGTCCGGCTACACGCACATGCGCTGATGGCAATTAGTCAATGTTGTAGACAGCACGGTCAATGGATTAGGGTTTCCCTGGAAAGCGAGCCTCGGATTGTGGGAATGACCCCAAAATCGTGTGTCCACATAATGTGTACACTATCATGGTGGGGTGTTGTTTGAACCAATTTTGTACCCCCGGGTGCGTCCGGCTACACGCACATGCGTTGACGCAATTTGTCAATGGATTAGGTTTCCTAAAAGCGAGCTCGGAAGGTGGGAATGACCCAAAAAATGTGTGTGTCCACATGGTGTACACTATCATGGTGGGGTGCTGTTTGAACCAATTTTGTACCCCGGGTGCGTCCACTACACGCACATGCGCTGATGGCAATTAGTCAATGTTGTAGACAAAGACGGTCAATGGATTTGGGGTTTCGGAAGGAGAGCCTTGATTGTGGGAATGACCCCAAAACTCGTGTGTATCCACATAATGTGTAAACTATCATGGTGGGGGTGTTGTTTGAACCAATTTTTTACCCCCTGGTGCGTCCGGCTACACGCACATGCGCTGACGGCATTTGTCAATGGATTAGGTTTCCCTGGAAAGCGAGCCTCTGGGTGGGAATGACCCAAAAATTGTGTGTGTCCACATGGTGTGTACACTATCATGGTGGGGTGTTGTTTGAACCAATTTTGTACCCCGGGTGCGTCCGGCTACACGCACATGCGCTGATGGCAATTAGTCAATGTTGTAGATAGCACGGTCAATGGATTAGGGTTTCCCTGGAAAGCGAGCCTCGGATTGTGGGAATGACCCCAAAAATCGTGTGTCTCCACATAATGTGTACACTATCATGGTGGGGTGTTGTTTGAACCAATTTTGTACTCCCGGGTGCGTCCGGCTACACGCACATGCGTTGACGGCAATTTGTCAATGGATTAGGGTTTCCCTGGAAAGCGAGCCTCGGAGGGTGGGAATGACCCAAAAAATTGTGTGTGTCCACATGGTGTGTACATTATCATGGTGGGGTGTTGTTTGAACCAATTTTGTACCCCGGGTGCGTCCGGCTACACGCACATGCGCTGATGGCAATTAATCAATGTTGTAGACAACACGGTCAATGGATTAGGGTTTCCCTGGAAAGTGAGCCTAGGATTGTGGGAATGACCCCAAAAATCGTGTGTGTCCACATAATGTGTACAATATCATGGTGGGGTGTTGTTTGAACCAATTTTGTACCCCCGGGTGCGTCCGACACGCACATGCGCTGACGGCAATTTGTCAATGGATTAGGTTTCAAAAGCGAGCCTCAAGGTGGGAATGACCCAAAATTGTGTGTGTCCACATGGTGTGTACACTATCATGGTGGGGTGTTGTTGTGAACCAATTTTGTACCCCCGGGTGCGTCCGGCTACACGCACATGCGCTGATGACAATTAGTCAATGTTGTAGACAATGTTGTAGACAAGACGATCATGGATTAGGGTTTCCCCGGAAAGAGAACTCGGATTGTGGGAATGACCCAAAAATCGTGTGTGTCCACATAATGTACACCATCATGGCGGGGTGTTGTTTGAACCAATTTTTTACCCCCGGGTGCGTCCGCACACGCACATGCGCTGACGGCAATTTGTCAATGGATTAGGTTTCCTCGGAAAGCGAGCCTCGGAGGGTGGGAATAACCCAAAAAATTGTGTGTCCGCTTGTGTGTACACTATCATGGCGGGGTGTTGTTTGAACCAATTTTGTAACCCCGGTGCGTCCGGCTACACGCAGATGCGCCGATGGCAATTAGTCAATGTTGTAGACAACACGGTCAATGGATTAGGGTTTCCCTGGAAAGCGAGCCTCGATTGTGGGAATGACCCCAAAATCATGTGTGTCCACATAATGTGTACACTATCATGGTGGGGTGTTGTTTGAACCAATTTGTAACCCCGGGCGTCCGGCTACACGCACATGCGCCACGGCAATTTGTCAATGGATTAGGGTTTCCCTGGAAAGCGAGCCTCGAGGGTGGGAATGACCCAAAAAATTGTGTGTGTCCACATGGTGTGTACACTATCGTGGTGGGGTGTTGTTAGAACCAATTTTGTACCCCTGGGCTCAGGCTACACGCGCATGCGCTGATGGCAAGTCAATGTTGTAGACAACACGGTCAATGGATTAGGGTTTCCTGGAAAGCGAGCCTCGGATTGTGGAATGACCCCAAAAATCGTGTGTGTCCACATATTGTGTACACTATCATGGTGGGGTGTTGTTTGAACCAATTTGTACCGGGTGCGTCCGGCTACACGCACATGCGCTGACGGCATTTGTCAATGGATTAGGGTTTCCCCGGAAAGCGAGCCTCGGGTGGGAATGACCCAAAAATTGTGTGTGTCCACATGGTGTGTACACTATCATGGGCGGGGTGTTGTTTGAACCAATTTTGTACCCCGGTGCGTCCGGCACACGCACATGCGCTGATGGCAATTAGTCAATGTTGTAGACAACACGGTCAATGGATTAGGGTTTCCCCGGAAAGCGAGCCTCGGATTGTGGGAATGACCCAACAATCGTGTGTGTCCACATAATGTGTACACTATCATGGTGGGGTGTTGTTTGAACCAATTTTGTACCCCCGGGTGCGTCCGGCCACGCACATGCGCTCGACAGAATTTGTCAATGGATTAGGGTTTCCCGAAAGCGAGCCTCGGAAGGCGGGAATGACCCAAAAAATTGTGTGTGTCCACATGGTGTGTACATCATCATGGGGTGTTGTTTGAACCTATTTTGTACCCCAGTGGTCCACACACGCACGAGCTAACTAATTTGTCAATGGATTATGATGAGGGCATACCTACTACACCACTACCTCCGTCATTGATGAATGAAGATGAACCTGCTGTGAAGCTCAAGTCTAATGAAGTTCGGATTGGACCAATTACAAGGGCTCGTGCGAAGCTACTTAAACAACAGGTGAACTTGTTTCTAAACGATACTTTGATTGATGAGAACTTTATACTGCCTAAGTCCTATTACTTATGTATCATCAGGTATCAAGAGGAGACGAGCATCGTACGAGGAGTAGAGGAGCAGCTGGACATGAAGATGGACGTCAAGATGGACGTGAAGCTGGACATGGAGCTGGACATGAAGATATCTCATGGACGCGCGAGGGAGGAGCGGGAGGCATGCGCGAGAGGAGAAGTCGATGTCCAGGCCGGCCCAGCGCCCGGTTAGACCGGCCTCCAGACCGGCCAGCCCGGTCCCTGGCCCGGTTGAGGTCAAACCGGATGTTGTTTTGCGAACTTTCCGGCTTGCCGCCCGCTGAATTACGCGGCGCCCGGCCTCGGCCGGTTGACGATTCCGACCGGACTTGTCCGAGTCACCTCGACCAGATCTATTCGGGTCGGTTTTACTTGTATCTTTCGACCAGAACTCGTCCCGGATGCCTATATAAGTGCCTTGGACGACCCCCTAGCTGTTTTAGACCAAGTTTAAGATAAACCCTAGTTCTAAGTTGTTTGCTCTGCAAAACTATTGAATACTACTCTCCAATTCGCATCGATCTGGAGTTTTATGCTACTGAAAGTTTGTGTGTGATCTGTTGTTCCATTGGGGATTAGAAGATTGCAATTTACCGCTTCGTGGTCGGCGGCTACGTGCGCAAGTGTGTGGAGTTGCGAATATCTTGCAGGGTTGAGATCTGTTGCATTGGCTACAGGAATCAATCGAGAGACTTCGTCGGCGTCATACAAGTTATCTACACCATATCATCGATTCCCTCCGCTGCATTCATCCATTGTGTTCATCACCACCGTCGCTTACTGAGAAGATCGGGCAA
This sequence comes from Lolium multiflorum, assembly GCA_030979885.1. Classification (NCBI taxonomy): domain Eukaryota; kingdom Viridiplantae; phylum Streptophyta; class Magnoliopsida; order Poales; family Poaceae; genus Lolium; species Lolium multiflorum. Next base: position 22,980 of record JAUUTY010000154.1, read on the forward strand.
CCCCTTATCATCTTGGTATCAGATTTCCAGTTTTCCTCGGTAAGCCATCCACAATCCACCCCATAGTTGAGTTGTGAGTGTTTTCCTATCCAGAAAAAGCCATAAAAAGTTAGGGTTAGGGTTTGCCATAGCCTTAGATTGCACTAATTTCAAGTTTTAGTTGCTTTTCGTAGTTGTTTTTGCGTATCTTTTCTTTCCATCTAGTATTTTAGGGTTTGAGTTTACTCTATCATCTTGTGTTACTTTGTCGTCTAGTGTCAGTTTTTGTTACTCCGAGTCCACATAGCGTACAGTGTGCTTGTTCCCAACCATAGACACAGCCTATCGATATAAGTGACTAGGAACTTCCCCAAAAGAGACTAGTTTTACCGCTCGACAGGCTGCTCATTAGGGTTTTGGTGCTTTGCATATCTTGTTGGCCGTGTTATCAAGGAGTTGAGTCATAAAATCAAAAAAAAAAAGAGAAAATAGAAAAGAAGCAAAAAGAGCTACATAGCTGCGTGTGTTATACACAAAGAAAATTACAAAAAGAAATGTGAAGTGCTAGTTGAATCAAGTGAAAGGCCTAAGTTTTCTTTACTGCACCTGTAGTTGAGCAATCTTGTGCCTGTCTCGTTGAGCTTTGCTAGCGTCTCTCGAGTGCATTGCAACCTTTCATCCATATAGTTGCATTGCCACATTTATCGCCTTGTGTGAGTATCTTTGGTTGTCTACGGTCAGCGCTAGAGCTTGTTATTGGTGCAAATAGGTAGCCTACCTACAGCCCCACATATATCCTGCTTAGTCGTGTGATTGTTCTTATACCCTTGATATTCGCTTCGCTACATCCGTGCACTAGTCCGTCAATCCAAGTTGGTAAGCAATACTAATTCACTTTGGAGCGGTAAGATTTACCTTTCTTATCAGTTTTGAGTGAGTTGTGAGAGTACCACCAAAGATTTTTGTTTAGTGCACTAACCTACTAATCATGTCTTCTTCTGAGTTCAATGTGATGCAGAAAAAGGATCCGTCCACGCCGGTTACTTGGATGGAATATGAGGCTCTTCGTGATCACCTAACACGTGAACTTCGTGTTACTACGGAGACATTTGATACTGAAATTCAGGGTGTCAACTTGAAGGTCGATGAGGCTACTACGGCTATTAACACCGTTCAAACATCGATGACGACTCTTCAAGCATCTATGAATACTTTGACTCAAGCCGTCCATGACATCCGTACTATGGTACAACAACAACCACAACAACCACTTGATGAAGATGGCAGTGTCAATGGTGACAATGCGGATGCTGCTGCTGCTCAAGGCATGGGACGTGGTGTTGGTCGTGGTCTTCCACGTGGCGTCAATCGCGGTTATGTTGAACTTGGTGCACGCCGTGTTCCTCCACAGCCGCAAGACGATGGTTTGGGTAAGCCCAAGTTCTCAATTCCCAGATTTGAAGGTACTACTGATGTTGAAGAATATCTTACATGGGAGCTGAAAATTGAGAGATTATGGAGATTACATGACTATACTGAAGATAGGAAGATCAAGCTTGCTTCCTCTGAATTTGATGGCTATGCATTGCGTTGGTGGGATGGACTTGTTCGTGCTCGAGAAGAAGATGGTGAGCTGCCTATTATCACATGGCGTACTATGAAGGCGGCAATGAGAGCTCGTTTTGTTCCTACCAATTACTTGCGTTCAGTTTTTGATAAGTTGACCCAATTGAAGCAAGGTGTTATGACAGTTGATGCTTACTACATGGAGATGGAGATGCTTATGCAGCGTGCCCGTGTCCGTGAGTCTTTGGAGATGACATTACAGCGTTTCCTGAATGGTCTCAAGTTTAATATCAAAGGCATTGTACGTCATCACAGCTATACTACAATGAATGAGCTACTACACCATGCACGAGAAGCTGAGTCACAGTTGGCTGAAGAAGCACAGCAGAGGGGCCGTACAGGCGCAGGGCGCTACACGCCTAGGCCGCCACCCTCCACGGCGCCATCTACGCGTCCTACGGATGTTCCTTCTTCGTCTAGCAAGCCGGTCTCCAATGTGTCTCACACAAAGAAGCCCGTCCCTGCAGCAAGTGGAACTGGTTCTAGTATGTCTACAGCGCGCAACCGTGATATGCTTTGTCATACATGTGGTGGCAAGGGTCACTTCAAGAAGGATTGTCCTAACCGCAAAGTTATGATCATTAATGAGGACAATGAATATGAAACTGGAGACGATGCTGATCCGGATGCTCCGGAAGATGATGATTATGACAGCGATAGTTTTGATGCTTATCCTTCAGAAGCTCAAACTATAGTTGTTTCACAGCGTGTTCTCAATGTGCAGCCTAGTGCATCTACGCAGCGCTGCAATTTGTTCCAAACAAAGGCACTTGTTGGTCCTGATAAAGCTTGCAAGGTTATTATTGATGGCGGAAGTTGTCGCAATTTAGCAAGCAAAGAGTTATGTGCCAAGCTGAAACTAAAGTATCTACCGCACCCGCATCCATATTATATTCAGTGGTTGAGCAATAATGGTGAGATGAAGGTGAGCCACATGGTGCGTGTTGATTTTGAGATTGGACCGTATAAGGATTCCATTGACTTTGATGTGGTTCCTATGAATGTGTGTCACCTATTGTTGGGTCGGCCATGGCTCTATGACCGTTCTGTGCAACACAATGGCCGCGCCAATACATATCACTTGGAGTTCAAGGGCAAGAAAATTAACTTACAGCCTATGTCACCACAGCAGATTGTCAATGAGTCTCGTCAGAAGATTGAAGTAAACTTGGAGGATGCACCTCTAGATAGGCGAGAGAATTGTAATACCGTGAGTGATATAACGAAAAGTGAGCGAGTGCATTCCTTAGTTTCATTAGCCACCAAAGAAGACATGAGAGAATTTAGTGAGGATCCTACGGCCATGCCTCTTGTGCTTTTGTACAGGGGTACGGTTTTGGTTTCTAACGACATGACCCCTCTTCCTCTTGGTGTTTCTAATGTTTTGCAGGAATTTGGCGACGTGTTTCCGGAGGAGGTACCCGCAGGACTACCACCATTGCGAGGTATTGAGCATCAAATTGACTTGATTCCCGGAGCATCGCTGCCCAATAGGGCGCCATATCGCACTAATCCCGAAGAGACGAAGGAGATACAGAAGCAAGTACAAGCGCTACTCGACAAAGGTTATATCCACATAAGCCTTAGTCCTTGTGTTGTTCCTGTTATTCTAGTTCCTAAGAAAGATGGTACTTGGCGCATGTGTGTAGATTGTAGAGCGATAAACAACATTACTATTCGATATCGTCATCCTATTCCCCGTTTAGAGGATATGTTAGATGAATTGAGTGGTGCTGCTGTGTTCTCTAAAATTGATTTGTGTAGTGGTTATCATCAAATTAGGATGAAAGAAGGGGATGAGTGGAAAACAGCCTTTAAAACAAAATTTGGTTTATATGAGTGGTTAGTAATGCCTTTTGGGTTAACTAATGCACCTAGTACTTTCATGAGACTGATGAACCATGTTTTGCGTGATTTTATTGGCAAATTTGTGGTTGTGTACTTTGATGACATATTAATCTACAGCCGCAATGAATCTGAACATACTATACATATTCGACATGTTTTGCAAGTGTTGCGTGATAATCAACTCTATGGTAATCTTGAGAAGTGCACATTTTGCAAAGATAAGGTCATATTTCTGGGTTATGTTGTCTCTAAGCATGGAGTAGAAGTAGATGAGTCTAAAATTGAAGCTATTCAAAATTGGCCTACTCCCATGAATGTGAGTCAAGTTAGAAGTTTTCATGGTCTAGCTGGGTTTTATAGAAGATTTGTGCCCAACTTTAGTACTATTGCTGCACCTTTGAATGATTTAACTAAAAAGGGTGTTGTCTTTGAGTGGGGCGCAGCCCAAGATCATGCATTTGATGAACTGAAACGATTGTTAACTTCTGCACCGTTGCTTGCACTTCCTGATTTCAATAAGCAATTTGAGATTGAATGTGATGCTAGTGGTATTGGAATTGGTGGTGTGTTGATGCAAGAGGGTCGCCCAATTGCATATTTTTCTGAGAAACTTTCTGGTGCTAAGTTGAACTATCCTATATATGATAAAGAATTGTATGCTTTAATTAGAGTTCTTGAGGTTTGGCAACATTATTTGTGGCCAAAAGAATTTATCATACATTCTGATCATGAAGCTTTAAAGTATCTGAAAGCTCAATCTACTTTGCATAAGCGTCTAGCTAAGTGGGTTGAGTTCATTGAGTCTTTTCCATACATTATTAAACATAAGAAGGGAAAAGATAATATTGTTGCTGATGCTTTATCTAGGAAGAATATGCTATTAACTCAACTTGATGTTAAAATTCCTGGTTTAGAGATACTATGTGATTTGTATGCCACTGATCATGATTTTGCTGAACCATATCGTTTATGTGCTCTTGGTAAAGCATGGGAAAAATATCACATACATGATGGGTTCTTGTTTAGAGCTAACAAACTATGTGTTCCAGAATCGTCTGTGCGTTTGCTCTTATTGCAGGAATCACATGCTGGAGGTTTGATGGGTCACTTTGGGCGTGAGAAGACGCTACTCATGCTAGCTGACCACTTTTATTGGCCAAAGATGAGGCGGGACGTGGATAGATATGTGAAGAGATGCATTACTTGCAACAAGTCCAAGTCCAAGCTGAAGCCTCACGGTTTGTATACTCCGTTACCGGCACCTACTACACCTTGGGAGGATATTAGTATGGATTTTGTGTTGGGTTTTCCGCGTACTAAAAGAGGCCATGATTCTATATTTGTGGTAGTGGATAGATTCTCTAAGATGTCACACTTTATTGCCTGCCACAAGAGCGACGATGCGTCGCATATTGCTAACCTGTTTTTCAGGGAGATTGTACGTCTACATGGAGTCCCAAAGACTATTGTTTCTGATCGTGACGTGAAGTTTATGAGCTACTTCTGGAAGACGCTATGGAGAAAGCTGGGGACAAAGCTGCTTTTCAGCACTACTTGTCATCCCCAAACTGATGGTCAAACTGAAGTGGTGAATAGAACATTGTCACAACTGTTGAGATCCATGATAAAGAAGAATCTGAAGGAGTGGGAAGAGTGTTTGCCGCATGTGGAGTTTGCTTACAACAGGGCGGTACACTCTACCACGGAGTTGTGTCCTTTTGAGGTGGTGTATGGTTTCAAACCCATTACTCCACTTGACTTGTTGCCTTTGCCCATACATGAGAGAGTCAATATGGAGGCATCCAAGAGGGCAGATTTTGTGAAGAAAATTCATGTGAAGACTAAAGAGTTGATCGAGAAGAAAGGCAAGAGCAATGCTGCAAGGAAGAACAAGAAGCGCAAGGAGATGTTGTTCAAGCCTGGTGATATGGTCTGGGTACATTTTCGCAAGGATAGGTTCCCGAAGCTGAGGAAGTCTAAGTTGAAACCTCGTGGTGCTGGTCCTTACAAAGTGCTTGCCAAGATCAATGATAATGCATACTCGATAGATCTTCCAGTTGATGAGTTTGGTGTCAGTAATTCTTTCAATGTTGCTGATTTGACACCATATGACGGAGAAGACCTTGGAGCGTCGAGGTCGACGCCTTTTGAAGGGGGGAGATGATGAGGACATCCCTACTACACCACTACCTCCGTCATTGATGAATGAAGATGAACCTGCTGTGAAGCTCAAGTCCAATGAAGTTCGGATTGGACCAATTACAAGGGCTCGTGCGAAGCTACTTAAACAACAGGTGAACTTGTTTCTAAACGATACTTTGATTGATGAGAACTTTATACTGCCTAAGTCCTATTACTTATGTATCATCGGTATCAAGAGGAGACGAGCATCGTACGAGGAGTAGAGGAGCAGCTGGACATGAAGATGGACGTCAAGATGGACGTGAAGCTGGACATGGAGCTGGACATGAAGATATCTCATGGACGCGCGAGGGAGGAGCGGGAGGCATGCGCGAGAAGAGAAGTCGACGTCCAGGCCGGCCCATCGCCCGGTTAGACCGACCTCCAGACCGGCCAGCCCAGTCCCTAGCCCGGTTGCCGATGCATCGTACCGGGGTCAAACCGGATGCTGTTTTGCGAACTTTCCGGTTTGCCGCCCGGTTGACCGGATGCCACGCCGGCCGCCCGGTCCACAGCCCGGTTGACCGGATTCCGACCGACTTGTCCGAGTCTGTCTCGACCAGATCTATTCTGGGTCGGTTTTACTTGTATCTTTCGACCAGAACTCGTCCCGGACGCCTATATAAGTGCCTTGGACGACCCCCTAGCTGTTTTAGACCACGTTTAAGATAAACCCTAGTTCTTAGTTGTTTGCTGCAAAACTATTGAATACTACTCTCCAATTCGCATCGATCTGGAGTTTTATGCTACTGAAAGTTTGTGTGTGATCTGTTGTTCCATTGGGGATTAGAAGATTGCAATTTACCGCTTCGTGGTCGGCGGCTACGTGCGCAAGTGTGTGGAGTTGCGAATATCTTGCAGGGGTGAGATCTGTTGCATTGGCTACAGGAATCAATCGAGAGACTTCGTCGGCGTCATACAAGTTATCCACACCATATCATCGATTCCCTCCGCTGCATTCATCCATTGAGTTCATCACCACCGTCGCTTACTGAGAAGATCGGGCAACCCCTTATCAGATTAGGGTTTCCCTGAAAAGCCAGCCTCGGAAGGTGGGAATGACCCAAAAAATTGTGTGTGTCCACATGGTGTGTACACTATAATGGTGGGGTGTTGTTTGAACCAATTTTGTACCCCGGGTTCGTCCAGCTACACGCACATGCGCCGATGGCAATTAGTCAATGTTGTAGACAACACGGTCAATGGATTAGGGTTTCCCTGGAAAGCGAGCCTCGGATTGTGGGAATGACCCCAAGAATCGTGTGTGTCCACACAATGTGTACACTATCATTGTGGGGTGTTGTTTGACCCAATTTTGTACCCCCGGGTGCGTCCGGCTACACGCATTGCTCCGCCGGAATTTGTCAATGGATTAGGTTTCCCGGAAAGAGAGCCTCGAAGGTGGGAATGACCCAAAAATTGTGTGTGTCCACATGGTGTGTACACTATAATGGTGGGGTGTTGTTTGAACCAATTTTGTACCCCCGGTGCGTCCGGCTACATGCAAATGCGCTGGCGGCAATTAGTCAATGTTGTAGACAGCACGGTCAATGGATTAGGGTTTCCCTGGAAAGCGAGCCTCGGATTGTGGGAATGACCCCAAAAATCGTGTGTGTCCACATAATGTGTACACTATCATGGTGGGGTGTTGTTTGAACCAATTTTGTACCCCCGGGTGCGTCCGGCTACACGCACATGCGCTGACGGCAATTTGTCAATGGATTAGGGTTTCCTGGAAAGCGAGCCTCGGAGGGTGGGAATGACCCAAAAATTGTGTGTGTCCACATGGTGTGTACACTATCATGGTGGGGTGTTCTTTGAACCAATTTTGTACCCCCGGGTGCGTCCAGCTACACGCACATGCGCTGATGGCAATTAGTCAATGTTGTAGACAGCACGGTCAATGGATTAGGGTTTCCCAAAGCGAGCCTCGGTGGGAATGACCCCAAAATCGTGTGTGTCCACATAATGTGTACACTATCATGGTGGGGTGTTTTTTGAACCAATTTTGTACCCCCGGGTGCGTCGGCTACACGCACATGCGCTGACGACAATTTGTCAATGGATTAGGATTTCCCTGAAAAGCGAGCCTCGGAAGGTGGGAATGACCCAAAAATTGTGTGTGTCCACATGGTGTGTACACTATCATGGTGGGGTGTTGTTTGAACCAATTTTGTACCCCGGGTGCGTCCAGCTACACGCACATGCGCTGATGGCAATTAGTCAATGTTGTAGACAACACAGTCAATGGATTAGGGTTTCCCGAAAGCGAGCCTCTGATTGTGGGAATGACCCCAAAATCGTGTGTGTCCACATAATGTGTACACTATCATGGTGGGGTGTTGTTTGAACCAATTTTGTACCCCGGGGTCCGGATACACGCACATGCGCCGACGGCAATTTGTCAATGGATTAGGGTTTCCTGGAAAGCGAGCCTCGGAGGCGAATGACCCAAAAAATTGTGTGTCCACATGGTGTGTACACTATCATGGTGGGGTGTTGTTTGAACCAATTTTGTACCCCGGGTGCGTCCGGCTACATGCACATGCGCTGATGGCAATTAGTCAATGTTGTAGACAACACGGTCAATGGATTAGGGTTTCCCGGGAAAGCGAGCCTCGGATTGTGGGAATGACCCCAAAAATCGTGTGTCCACATAATGTGTACACTATCATGGTGGGGTGTTGGTTGAACCAATTTTGTACCCCGGGTGCGTCCGGCTACACGCACATGCGCTGACGGCAATTTGTCAATGGATTAGGGTTTCCCCGGAAAGCGAGCCTCGTGGGAATGACCCAAAAAATTGTGTGTGTCCACATGGTGTGTACACTATCATGGTGGGGTGTTGTTTGAACCAATTTTGTACCCCGGGTGCGTCCGGCTACGCACATGCGCCGATGGCAATTAGTCAATGTTCTAGACAAGCACGGTCATTGGATTAGGGTTTCCCTGGAAAGCGAGCCTCGATTGTGGGAATGACCCCAAAAATCGTGTGTGTCCACATAATGTTTACACTATCATGGTGGGGTGTTGTTTGAACCAATTTTGTACCCCCGGGTGGGTCCGGCTACGCATGCGCTGACGGCAATTTGTCAATCGATTAGGGTTTCCCTGAAAAGCGAGCCTCGGAAGGTGGGAATGACCCAAAATTGTGTGTCCACATGGTGTACACTATCATGGTAGGGTGTTGTTTGAACCAATTTTGTACCCCCGGGTGCATCCAGCTACACGCACATGCGCTGATGTCAATTAGTCAATGTTGTAGACAACACGGTCATTGGATTAGGGTTTCCCTGGAAAGCGTGCCTCGGATTGTGGGAATGACCCCAAAATCGTGTGTGTCCACATAATATGTACACTATCATGGTGGGGTGTTGTTTGAACCAATTTTGTACGCCCGGGTGCGTCCGGCTACACGCACATGCGCTGACGGCAATTTGTCAATGGATTAGGGTTTCCCTGAAAAGCGAGCCTCGGAAGGTGGGAATGACCCAAAATATTGTGTGTGTCCACATGGTGTGTACACTATCATGGTGGGGTGTTGTTTGAACCAATTTTGTACCCCGGGTGCGTCCGGCTACACGCACATGCGTTGACGGCAATTTGTCAATGGATTAGGGTTTCCCTGGAAAGCGAGCCTCGGAGGGTGGGAATGACCCAAAAAATTGTGTGTGTCCACATGGTGTGTGCACTATCATGGTGGGGTGTTGTTTGAACCAATTTTGTACCCCCGGGTGCGTCCGGCTACATGCACATGCGCCGACGGCATTAGTCAATGTTGTAGACAACACGGTCAATGGATTAGTGTTTCCCTGGAAAGCGAGCCTCGGATTGTGGGAATGACCCCAAAATCGTGTGTGTCCACATAATATGTACACTATCATGGTGGGGTGTTGTTTGAACCAATTTTGTACCCCGGGTGCGTCCGGCTACACATGCGCTGACGGCAATTTGTCAATGGATTAGGGTTTCCCGGGAAAGCGAGCCTCGGAGGGTGGGAATGACCCTAAAATTGTGTGTGTCCACATGGTGTGTGCACTATCATGGTGGGGTGTTGTTTGAACCAATTTTTACCCCCGGGTGTGTCCGGCTACATGCACATGCGCTGACGGCAATTAGTCGGCTGTGTAGACAACACGGTCAATGGATTAGGGTTCCCCTGAAAGCGAGCCTGGATTGTGGGAATGACCCCAAAAACGTGTGTGTGTCCACATAATGTGTACACTATCATGGTGGGGTGTTGTTTGAACCAATTTTGTACCCCGGGGTGCGTCCGGCTACACGCACATGCGCTGATGGCAATTTGTCAATGGATTAGGGTTTCCCTGAAAAGCGAGCCTCGGAGGGTGGGAATGACCCAAAAAATTGTGTGTGTCCACATGGTGTGTACATGGTGGGTGTTGTTTGAACCAATTTTGTACCCCCGGTGCGTCCGACACGCACATGCGCCGATGGCAATTAGTCAATGTTCTAGACAACACGGTCATTGGATTAGGGTTTCCCTGGAAAGCGAGCCTCTGGATTGTGGGAATGACCCCAAAATCGTGTGTGTCCACATATTGTGTACAATATCATGGTGGGGTGTTGTTTGAACCAATTTTGTACCCCGGGTGCGTCCGCTACACGCACATGCGCTGACGGCAATTTGTCAATGGATTAGGGTTTCCTGAAAGCGAGCCTCGGAAGGTGGGAATGACCCAAAAATTGTGTGTGTCCACATGGTGTGTACACTATCATGGTGGGGTGTTGTTTGAACCAATTTTGTACCCCCGTGCGTCCGGCTACATGCACATGCGCTGACGGCAATTAGTCAATGTTGTAGACAGACGGTCAATGGATTAGTGTTTCCCTGAAAGCAGCCTCGGATTGTGGGAATGACCCCAAAATCGTGTGTGTCCACATGGTGTGTACACTATCATGGTGGGGTGTTGTTTGAACCAATTTTGTACCCCCAGGTGCGTCCCGGCTACACGCACATGCGCTGACGGCAATTTGTCAATGGATTAGGTTTTCCCTGAAAAGCGAGGGTGGGAATGACCCAAAAATTGTGTGTGTCCACATGGTGTGTACACTATCATGGTGGGGTGTTGTTTGAACCAATTTTGTACCCCGGGTGCGTCCCTACACCACATGCGCTGACGGCAATTAGTCAATGTTGTAGACACCACGGTCAATGGATTAGGGTTTCCCTGGAAAGCGAGCCTCGGATTGTGGGAATGGCCCCAAAAATCGTGTGTGTCCACATGGCGTGTACACTATCATGGTGGGGTGTTTTTGAACCAATTTTGTACCCCGGGTACGTCCGGCTACATGCACATGCGTTGACGGCAATTTGTCAATGGATTAGGTTTCCTTGGCGAGCCTCGGAAGGTGGGAATGACCCAAACAATTGTGTGTGTCCACATGGTGTGTACACTATCATGGTGGGGTGTTGTTTGAACCAATTTTGTACCCCCGGTGCGTCCAGCTACACGCACATGCGCTCGATGGCAATTAGTCAATGTTGTAGACAAACAACCAATGGATTAGGGTTTCCCCGGAAAGCGCGCCTCGGATTGTGGGAATAACCCCAAAAATCGTGTGTGTCCACATAATGTGTACACTATCATGGTGGGGTGTTGTTTGAACCAATTTTGTACCCCCGGGTGCGTCCGGCTACACGCACATGCGTTGACGGCAATTTGTCAATGGATTAGGGTTTCCCTGGAGAGCGAGCCTCGGAGGGTGGGAATGACCCGGAAAATTGTGTGTGTCCACATGGTGTGTGCACTATCATGGTGGGGTGTTGTTTGAACCAATTTTTACCCCCCGGTGTGTCCCACTACATGCACATGCGCTGACGCAATAGTCGGTGCTGTAGACAAGACACAATGGATTAGGTTTCCCGGAAAGCGAGCCTCGGATTGTGGGAATGACCCCAAAATCGTGTGTGTCCACATAATGTGTACACTATCATGGTGGGGTGTTGTTTGAACCAATTTTGTACCCCGGGTGCGTCCAGCTACACGCACATGCGCTGACGGCAATTTGTCAATGGATTAGGGTTTCCGGAAAGCGAGCCGGGTGGGAATGACCCAAAAAATTGTGTGTGTCCACATGGTGTGTACACTGTCATGGTGGGGTGTTGTTTGAACCAATTTTGTACCCCGGGTGCGTCCGGCTACACGCACATGCGCTGATGGCAATTAGTCAATGTTCTAGACAACACGGTCAATGGATTAGGGTTTCCCTGGAAAGCGAGCCTCGGATTGTGGGAATGACCCCAAAAATCGTGTGTGTCCACAGTGTACACTATCATGGTGGGGTGTTGTTTGAACCAATTTTGTACCCCGGGTGCGTCCGGCTACACGCACATGCGCTGACGGCAATTTGTCAATGGATTAGGGTTTCCCTGGAAAGCGAGCCTCGGAGGGTGGGAATGACCCAAAAATTGTGTGTGTCCACATGGTGTGTACACTATCATGGTGGGGTGTTGTTTGAACCAATTTTGTACTCCCGGGTGCGTCCGGCTACATGCACATGCGCTGACGGCAATTAGTCAATGTTGAGACAAGACGGCCAATGGATTAGTGTTTCCCTTGAAAGCGAGCCTCTGATTGTGGGAATGACCCCAAAATCGTGTGTGTCCACATGGTGTACACTATCATGGTGGGGTGTTGTTTGAACCAATTTTGTACCCCCGGGTGCGTCCGGCTACACGCACATGCGCTGGCAATTTGTCAATGGATTAGGTTTTCCCTGAAAAGCGAGCCTCGGAGGTGGGAATGACCCAAAAATTGTGTGTGTCCACATGGTGTGTACACTATCATGGTGGGGTGTTGTTTGAACCAATTTTGTACCCCCGGGTGCGTCTACACGCACATGCGCTGACGGCAATTAGTCAATGTTGTAGACACCACGGTCAATGGATTAGGGTTTCCCTGGAAAGCGAGCCTCGGATTGTGGGAATGGCCCCAAAAATCGTGTGTGTCCACATGGCGTGTACACTATCATGGTGGGGTGTTTTTGAACCAATTTTGTACCCCCGGGTGCGTCCGGCTACACGCACATGCGTTGACGGCAATTTGTCAATGGATTAGGGTTTCCTGGAAAGCGAGCCTCGGAGAATGACCCAAACAATTGTGTGTGTCCACATGGTGTGTACACTGTCATGGTGGGGTGTTGTTTGAACCAATTTTTGTATCCGGGCGTCCGGCTACACGCACATGCGCTGATGGCAATTAGTCAATGTTCTAGACAACACGGTCATTGGATTAGGGTTTCCCTGGAAAGCGAGCCTCGGATTGTGGGAATGACCCCAAAAATCGTGTGTGTCCACATATTGTGTACACTATCATGGTGGGGTGTTGTTTGAACCAATTTTGTACCCCGGGTGCGTCCGGCTACACGCACATGCGTTGACGGCAATTTGTCAATGGATTAGGGTTTCCAAAAGCGAGCCTCGGGTGGGAATGACCCAAAAATTGTGTGTGTCCACATGGTGTGTACACTATCATGGTGGGGTGTTGTTTGAACCAATTTTGTACTGGGTGCGTCCGGCTACATGCACATGCGCTGACGGCAATTAGTCAATGTTGTAGACAACACGGTCAATGGATTAGTGTTTCCCTTGAAAGCGAGCCTCGGATTGTGGGAATGACCCCAAAAATCGTGTGTGTCCACATGGTGTGTACACTATCATGGTGGGGTGTTGTTTGAACCAATTTTGTACCCCCGGGTGCGTCCGGCTACACGCACATGCGCTGACGACAATTTGTCAATGGATTAGGGTTCCCCTGGAAAGCGGCTCGGAGGGGAATGACCCAAAAAATTGTGTGTGTCCACATGGTGTGTACACTATCATGGTGGGGTGTTGTTTGAACCAATTTTGTACCCCGGGTGCGTCCAGCTACGCACATGCGCCGACGGCAATTAGTCAATGTTGTAGACACCACGGTCAATGGATTAGGGTTTCCCTGGAAAGCGAGCATCGGATTGTGGGAATGGCCCCAAAAATCGTGTGTGTCCACATGGCGTGTACACTATCATGGTGGGGTGTTTTTTGAACCAATTTTGTACCCCGGGTCGTCCGGCTACACGCACATGCGTTGACCGCAATTTGTCAATGGATTAGGTTTCCCTGAAAGCGAGCCTCGAAGGTGGGAATGACCCAAACAATTGTGTGTGTCCACATGGTGTGTACACTATCATGGTGGGGTGTTGTTTGAACCAATTTTGTACCCCGGTGCGTCCACTACACGCACATGCGCCGATGGCAATTAGTCAATGTTGTAGACAGACAATCAATGGATTAGGGTTTCCCTGGAAAGCGCGCTCTGATTGTGGGAATAACCCAAAAGTCGTGTGTGTCCACATAATGTGTACACTATCATGGTGGGGTGTTGTTTGAACCAATTTTGTACCCCCGGGTGCGTCCGGCTACACGCACATGCGCTGACGGCAATTTGTCAATGGATTAGGGTTTCCCTGGAAAGCGAGCCTCGGAGGGTGGGAATGACGAAAATTGTGTGTGTCCACATGGTGTGTGCACTATCATGGTGGGGTGTTGTTTGAACCAATTTTACCCCCGGGTGTCCGCTACATGCACATGCTGACGGCAATTAGTCAATGTTGTAGACAGCACGGTCAATGGATTAGGGTTTCCCTGGAAAGCGAGCCTCGGATTGTGGGAATGACCCCAAAAATCGTGTGTCCACATAATGTGTACACTATCATGGTGGGGTGTTGTTTGAACCAATTTTGTACCCCCGGGTGCGTCCGGCTACACGCACATGCGCTGACGGCAATTTGTCAATGGATTAGGGTTTCCTGGAAAGCGAGCCTCGTGGGAATGACCCAAAAATTGTGTGTGTCCACATGGTGTGTACACTGTCATGGTGGGGTGTTGTTTGAACCAATTTTGTACCCCCGGGTGCCCGGCTACACGCACATGCGCCGATGGCAATTAGTCAATGTTCAGACAGCACGGTCATCATTAGGGTTTCCCTGGAAAGCGAGCCTCGGATTGTGGGAATGACCCCAAAAATCGTGTGTGTCCACATATTGTGTACACTATCATGGTGGGGTGTTGTTTGAACCAATTTTGTACCCCCGGGTGCGTCGGCTACACGCACATGCGTTGACGGCAATTTGTCAATGGATTAGGGTTTCCGAAAAGCGAGCCTCGGAAGGTGGGAATGACCCAAAAAATTGTGTGTGTCCACATGGTGTGTACACTATCATGGTGGGGTGTTGTTTGAACCAATTTTGTACCCCCGGGTGCGTCCGGCTACATGCACATGCGCTGACGGCAATTAGTCAATGTTGTAGACAACACGGTCAATGGATTAGGGTTTCCCTTGAAAGCGAGCCTCGGATTGTGGGAATGACCCCAAAAATCGTGTGTGTCCACATGGTGTGTACACTATCATGGTGGGGTGTTGTTTGAACCAATTTTGTACCCCCGGGTGCGTCCCGGCTACACGCACATGCGCTGACGGCAATTTGTCAATGGATTAGGTTTCCCAAAGCGAGCCTGGGAATGACCCCAAAAATCGTGTGTGTCCACATGGTGTGTACACTATCATGGTGGGGTGTTGTTTGAACCAATTTGTACCCCCGGGTGTGTCCAGCTACACGCACATGCGCTGACGGCAATTAGTCAATGTTGTAGACACCACGGTCAATGGATTAGGGTTTCCCTGGAAAGCGAGCCTCGGATTGTGGGAATGACCCCAAAAATCGTGTGTGTCCACATGGCGTGTACACTATCATGGTGGGGTGTTGTTTGAACCAATTTTGTACCCCCGGTGCGTCCGGCTACACGCACATGCGTTGACGGCAATTTGTCAATGGATTAGGGTTTCGAAAAGCGAGCCTCGGGTGTGGGAATGACCCAAACAATTGTGTGTGTCCACATGGTGTGTACACTATCATGGTGGGGTGTTGTTTGAACCAATTTTGTACCCCCGGGTGCGTCCGGCTACACGCACATGCGCTGATGGCAATTAGTCAATGTTCTAGACAACACGGTCATTGGATTAGGGTTTCCCTGGAAAGCGAGCCTCGGATTGTGGGAATGACCCCAAAAATCGTGTGTGTCCACATATTGTGTACACTATCATGGTGGGGTGTTGTTTGAACCAATTTTGTACCCCCGGGTGCGTCCGGCTACACGCACATGCGTTGACGGCAATTTGTCAATGGATTAGGGTTTCCCCGAAAAGCGAGCCTCGGTAGGTGGGAATGACCCAAAAATTGTGTGTGTCCACATGGTGTGTACACTATCATGGTGGGGTGTTGTTTGAACCAATTTTGTACCCCCGGGTGCGGCTACATGCACATGCGCCGACGGCAATTAGTCAATGTTGTAGACAAACACGGTCAATGGATTAGGGTTTCCCTGGAAAGCGAGCCTCGGATTGTGGGAATGACCCCAAAAAGCGTGTGTGTCCACATGGTGTGTACACTATCATGGTGGGGTGTTGTTTGAACCAATTTTGTACCCCCGGGTGCGTCCGGCTACACGCACATGCGCTGACGGCAATTTGTCAATGGATTAGGGTTCCCTGAAAAGCGAGCCTCGGAAGGTGGGAATGACCCAAAAAATTGTGTGTCCACATGGTGTGTACACTATCATGGTGGGGTGTTGTTTGAACCAATTTTGTACCCCCGGTGCGTCCGGCTACACGCACATGCGCTGACGGCAATTAGTCAATGTTGTAGACACCACGGTCAATGGATTAGGGTTTCCCCGGAAAGCGAGCCTCGGATTGTGGGAATGGCCCCAAAAATCGTGTGTGTCCACATGGCGTGTACACTATCATGGTGGGGTGTTTTTTGAACCAATTTTGTACCCCCGGGTACGTCACACGCACATGCGTTGACGGTAATTTGTCAATGGATTAGGTTTCGAAAAGCGAGCCTCGGAAGGTGGGAATGACCCAAACAATTGTGTGTGTCCACATGGTGTGTACACTATCATGGTGGGGTGTTGTTTGAACCAATTTTGTACCTCGGGTGCGCCAGCTACACGCACATGCGCTGATGGCAATTAGTCAATGTTGTAGACAGTTACTCAATGGATTAGGGTTTCCCTGGAAAGCGCCGGATTGTGGGAATAACCCCAAAAGTCGTGTGTGTCCACATAATGTGTACACTATCATGGTGGGGTGTTGTTTGAACCAATTTTGTACCCCGGGTGCGTCCGGCTACACGCACATGCGCTGACGGCAATTTGTCAATGGATTAGGGTTTCCCTGGAAAGCGAGCCTCGGAGGGTGGGAATGACCCAAAAAATTGTGTGTGTCCACATGGTGTGTGCACTATCATGGTGGGGTGTTGTTTGAACCAATTTTACCCCCGTGTCCGGCTACATGCACATGCGCTGACGGCAATTAGTCAATGTTGTAGACAGCACGGTCAATGGATTAGGGTTTCCCTGGAAAAGCGAGCCTCGGATTGTGGGAATGACCCCAAAAATGTGTGTCCACATAATGTGTACACTATCATGGTGGGGTGTTGTTTGAACCAATTTGTACCCCCGGGTGAGTCCAGCTACACGCACATGCGCCGACGGCAATTTGTCAATGGATTAGGGTTTCCCTGAAAAGCGTGCCTCGGAAGGTGGAATGACCCAAAATTGTGTGTGTCCACATGGTGTGTACATTGTCATGGTGGGGTGTTGTTTGAACCAATTTTGTACCCCCGGTGCGTCCGGCTACACGCACATGCGCTGATGGCAATTAGTCAATGTTCTAGACAGCACGGTCAATGGATTAGGGTTCCCTGGAAAGCGAGCCTCTGATTGTGGGAATGACCCCAAAATCGTGTGTGTCCACATATTGTGTACACTATCATGGTGGGGTGTTGTTTGAACCAATTTTGTACCCCGGTGCGTCCGGCCACACGCACATGCGCTGACGCGCAATTTGTCAATGGATTAGGTTTCCCTGAAAAGCGAGCCTCGGAGGGTGGGAATGACCCAAAAATTGTGTGTGTCCACATGGTGTGTACACTATCATGGTGGGGTGTTGTTTGAACCAATTTTGTACCCCCGGGTGCGTCCGGCTACATGCACATGCGCTGACGGCAATTAGTCAATGTTGTAGACAGCACGGTCAATGGATTAGTGTTTCCCTGGAAAGCGAGCCTCGGATTGTGGGAATGACCCCAAAAATCGTGTGTGTCCACATGTTGTGTACACTATCATGGTGGGGTGTTGTTTGAACCAATTTTGTACCCCCGGGTGCGTCACGCTACACGCACATGCGACTCAAGCAATTTGTCAATGGATTAGGGTTCCCCAAAGCGAGCCTCGGAAGGCGGGAATGACCCAAAAAATTGTGTGTGTCCACATGGTGTGTACACTATCATGGTGGGGTGTTGTTTGAACCAATTTTGTACCCCCGGGTGCGTCCAGCGCACATGCGCTCGACTCAATTAGTCAATGTTGTAGACACCACGGTCAATGGATTAGGGTTTCCCTGGAAAGCGAGCATCGGTGGGAATGACCCCAAGAATCGTGTGTGTCCACATGGCGTGTACACTATCATGGTGGGGTGTTTTTGAACCAATTTTGTACCCCCGGTGCGTCCGGCTACACACATGCGTTGACGGCAATTTGTCAATGGATTAGGGTTTCCCCGAAAAGCGTGCCTCGGAAGGTGGGAATGACCCAAACAATTGTGTGTGTCCACATGGTGTGTACACTATCATGGTGGGGTGTTGTTTGAACCAATTTTGTACCCCGGGTGCGTCCACCACGCACATGCGCCGATGGCAATCAATGTTGTAGACAACACAATAAATGGATTAGGGTTTCGGAAAGCTGCCTCGGATTGTGGGAATAACCCCAAAGTCGTGTGTGTCCACATAATGTGTACACATCATGGTGGGGTGTTGTTTGAACCAATTTTGTACCCCGGGTGCGTCCACGCTACATGCGTTGACGGCAATTTGTCAATGGATTAGGGTTTCCCTCGGAGCGAGCCTCGGAGGGTGGGAATGACCCGGAAATTGTGTGTGTCCACATGGTGTGTACACTATCATGGTGGGTGTTGTTTGAACCAATTTTTTACCCCGGTGTGTCCGCCTACATGCACATGCGCTGACGGCAATTAGTCAGTGTTGTAGACAGCACGGTCAATGGATTAGGGTTTCCCTGGAAAGCGAGCCTCGGATTGTGGGAATGACCCCAAAATCGTGTGTGTCCACATAATGTGTACACTATCATGGTGGGGTGAACCAATTTTGTACCCCGGTGCGTCCGGCTACATGCACATGCGCTGACGGCAATTTGTCAATGGATTAGGTTTCCCTGAAAAGCAAGCCTCGAAGGGTGGGAATGACCCACAAAATTGTGTGTGTCCACATGGTGTGTACACTATCATGGTGGGTGTTGTTTGAACCAATTTTGTACCCCGGGTGCGGCTACACGCACATGCGCTGATGGCAATTAGTCAATGTTCTAGA
This sequence comes from Lolium multiflorum, assembly GCA_030979885.1. Classification (NCBI taxonomy): domain Eukaryota; kingdom Viridiplantae; phylum Streptophyta; class Magnoliopsida; order Poales; family Poaceae; genus Lolium; species Lolium multiflorum. Next base: position 42,066 of record JAUUTY010000154.1, read on the forward strand.
CAGCACGGTCAATGGATTAGGGTTCCCCTGAAAGCGAGCCTCGGATTGTGGGAATGACCCCAAAAATCGTGTGTGTCCACATATTGTGTACACTATCATGGTGGGGTGTTGTTTGAACCAATTTTGTACCCCGGGTGCGTCCGCACATGCGTTGACGGCAATTTGTCAATGGATTAGGTTTCCTGGGAAAGAGCTCGGAGGGTGGGAATGACCCAAAAATTGTGTGTGTCCACATGGTGTACACTATCATGGTGGGTGTTGTTTGAACCAATTTTGTACCCCCGGTGCGTCCGGCTACATGCACATGCGCCGACGGCAATTAGTCAATGTTGTAGACTGACACGGTCAATGGATTAGTGTTTCCTGAAAGCGAGCCTCGATTGTGGGAATGACCCCAAAATCGTGTGTGTCCATGGTGTGTACACTATCATGGTGGGGTGTTGTTTGAACCAATTTTGTACCCCCGGGTGCGTCCAGCGCACATGCGCTGACGGCAATTTGTCAATGGATTAGGTTTTCCCTGAAAGAGCCTCGGAGGGTGGGAATGACCCAAAAATTGTGTGTGTCCACATGGTGTGTACACTATCATGGTGGGGTGTTCTGTTTGAACCAATTTTGTACCCCGGGTGCGTCCGGCTACACGCACATGCGCCGACGGCAATTAGTCAATGTTATAGACAGCACGGTCAATGGATTAGGGTTTCCCTGGAAAGGCCTCGATTGTGGGAATGACCCCAAAAATCGTGTGTGTCCACATGGTATGTACACTATCATGGTGGGGCGATTTTGAACCAATTTTGTACCCCCGGGTACGTCCGGCTACACGCACATGCGCTGACGGCAATTTGTCAATGGATTAGGGTTTCGAAAGCGAGCCTCGGAAGGTGGGAATGACCCAAAAATTGTGTGTGTCCACATGGTGTGTACACTATCATGGTGGGTGTTGTTTGAACCAATTTTGTACCTCCGGGTGCGTCCGGCCACACGCTGACATGCGCTGATGGCAATTAGTCAATGTTGTAGACAACACGGTCAATGGATTAGGGTTTCCCTTGAAAGCGAGCCTCGGATTGTGGGAATGACCCCAAAAATCATGTGTGTCCACATAATGTGTACACTATCATGGTGGGGTGTTGTTTGAACCAATTTTGTACCCCCGGGTGCGTCCGGCTACACGCACATGCGCCGACGGCAATTTGTCACTGGATTAGGTTTCTTCAAAAGAAAGCCCCTGGAAGGTGGAATGACCCAAAAAAATGTGTGTGTCCACATGGTGTGTACACTATCATGGTGGGGTATTGTTTGAACCAATTTTGTACCCCGGGTGCGTCCACGCACATGCGCCGATGGCAATTAGTCAATGTTGTAGACAACAGATCGTCAATGGATTAGGGTTTCCCGGAAAGCGAGCCTCGGATTGTGGGAATGACCCCAAAAATCGTGTGTGTCCACATAATGTGTACACTATCATGGTGGGGTGTTGTTTGAACCAATTTTGTACCCCGGGTGCGTCCGGCTACACGCACATGCGCTGACGGCAATTGTCAATGGATTAGGGTTTCCAAAAAGCAGTCCTAAGGCGGAATGACCCAAAAAATTGTGTGTGTCCACATGGTGTGTACACTATCATGGTGGGGTGTTGTTTGAACCAATTTTGTACCCCCGGTGCGTCCGGCTACACGCACATGCGCCGATGGCAATTAGTCAATGTTCTAGACAGCACGGTCATTGGATTAGGGTTTCCCTGGAAAGCGAGCCTCTGATTGTGGGAATGACCCCAAAATCGTGTGTGTCCACATATTGTACACTATCATGGTGGGTGTTGTTTGAACCAATTTTGTACCCCAAAGGGTGCGTCCGACACGCACATGCGCTGACGGCAATTTGTCAATGGATTAGGGTTTCAAAAGCGAGCCTGAAGGTGGGAATGACCCAAAAATTGTGTGTCCACATGGTGTGTACACTATCATGGTGGGGTGTTGTTTGAACCAATTTTGTACTCCCGGTGCGTCCATACATGCACATGCGCTGACGGCAATTAGTCAATGCTTGTAGACAACACGGTCAATGGATTAGTGTTTCTGAAAGCGAGCCTCGGATTGTGGAATGACCCCAAAAATCGTGTGTGTCCACATGGTGTGTACACTATCATGGTGGGGTGTTGTTTGAACCAATTTTGTACCCCGGGTGCGTCCGGCTACACGCACATGCGCTGACGGCAATTTGTCAATGGATTAGGGTTCCCTGGAAAGCGAGCCTCGGAATGACCAAAAAATTGTGTGTGTCCGCATGGTGTGTACACTATCATGGTGGGGTGTTCTTTGAACCAATTTTGTACCCCCGGGTGGCCCAAATACACGCACATGCGCTCGACGGTAATTAGTCAATGTTATAGACACACGGTCAATGGATTAGGTTTTGGTGCGAGCCTTGATTGTGGGAATGACCCCAAAATCGTGTGTGTCCACATGGCATGTACACACTATCATGGTGGGGTGTTTTTGAACCAATTTTGTACCCCGGGTGCGTCCGGCTACACATGCGCTGATCCAATTTGTCAATGGATTAGGGTTTCCCTGGAAAGCGAGCCTCGGAAGGTGGGAACGAAAAAAAGTGTGTGTCCACATGGTGTGTACAATATCATGGTGGGGTGTTGTTTGAACCAATTTTGTACTCCCGGGTGCGTCCGAGCCTACACGACATGCGCCGATGGCAATTAGTCAATGTTGTAGACAGCACGGCCAATGGATTAGGGTTTCCGGAAAGCGAGCCTCGGATTGTGGGAATGACCCCAAAATCGTGTAAAACCACATTCTTTACTATTAAATTGCAATAGGTGACCTACAAGGTCAAGGATTGACCAGCTTTTTTAGGCCCGAAGTCCCTAATTAAATCCAACGTAGTTTAGTTATAACGTGACCCTTGCTCAAGGTACATAGGTGATAGGCACGACCCAAATACAAGTCCAATCCGTTTTTTTCTGGCCGAAGTCCCTAATTGAATCCAACTTTAGTTAGAACGTGACCCTTGCTCAAACGTATAGGCTGATAGGCACGACTCAAATACAAGTCCAATCCGAGTCTTTACCGGCACGTTCTTACGCTCGGTGAGTTGTCCGCCGCACTTGCCGTCAACCGTCGTCACATAATCGGAGTTTAATTATTCCCAAATGCTAAAAAGTGCTTGGATGCTGGCTGGCATATCGCGCACTCGTTTTTTAGCCGTCCGATCGATTCAGGTCGACTCGATCCGCCCGCGCCGAGCGAAGCGGTTCCGACAAACGAACACCTGGGCAAAGTGCTACTTGCTCTGTTTCTGGTTTCCCATTTCTTCCCCATCTGGCTAGGGTTCGATATCCCGCGGGAGGTCGCCGAGCTCGTCCGTGGAGAGCGAGATGATCCATCCATGTGTCTGCGTGTCTTCTTCCCCTCTCGCTGAGCCATTCGATTCCTCTACCCCTACCGCTATTTCGACGATTCCGGCCGCCGCCTAGGGTTTCTCGCCCAGCTTCAATCTCTGCATTTGATAGTGTTTCCCGCTGCCAGCGGCGGCATGTGGGGACAACCGGGTGGGAGGTGTGGGCGTTCTGTTGTCTATGGGGAACCTGGTGGAAGAGGCGGCGGGGTGGTCGCGGCGGCCGCAAAGTGGCTCCCGGGAGAGAGGTTTCACGGGGAAGAGTTATCTTCAGCAGGGGTTGGTGAGGAGGTAGGTGCTGGTGCGGTACTGCGGTTGCAGTGTTCAAAGTGGCGGCGGCTGAACAGAGACGTAGGCAGACTTGCATTTTGCCCGGCTCGATGATCTGCCCATGTTCAGGAAGCAGGTAAGCCAACTAATGATTCATTGGATCTCAATTCATAGATATTGGGGACTCCCCGTCTTGTGGTTGGGACTTGGTATTGGTAGAAGCTTGCAGTTCTGAGTGTAATGCTAGGCAATGGTAGCATCAGAATTAGTCTCCCGATGGATCTGCCCTTGTTTATGTGATGTACATGTGGTAATGGGTGGATGAAGTCTGATCTGTGTAGGGCCTCTAGGTGTAGTTTCGTCTCAAATCATTTGGAAATTGAGATTTTAAATTGAGCAGCTTTGTCTGCTTCTGTGTAGTGTTGTACATGTTTCTTATCTCGTGTTTGGTTATCTGTTGGATTAGCTATTAAAAATATTGCGATTTGTCCGTCGTAATTTGAAACATGTGAGTTAAGGTTCCGATTGAATTTCGAGGACAATCGTAGATTACGCATTATTTGAGATGTTATATTTATGTATGTCATGCATCTCATTGTCCGATTTTCTCAAGTATAATTGTGAATCCTTGTCCATTTAGGTGGATTACGGTGTTGATGTTCACATGTACATGCGATTCCCGATACACTTTTGCGAGGTATTTCACTTGCTTGTGTTCCGTGGGTGAAATTGTTGAGTGTACAGGTTGATTTTAGTAGTAGGAATAAAATCGATTTTAGATAGAGGTAGATCATGGGCATATCGAGACATGTAGATGCCATGTTCTTATGTAGTCACTCATTTTTCGCTTTGCTTCATCATGCAATGTGGTGATCTCTCGCATAATCCATGAACCAAAGTAAAGGTTTTTCTTGCTAATTTGGTATTCAATCACCCCAATTAGGTTTTTTAGAATGTTTCACACAACAGGGTACACTAAGTCGAGTTAGGTTTGATTCATGGAATCCGGATACTAATATTGTCCCATATGAGTTAGGTTTGATTCATGTTTCATCTTCGGGTTTAGTTAGTTGCCGAATCAAACTAAGTTGTTTGTATGAAATAGTGGTTAAGCTTTTTACTAAAACTAGCGAGAGGGGAATGCACATTACCCCTCTAGGATTTAATTAAATTGTATACTAATTATAATTAAGTTGGTCACTGGTCTAATTAAGTTGCTTTTTAAAACATAGTTAAGGTGATTATTTGTGATATTGCTATGTTGTACACGGCAAAGGATCACAGGGACGCAGCGAGTACCATCTCGAGCCCGGCGATGGTGGAGACCATGACGCTAGCTCGAGCGCTTGATGGCGCACACAACGCCTAGTGCGAGGCCGGTGGTTGACCAACGTAGTTACGTATATATTTTATTCAACTTAGTCACCGTTACTTTGTAAAGTTGATTTCTGGTATGTTTAACTTGATTAAACATTGATGCTAAGTTGTTTTCGAGTTAATATTAAAGTTGCCTTAACATTGATGCTAAGTTGTTTTCTGGGTAACGATTAAGTTGTGTAAACATTGATAATAAGTTGATTTCTCGGGTATTGTATAAGTTCTAGGAAATATTGATGCTCCTTAGTAAAGTTAGCTTTTATCATGATTTCGCTATACATGCATGTGCTAGGCATTTTACTTCTCCGTGTAGACAATCATGCAACCGATTTAGTGGGCCAGCTCGTCTAACTAAGTTTGCCTTAACGCTTTCATTGAGTTTTAGGAGTTGTTTATACATGTTACTTTTCTTAAAAACCAAGTTGCGATATCTCACACCGGGTAAATCCTTAACCCTTCCTCCTCTTACTAATACTACAGAATGTTCTTGTAAATTATGGCCAATACCAGGTATATAAGCAGTGATTTCAAATCCAGAGGTTAATCGTACTCTGGCAACTTTACGTAAGGCAGAGTTGGGTTTTTTGGGGTTGATAGTGGAAAAGTCGTATAGGTTCCATACTTTCTTTTCTATGTCAAGTTGGCTGTCTTTTAGTTGCAAGTTGCTCATCAAGCACGGTAAGTTGCATGCAAAGGTAGTCATACAGTCAGATATCACTATATAAAGTTGTGTTCAAAGTAGCTACTAAGTTGCCGGCAAAGAGGCTCTTAAATTAGACCTTAATTGATCCTAACTTATCCCCCCTAAGCACTACTAAGTTCTGCAGCTAAGAAGCTGCTAAATTAAATTGGCTTCTTAACCTATAATTTTAGGTTTATTTGTGTGTTTATGTTCTAGTTTAGTTGGTTTGTCTAATGTAACTAAGTTGGCTTCTGAACACACGGTTTTTAAGTTATTCACTGAACCTAACTAAGTTTGGCTCCTCAACCATTTTAAATTGAATTTTATTTGTGTTTTCATCTTATAGGTTAGTTGGTTATTGTATCTACTAAGTTGTCCATGTTTGTCATCGAATCTAACTAAGTTGATTTTCTCAACATTTTTAACTGTGTTTTATTTGTGTCTAATCTTCTAGGTTAGTTGGTTACTTAATTTAATTAAGTTGGCAACGCAATTAAGTTTGTTTATTGAATCTAACTAGTTACATACTAACATGGACATAGTAGTTTTCTCACAACGAATTGAATCTCTACCTTTTTCATCGCAAATGTGAGGTTAAGTTGTTTTCGAACACGACTAAGTTTGGTTACATAATCTAATAAGTTGGTAGTCAACATTTAACTTGAGGTTATTCTTTGCGTCTCATCCTCTAGGATTGTAGGTTTTTAAATTTAATCAAGTTGGCTTGTAAGAATGGCTAAGTTTGGTTCCATAACCCAAATAAGTTGGTGGTCAATATTTAACTTGAGGTCATTCTTTATGTCTCATCTACTAGGATGGTTTGTTTTTAAATTTAATCAAGTTGGTTCTTTCCATTTCGGCTTTGTTTACTTAATCCGCTTAAGTTGGCTAGTCAATATTTAACTTCGTGTTTATTCTTTATGTCTCATCTTCTAGGATAATTGGTTATTCTTTTGTATTCTTTTTTAGGGGAAAACTTTGTTCTTGCTGATCTGGGGAAGTTGCAAGCTTCAGTCATGTGCATGGATCCATTTAGATTTGGAGAAGGAAGTCGTGACCTCAACAACAATAGACCTTGCTTTCCGCCGCTGACGGATGTCGATCCACCCACCAAGGAAGCACCCCAAGAGCTCATCCTTGCCGCCGCAAACCGGCACGATCGATGCGAAGAGGCCAAAGCTCGACCGCTCCTCGCAGCCTCTGCACCCACGCCCGTCTCCTGTGACGGGCCTCCAGCGGGTCGTCCCAACGAGGTACGTATCGGGATCCCGTTGTCCCACCTCGCCTCTTTCGTCGAATCCCACCACGCATGCGCGCTTCCCCTCGAGCGATGTGGCGTGGGCCTTCACTAGAGAACCCGCGCAAGTGCCTCCTCACGAGGTACGCTAGCTCGTTCGCTCTTATTCTCATGGTTATCGACTTGTGTATGGCTATGTCTCTGTGCTCGAAGCAATCTAGGTTGACTCACATGGATGATTCTTTTGTGCCATCGTCTAAGACAAGTTCCTAACGTATGCCGACGTAAAAAGTTTACTCACATGATTACCGGAATCCATCATAGTTGTATTTCCGAAGTTGTATAATGATTTCATTTAATTATTTGACGAAGAAGGCTAAGTTTATGTTTTATCCTATGGTTTAGAAAGTTGTATCCGGATTTCATTAAGTTGTTTTTGTTCAGCATGCTTAAGTTGTGCATAGAACCTAACCAAGTTGTTTTTTGCGCATGCTTTTAGGTCTTGTTTTATCTTCTAAGTTGCATCCGATCCCTTAGAGTTGTTCCGTTGAACTTGTAAGTTTTTTTGAACCTTTAACCGAGGGAAATGCTCCTATCGCTTTAATATATTAAAGACCCAAAAGGTGGGCTGATATTTGCATTGTAGTAGCTTTACATGTAAGGGAAACAAAGAGAAAGCTAACTATATACTATAAAAGAAGTGATAAAGGGTGTAGCTCTTCCTTAATCCTATGAGCTAGGAGCAGAAGTCATCTGAAATCTAGATTTCCAAGAAGCAATGTTGGGTCACACCATTGAACTTGTCGTTACTGAATTTAACTAAGTTGCCTTCTCATGCTAAGTTTGTTTAGCAACATCTTAATTTTGAGTTACAACCATATGCTCTAATGTAGTATGCTGATTTAGTTAAGTTATTTCTATCAGCTAGCTAACTTGTGTTCAAATATCTGAAATTTGAGTTACAACCCTATGCCCTGATGGAGTACCTGCTTTTTGGTTATAGAAGCAATGCCTTCATGATTTGAATAATGATATTAAGTTTCCATTATAGAAGCTTTTAAGTATATCTTTTTTACTTAATGTCTCTTATTAAGTTGTTTCATGTTCATATTTGAACTAGGATTTCGATTGTCTAACAAGGCGACCATCATTTTGCTTAAGTTTGCTTTAGCCGATCGCGTTTTGGTTGTATGACAAGGCCATCAGCAAAATGACCTTTCTTCTCTTTGGTATTTGTTTTTCAGGCAAAATCAATTAACATTGGACATCCACCTTATTGCAGCTGCACCCCGGACTAATGTAGTTGCGGCTGTAGCTACCGTTGTCACACTTGGGGTTTCGATATGCAACTGAGTTTGTTTTCAAAATGTTTCTCTTTGTTTCATGAAACTTTGGTTTTCCTATTTATCGAAGTTGATGCAGGTTTGTTATATGTTGTATGCATGGAGACTTCTGAATCTAACTTAGTTGCTATAGGAATTGTTGTTCTTGTTGTCAAGGACCTAAGATCTCTGATTTTTTTCTCTAAGTTGTTTCAGTTTTGTTCTTTGTTGCATACAACTGGGATCAATGAATCTAACTAAGTTGCTGCCGGGGTAGTTGCTATTGCTTCGTGCACTTGGGATTTTTGCTACAGTTCTATCTTATTAAGCTGATGTATGCCTTCCTGGGGTGATCCAGCACCTTGGTATTTTTTTCCTTGTGTTTTACACGTTCCACGGCTGGAGCCTAGTGGGTGCTCATAGCCAGAGCTGGCCCAAAACGCGTGGGAACCTGGTCGCCGTAATTAGTGCGGGATAGGCTGGTCCGGGGGCACGTGTGCGTTGTTTTGCTGGGTGAGTGCTGGATCGGTCAAATCAGCACATGGATGCTGGGTCCAACAAACTAGCATCCGGATGCTGGGATGGACAAACCAGCACCGGATGCTGTCTAGCCGTGTCCTTAATTATTATCATCTAGCCTATAATTAAAAATGGCCGCAGCCAATTTGTTTCAAAGAAAAAGATGGCCGCAGCCAGGGAAACATGTGGACGCACAGCCCCAACTTCGCCAGCCTAACCTCGACAGCTAAGTCACCGTCTCACTTGGTGATGACGTAGCCTGTGTGTCGCTCGCCGGAGGCTGAAGGGTGAGGCTAGGATCAACGGGTATAATGCCAGCGCATACTGCACTTGATCAGCCAGCCGTCAGGACGTCTGCGTCAGGCTGATCAGCGATGTGTTTCATCGCCTCTGCATACAAGCTTAGAGCATCTCCGTCAAAGCTTTGATAGCGGAACTAATAGCATTTTGGGAGCCGGCATAAAAAATGGGCACGCACTTGCCGCGTCTCAGCGTCGGCGCTTTTTCGAGTCCAATAGCGCCATCCCGTGTCTGTCTCAAAGGGCGAATCGGTGCGCCCGGCGCCGCGGCACGACGGTTTTCACGACGGGGTCGTCTTGGCAACGAGAGGACGTGACGGTTTTCATCGAACGACGCGACAGTTGGTCCGCGTTAACGCCTCCCGTGCGAAACCGGCGGCGACGAGGGCGACGACCGGCCACGCGACGTCCACCCACCTCCCCCCACGCGCTTTCAATGTGCGGACGCCTCCCTTGAAACCTCACCGGCGCGCACCTCTCTTCTTCCCCATCTTCCAACCCTAGCCGCCGCCATTGTCGCAGACGCCACGCAAACACCCACCTCTCCCACGCACTCGACGCGATGGCGCACAACGACGAGGCCGGCCGCAGCCGCGGCATGCTCCGTCTCGCCGCAGGACCCACGACGGGCGATGTCCGATCGTAATGCATCCCGTGCCGCACATTGCTATCACACGGGTGGCACGTTCAACGCCGCTTCGTCGTGCCACCGCCACCGGCAGACCAGATGCGCGCCCTCATCAACGAGCGGCGGCGTATGACGCCGCGGAGAGGAACCTGCTAGCGAACGCGCCAACAGCCCAGCATGGCCGTGGCGCTTCAAAGAGGAGCGCCATCAGGCCGCGGCGGCCGCCGCGCAAACCGCTTCAACAAAGTTGGCCGCCATGCTCGTGGCACGTCGCGAATGGCACGCCACGCTATAGCAAGATACGGCCACGCTACGCCCGCGCGACCCGCCCCACGTCCCGTGTGTTTCGCAGCGGAGTGCATGGCGTCGAGGCGCCGCCACAACAGAGCGCGCCGCAAGGACGACGGCGCCGATTCACAGCACGGGATCGTCACAGCTCGCGACCGCAAGCGCTCGTCCGCGCACACGCTTCCTACGAGTGGCGTCGTCATCCACGACGGGCGAGGCACGTGCCTTCGGCTCCGGCCCGTCGCACAACGGGGTCGGGCCAACGCCGCCGCTCAAGGAGGTGGACGCCGCAGCTGGCCACCACTTCCGCCGACGAAGAAGCAATGGTGGGAGAAGGAGGCGGAGGAGCAGCGGCCCATCGTGGTGGCGCGATCCGGGAGTTCCTCAAACTTCATCGTCAGCCTGCTTCAGGAGGACCAATGCGATTACGATGGACCCGCGTTGCACCGGTGTAGTCCGCCAGGACCACGGCGGCAACTTGTCGACCTCTTCCAAATCCGAGCCGCGCGCCAAAGGAGGAGGAGGACGACGACGATTGGTCCTTCGGGACATCCAGCGACGACGGCGACGACAAAGCAGCAACCTCGACTTCACCTTCAACGCACGCTTAGCTTTTTTTAGTTTTTAGTTTAAATTCGAGTAACTTTTGTATAAATTTCATTTGAATTTCATACGAATATCATTTTCAAAATGTCATTTTAAGTGTGAATTTCTATTGAGCTGCCGTTTGGGAGGCGCGGTGTGAAAACATCATCCAAATAGGTGTTCTGCGCCCTAAACGGCGCCGGCCCCCTAAGCGCTATCGGGGCCGCCGGTGGAGATGCTCTTACAGCTCGGCATGCAGGCACATCTCAGCGTACGGGTATATTCAAGGGCAGTAGAGATAGTGCGGGCAGAGACACAACCTTCGGGCTGTGCACTGAACCAGCTAATACGCGTGCATGCCCAAACCATCAACCATGCCTGATGGGAAAGTTTCGTATATGCTCCATGCAAAAAGATGGATACATCCTTCAGCAACACAAGGCATAGGGTGTGTTTGGTTTTTTCCTTGCCTCACCAAAATTTTGGTTCATATGTTGCTTGCCCATGAATTGGCGAAGTTGGATAAAAACTTAAACTAGAGTTGGTAGTGGTGTATTGTCATGCCAAAAAATGGCAACCATCCAAACAAACACCAGCATTTTGGCCATAGCCAATAAATTGGTAAGGTATAGTTTCGTCACAATCCAAACACACCCATAATGCCAACAAGTTTCATCGGGCAAAGCTGCACCGTGCTATCAAACGAGAACGTGACGACACTCCTCGACTTAACACTGAAAATTTTGTTCCCCATTCCAATCTCTTTCAGCCATAATCTTCTATCATCATATATTTTTGAAAAATCTCTTAAACTGTTGCTCTTTATTTAGAAACTTCAAAAGTTCTATTTATACGTTCCAAACAATCCAGATGTGTAGTAGTAAAGGATGTATCCTACAAGCATGTAAAAATAAATTCTAATTTTTTTATATTCAGATGACATTTGTATGATCATCGTAAATAAAACTTGAGAGCCCGTAGCAATGCACGGGCATTCAACTAGTAATGTGTACACTATCATGCTGGGGTGTTGTTTGAACCAATTTTGTACCTCGGGTGCGGGCTACACGCACATGCGCCGACGGCAATTTGTCAATGGATTAGGTTTCCCGAAAGCGAGCCTCGAAGGTGGGAATGACCCAAAAAATGTGTGTGTCCACATGGTGTGTACACTATCATGGTGGGGTGTTGTTTGAACCAATTTTGTACCCCGGGTGCGTCCAGCTACACGCACATGCGCTGATGGCAATTAGTCAATGTTGTAGACAACACGGTCAATGGATTAGGGTTTCCTGGAAAGCGAGCCTCGGATTGTGGGAATGACCCCAAAAATCGTGTGTGTCCACATAATGTGTACACTATCATGGTGGGGTGTTGTTTGAACCAATTTTGTACCCCGGGTGCGTCCGGCACATGCGCTGACGGCAATTTGTCAATGGATTAGGTTTCCTTGGTGAGCCTCGTAAGGTGGGAATGACCCAAAAATTGTGTGTGTCCACATGGTGTGTACACTATCATGGGGTGTTGTTTGAACCAATTTTGTACCTCCGGGCGTCTGCTACACGCACATGCGCTGATGGCAATTAGTCAATGTTCTAGACAACACGATCATGGATTAGGGTTTTGGAAGCGTCTCGATTGTGGGAATGACCCCAAAATCGTGTGTGTCCACATATTGTGTACACTATCATGGTGGGGTGTTGTTTGAACCAATTTTGTACCCCCGGTGCGTCCGGCTACACGCACATGCGCTGACGGCAATTTGTCAATGGATTAGGGTTTCCTGGAAAGCGAGCCTCGGTGTGGGAATGACCCTAAAAATTGTGTGTGTCCACATGGTGTGTACACTATCATGGTGGGGTGTTGTTTGAACCAATTTTGTACCCCGGGCATCCAGCTACACGCACATGCGCCGATGGCAATTAGTCAATGTTGTAGACAAGACGATCAATGGATTAGGGTTTCCCGGAAAGCGAGCTCCTGATTGTGGGAATGACTCCAAAAATCGGTGTGTCCACATAATGTGTACACTATCATGGTGGGGTGTTGTCTGAACCAATTTTGTACCCCCGGGTGTCGGCTACACGCACATGCGCTGACGCAATTTGTCAATGGATTAGGTTTCCCGAAAAGCGTCTTCTAAGGTGGGAATGACCCAAAAAATTGTGTGTGTCCACATGGTGTGTACACTATCATGGTGGGGTGTTGTTTGAAACAATTTTGTACCCCGGGTGCGTCCGGCTACACGCACATGCGCTGATGGCAATTAGTCAATGTTGTAGACATCACAGTCAATGGATTAGGGTTTCCCGGAAAGCGAGCCTCGGATTGTGAGAATGACCCCAAAATCGTGTGTGTCCACATAATGTGTACACTATCATGGTGGTGTGTTGTTTGAACCAATTTTGTACCCCGGGTGCGTCCGGCTACACGCACATGCGCCGACGGCAATTTGTCAATGGATTAGGGTTTCCTGGAAAGCGAGCCTCGGAAGGTGGGAATGACCAAAAAATTGTGTGTGTCCACATGGTGTGTACACTATCATGGTGGGGTGTTGTTTGAACCATTTGTACCGGTGCGTCCGGCCACATGCACATGCGCTGACGGCAAATAGTTAGTGTTGTAGACAGCACGGTCAATGGATTAGGGTTTCCCAAAGCGAGCCTGATTGTGGGAATGACCCAAAAATCGTGTGTGTCCACATAATGTGTACACTATCATGGTGGGGTGTTGTTTGAACCAATTTTGTACCCCGGGGCGTCCGGCTACACGCACATGCGCTCGACGGCAATTTGTCAATGGATTAGGTTTGAAAAGAGAGCCTCGGGGTGGGAATGACCCACAAAATTGTGTGTGTCCACATGGTGTGTACACTATCATGGTGGGGTGTTTTTTGAACCAATTTTGTACCCCCGGGGCGTCCGGCTACACGCACATGCGCTGATGGCAATTAGTCAATGTTCTAGACAGCACGGTCAATGGATTAGGGTTTCCCTAGAGCAGCCCTCAGGATGGGAATGACCCCAAAATCGTGTGTGTCCACATATTGTGTACACTATCATGGTAGGGTGTTGTTTGAACCAATTTTGTACCCACGGGTGCGTCCGGCTACACGCACATGCGCTGACGGCAATTTGTCAATGGATTAGGGTTTGGGTGTTGAGCCTCTGGTGGGAATGACCCAAAAATTGTGTGTGTCCATGGTGTGTACACTATCATGGCGGGGTGTTGTTTGCCAATTTTGTACTCGGGTGCGTCGGCTACACGCACATGCGATGGCAATTAGTCAATGTTCTAGACAACACGGTCATTGGATTAGGGTTTCCGGGAGCGAGCCCTGATTGTGGGAATGACCCCAAAATCGTGTGTGTCCACATATTGTGTACACTATCATGGTGGGGTGTTGTTTGAACCAATTTTGTACCCCCGGGTGCGTCCGGCTACACGCACATGCGGACGGCAATTTGTCAATGGATTAGGGTTTCCAAAGCGAGCCTCGTAGGCGGGAATGACCCAAAAATGTTGTGTGTCCACGTGGTGTGTACACTATCATGGTGGGGTGTTGTTTGAACCAATTTTGTACCCCCGGGTGCGTCCCACATGCGCCGACGGCAATTAGTCAATGTTGTAGACAACACGGTCAATGGATTAGTGTTTCCCTTGAAAGCGAGCCTCGGATTGTGGGAATGACCCCAAAACGTGTGTGTCCACATGGTGTACACTATCATGGTGGGGTGTTGTTTGAACCAATTTGTACCCCCGGGTGCGTCCGGCTACACGCACATGCGCTGACGGCAATTTGTCAATGGATTAGGTTTTCCCTGAAAGCGAGCCTCGGAAGGTGGGAATGACCCAAAAATTGTGTGTGTCCACATGGTGTGTACACTATCATGGTGGGGTGTTATTTGAACCAATTTTGTACCCGGGTGCGTCCAGCTACACGCATGTTCGGCAATTAGTCAATGTTATAGACACCACGGTCAATGGATTAGGGTTTCGGAAAGCGAGCCTCGGATTGTGGGAATGACCCCAAAATCGTGTGTGTCCACATGGCATGTACACTATCATGGTGGGGTGTTTTTTGAACCAATTTTGTACCCCGGTGCGTCCGCTACATGCACATGCGCTGACGGCAATTTGTCAATGGATTAGGTTTCAAAAGCGAGCCTCCGAAGGTGGGAATGACCCAAAAATTGTGTGTGTCCACATGGTGTGTACAATATCATGGTGGGGTGTTGTTTGAACCAATTTTGTACCCCCGGGTGCGTCGGCTACACGGACATGCGCTGATGGCAATTAGTCAATGTTGTAGACAGACACAATATTAGGGTTTCCCGGAAAGCGAGCCTCGGATTGTGGGAATGACCCCAAAATCGTGCGTGTCCACATAATGTGTACACTATCATGGTGGGGTGTTGTTTGAACCAATTTTGTACCCCGGGTGCGTCCGGCTACACGCACATGCGCTGACGGCAATTTGTCAATGGATTAAAAGCCAGCCCCGAAGGTGGGAATGACCCTAAAAATTGTGTGTGTCCACATGGTGTGTACACTATCATGGTGGGGTGTTGTTTGAACCAATTTTACCCCCGGGTGCGTCCGGCTACATGCACGCGCTGACGGCAATTAGTCAATGTTGTAGACAGCACGGTCAATGGATTAGGGATTCCCTGAAAGCGAGCTCTGATTGTGGGAATGAAAAATCGTGTGTGTGTCCACATAATGTGTACACTATCATGGTGGGGTGTTGTTTGAACCAATTTTGTACCCCAGGGTGCGTCCGGCTACACGCACATGCGCTGACGGCAATTTGTCAATGGATTAGGGTTTCCCTGAAAGAGAGCCTCGGAAGGTGGGAATGACCCAAAAAATTGTGTGTGTCCACATGGTGTGTACACTATCATGGTGGGGTGTTTTTTGAACCAATTTTGTACCCCGAGTGCGTCCGGTTACACGCACATGCGCTGATGGCAATTAGTCAATGTTCTAGACAGGACGCTCATTGGATTAGGGTTTCCTGGAAAGCGAGCCTCGATTGTGGGAATGACCCCAAAATCGTGTGTGTCCACATATTGTGTACACATCATGGTAGGGTGTTGTTTGAACCAATTTTGTACCCACGTGCGTCCGGCTACACGCACATGCGCTGACGGCAATTTGTCAATGGATTAGGTTTCCCTGGAAGGGCGGGAATGACCCAAAAAATTGTGTGTGTCAACATGGTGTGTACACTATCATGGTGGGGTGTTGTTTGAACCAATTTTGTACCCCCGGGTGCGTCGGCTACACGCACATGCGCTGATGGCAATTAGTCAATGTTGTAGACAACACGGTCAATGGATTAGGGTTTCCCCGGAAAGCGAGCCTCGGATTGTGGGAATGACCCCCAAATCGTGTGTGTCACATAATGTACACTATCATGGTGGGTGTTGTTTGAACCAATTTTGTACCCCCGGTGCGTCCGCTACACACATGCGCTGACTCGCAATTTGTCAATGGATTAGGGTTTCCCTGGAAAGCGAGAGGGTGGGAATGACCCAAAAATTGTGTGTGTCCACATGGTGTGTACACTATCATGGTGGGGTGTTGTTTGAACCAATTTTGTACCCCCTGGTGCGTCCGCTACATGCACATGCGCTGATGGCACTAGTCAATGTTGTAGACAGCATGGTCAATGGATTAGGGTTTCCCGGAAAGCGAGCTCTCGATTGTGGGAATGACCCCAAAATCGTGTGTCCACATATTGTGTACTATCATGGTTGGTGTTAGGTTTCCGAAAAGCGAGCCTCAAAAGGTGGAATGACCCAAAATTGTGTGTGTCCACACTATCATGGTGGGGTGTTGTTTGAACCAATTTTGTAATTCTCAAAAGCGCCCAGCTACACGCACATGCGCTGATGGCAATTAGTCAATGTTGTAGACAACACGGTCAATGGATTAGGGTTTCACTGGAAAGCTCGGATTGTGGGAATGACCCCAAAATCGTGTGTCCACATATTGTGTACACTATCATGGTGGGGTGTTGTTTGAACCAATTTTGTACCCCCGCATCCGGCTACACGCACATGCGCTCGACGGCAATTTGTCAATGGATTAGGGTTTCCCTGGAAAGCGACTCGGAAGGTGGGAATGACCCAAAAAATTGTGTGTGTGTCCACATGGTGTGTACAATATCAGGGTGGGGTGTTGTTTGAACCAATTTTGTACCCCGGGTGTCTACTACACGCACATGCGCTGATGGCAATTAGTCAATGTTGTAGACAACACGGTCAATGGATTAGGGTTTCGGGAAAGCGTGCCTCGATTGTGGGAATGACCCCAAAATCGTGTGTGTACACATAATGTGTACACTATCATGGTGGGGTGTTGTTTGAACCAATTTTGTACCCCGGGTGCGTCCGGCTACACACGCACATGCGCCGACGGCAATTTGTCAATGGATTAGGGTTTCCCGGAAAGCGAGCCTCGGAGGGGGGAATGACCCAAAATTGTGTGTGTCCACATGGTGTGTACACTATCATGGTGGGGTGTTGTTTGAACCAATTTTGTACCCCGGGTGCGTCCGGCTACATGCGCTGACGGGAATTAGTCAATGTTGTAGACATCATTGCAATGGATTAGGGTGGAAAGCGAGCCTCTTGATTGTGGGAATGACCCCAAAATCGTGTGTGTCCACATGGTGTGTAAACTATCATGGTGGGGTGTTGTTTGAACCAATTTTGTACCCCCGGGTGCGTCCGGCTACACGCACATGCGCTGACGGCAGTTTGTCAATGGATTAGGGTTTCCAAAAGCGAGCCTCGGAGGTGGGAATGACCCAAAAATTGTGTGTGTCCACATGGTGTGTACACTATCATGGTGGGGTGTTTTTTGAACCAATTTTGTACCGTGGGTCCGGCTACACGCACATGCGCCGATGGCAATTAGTCAATGTTCTAGACAGCACGGTCATTGGATTAGGGTTTCCCTGAAAGCGAGCCTCGATTGTGGGAATGACCCCAAAATCGTGTGTGTCCACATATTGTGTACACTATCATGGTAGGGTGTTGTTTGAACCAATTTTGTACCCACGGGTGCGTCCGGCTACACGCGCATGCGCTGACGGCAATTTGTCAATGGATTAGGTTTCCAAAAGCGAGCCTCGGAGGGGGGAATGACCCAAAAAATTGTGTGTCCACATGGTGTACACTATCATGGTGGGGTGTTGTTTGAACCAATTTTGTACCCCCGGGTGCGTCCAGCTACACGCACATGCGCGATGGCAATTAGTCAATGTTGTAGACAACACGGTCAATGGATTAGGTTTCCCCGGAAAGCGAGCCTCGGATTGTGGGAATGACCCCAAAATCGTGTGTGTCCACATAATGTGTACACTATCATGGTGGGGTGTTGTTTGAACCAATTTTGTTCCCGGGTGCGTCCGGCTACACGCACATGCGCTGACGGCAATTTGTCAATGGATTAGGGTTTCCCTGGAAAGCGAGCCTCGGAATGACCCAAAAATTGTGTGTGTCCACATGGTGTGTACACTATCATGGTGGGGTGTTCTTTGAACCAATTTTGTACCCGGGTGCGTCCGGCTACATGCACATGCGCTGACGGCAGTTAGTCAATGTTGTAGACAGCATGGTCAATGGATTAGGGTTTACTGGAAAGCGAGCCTCGGATTGTGGGAATGACCCCAAAAATCGTGTGTGTCCACATATTGTGTACACTATCATGGTGGGGTGTTAGGGTTTCCCTGAAAAGCGAGCCTCAAAAGGTGGGAATGACCCAAAAAATTGTGTGTGTCCACATGGTGTGTACGGGGTGTTGTTTGAACCAATTTTGTACCCCCGGGTGCGTCCAGCACGCACATGCGCCGATGGCAATTAGTCAATGTTGTAGACAACACGGTCAATGGATTAGGGTTTCCCTGGAAAGCGAGCCTCGGATTGTGGGAATGACCCCAAAATCGTGTGTGTCCACATATTGTGTACACTATCATGGTGGGGTGTTGTTTGAACCAATTTTGTACCCCGGGTGCGTCCGCTACACGCACATGCGCCGACGGCAATTTGTCAATGGATTAGGTTTCCCTGGTGCGAGCCTCTAAGGTGGGAATGACCCAAAAAATTGTGTGTGTGTCCACATGGTGTGTACAATATCAGGGTGGGGTGTTGTTTGAACCAATTTTGTACCCCCGGTGCGTCCGGCTACACGCACATGCGCCGATGGCAATTAGTCAATGTTGTAGACAGAGACGGTCAATGGATTAGGTTTCCCCGGAAAGCGTGCCTCGGATTGTGGGAATGACCCCAAAATCGTGTGTGTACACATAATGTGTACACTATCATGGTGGGGTGTTGTTTGAACCAATTTTGTACCCCCGGGTGCGTCCGGCTACACGCACATGCGCTGACGGCAATTTGTCAATGGATTAGGTTTCCTTGGAAAGCGAGCCTGGAGGGTGGGAATGACCCAAAAATTGTGTGTGTCCACATGGTGTGTACACTATCATGGTGGGGTGTTGTTTGAACCAATTTTGTACTCTGCGCCCGCCACATGCACATGCGGACGGTAATTAGTCAATGTTGTAGACAAGATTGTTAATGGATTAGGTTTCCCTGGAAAGCGAGCCTCTGATTGTGGGAATGACCCCAAAATCGTGTGTGTCCACATGGTGTGTAAACTATCATGGTGGGGTGTTGTTTGAACCAATTTTGTACCCCGGGTGCGTCCGGCTACACGCACATGCGCTGACGGCAATTTGTCAATGGATTAGGGTTTCGCCGAGCCTCGGAAGGTGGGAATGACCCAAAAAATTGTGTGTGTACACATGGTGTGTACACTATCATGGTGGGGTGTTGTTTCAACCAATTTTGTACCCACGGGTGCGTCCAGCTACACGACATGCGCTGATGGCAATTAGTCAATGTTGTAGACAGCACGGTCAATGGATTAGTTTCCGGAAAGCGAGCCTCGGCATTGTGGGAATGACCCCAAAATCGTGTGTGTCCACATAATGTGTACACTATCATGGTGGGGTGTTGTTTGAACCAATTTTGTACCCTCGGGTGCGTCCGGCTACACGCACATGCGCTGACGGCAATTTGTCAATGGATTAGGTTTCCGGAAAGCGAGCCTCGGAGGGCGGGAATGACCCAAAAATTGTGTGTGTCCACATGGTGTGTACACTATCATGGTGGGGTGTTGTTTGAACCAATTTTGTACCCACGGGTGCGTCCGCTACACGCACATGCGCTGATGGCAATTAGTCAATGTTGTAGACAACACGGTCAATGGATTAGGGTTTCCCTGGAAAGCGAGCCTCTGGATTGTGGGAATGACCCCAAAATCGTGTGCGTCCACATAATGTGTACACTATCATGGTGGGGTGTTGTTTGAACCAATTTTGTACCCCCGGGTGCGTCCGGCTACACGCACATGCGTGACGGCAATTTGTCAATGGAATGGGGGTTTCCCTGGAAAGCGAGCCTCGGAGGGTGGGAATGACCCAAAAAATTGTGTGTGTCCACATGGTGTGTACAATATCATGGTGGGGTGTTGTTTGAACCAATTTTTTACCCCCGGGTGCGTCCGGACACGCACATGCGCTGACGACAATTTGTCAATGGATTAGGTTTCCTTGGAAAGCGAGCCTCGGAAGGTGGGAATGACCCAAAAAATTGTGTGTGTCCACATGGTGTGTACAATATCATGGTGGGGTGTTGTTTGAACCAATTTTGTACCCCTGGGTGCGTCCAGCTACACGCACATGCGCTCATGGCAATTAGTCAATGTTGTAGACAGCACGGTCAATGGATTAGGTTTCCCTGGAAAGGGAGCCTCGGATTGTGGGAATGACCCAAAAATCGTGTGTGTCCAGATGGTGTGTACACTATCATGGTGGGGTGTTGTTTGAACCAATTTTTTACCCCGGGTGTGTCCGGCTACACGCACATGCGCTACGGCAATTTGTCAATGGATTAGGGTTTCCTTGAAAGCGCCTCGTAAGGTGGGAATGACCCAAAAAATTGTGTGTGTCCACATGGTGTGTACACTATCATGGTGGGGTGTTGTTTGAACCAATTTGTACCCCCGACGTCCAGCTACACGCACATGCGCTCGATGGCAATTAAACAATGTTGTGACGACAATTTGTCAATGGATTAGGGTTTCCTGGAAAGCGAGCCTCGGAGCGTGGGAATGACCCAAAAATTGTGTGTGTCCACATGTTGTGTACACTATCATGGTGGGGTGTTGTTTGAACCAATTTGAACCCCCGGGTGCGTCCGCTACACGCACATGCGCCGATGAATTAGTCGATGTTGTAGACAAGACGTTCAATGAATTAGGGTTTCCCAGAAAGCGAGCCTCTGATTGTGGGAATGACCCCAAATATCGTGTGTGTCCACATGGTGTGTACACTATCATGGTGGGGTGTTTTTTGAACCAATTTTGTACCCCGGGTGCGTCCGGCTACATGCACATGCGCTGACGGCAATTTCTCAATGGATTAGGGTTTCCCTGGAAAGCGAGCCTCGATTGTGGGAATGACCCCAAAAATCGTGTGTGTCCACATGGTGTGTACACTATAATGGTGGGGTGTTGTTTGAACCAATTTTGTACCCCGGGTGCGTCCGGCTACACGCACATGCGCTGACGGCAATTTGTCAATGGATTAGGGTTTCCTTGGAAAGCGAGCCTCGGAGGGTGGGAATGACCCAAAAATTGTGTGTGTCCACATGGTGTGTACACTATCATGGTGGGGAGTTGTTTGAACCAATTTTGTACCCCCGGGTGCGTCCGGCTACACGCACATGCGCTGACGACAATTAGTCAATGTTGTAGACAGCACGGTCAATGGATTAGGGTTTCCCTGGAAAGCGAGCCTCGGATTGTGGGAATGACCCAAAAAATTGTGTGTGTCCACATGGTGTGTACACTATCATGGTGGGGTGTTGTTTGAACCAATTTTGTACCCCCGGGTGCGTCCGGCTACACGCACATGCGCTGACGGCAATTTGTCAATGGATTAGGGTTCCTGGAAAGCGAGCCTCGGAGGGTGGGAATGACCCAAAAAATTGTGCGTGTCCACATGGTGTGTACACTATCATGGTGGGGTGTTGTTTGAACCAATTTTGTACCCCGGGTGCGTCCAGCTACACGCACATGCGCTGATGGCAATTAGTCAATGTTGTAGACAACACGGTCAATGGATTAGGGTTTTCCTGGAAAGCGAGCCTCGGATTGTGGGAATGACCCTAAAAATCGTGTGTGTCCACATAATGTGTACACTATCATGGTGGGTGTTGTTTGAACCAATTTTGTACCCCCGGGTGCGTCCGGCTACACGCACATGCGCTGACGGCAATTTGTCAATGGATTAGGGTTTCCTTGAAAAGCGAGCCTCGGAAGGTGGGAATGACCCAAAAATTGTGTGTGTCCACATGGTGTGTACGCTATCATGGTGGGGTGTTGTTTGAACCAATTTTGTACCCCCGGGTGCGTCCAGCTACACGCACATGCGCTGATGGTAATTAGTCAATGTTGTAGACAACACGGTCAATGGATTAGGATTTCCGTGGAAAGCGAGCCTCGGATTGTGGGAATGACCCCAAAAATCGGGTGTGTCCACATAATGTGTACACTATAATGGTGGGGTGTTGTTTGAACCAATTTTGTACCCGGGTGCGTCCGGCTACACGCACATGCGCTGACGGCAATTTGTCAATGGATTAGCGTTTCCCTGGAAAGCGAGCCTCGGAGGGTGGGAATGACCCCAAAAATTATGTGTGTCCACATGGTGTGTACACTATCATGGTGGGGTGTTGTTTGAACCAATTTTGGACCCCCGGGTGCGTCCGGCTACACGCACATGCGCTGATGGCAATTAGTCAATGTTGCAGACAGCACGGTCAATGAATTAGGGTTTCCCTGGAAAGCGAGCCTCTGATTGTGGGAATGACCCAAAAATCGTGTGTGTCCACATAATGTGTACACTATCATGGTGGGGTGTTGTTTGAACCAATTTTGTACCCCAGGGTGCGTCCACGCACATGCGCCGACGGCAATTTGTCAATGGATTAGGGTTTCCTGAAAAGCGAGGTGGGAATGACCCAAAAAATTGTGTGTCCACATGGTGTGTACACTATAATGGTGGGGTGTTGTTTGAACCAATTTGTACCCCCGGGGTCCGGCCACACGCACATGCGCTGATGGCAATTAGTCAATGTTGTAGACAACACGGTCAATGGATTAGGGTTTCCCTGGAAAGCGAGCCTCGGATTGTGGGAATGACCCCAAAAATCGTGTGTGTCCACATAATGTGTACACTATCATGGTGGGGTGTTGTTTGAACCAATTTGTACCCCGGGTGCGTCCGGCTACACGCACATGCGCTGACGGCAATTTGTCAATGGGTTAGGTTTCCCCCGGAAAGCGAGCTCCTGGAGGGTGGGAATGACCCAAAAATTGTGTGTGTTCACATGGTGTGTACACTATAATGGTGGGGTGTTTGAACCAATTTTGTACCCCGGGTGCGTCCGGCTACATGCACGCGCCGACGGCAATTAGTCAATGTTGTAGACAGCACGGTCAATGGATTAGGTTTTCCCGGAAAGCGAGCCTCGGATTGTGGGAATGACCCCAAAATCGTGTGTGTCCACATGGTGTGTAAACTATCATGGTGGGGTGTTGTTTGAACCAATTTGTACCCTCAAAAGGCCCGCCTACACGCACATGCGCCGGCGGCAATTTGTAAATGGGTTAGGGTTTTCCGAAATGCGAGCCTCGAAAGGTGGGAATGACCCAAAAATTGTGTGTGTCCACATGGTGTGTACACTATCATGGTGGGGTGTTGTTTGAACCAATTTTGTACCGGTGCGTCCGGCCTACACGCACATGCGTTGATGGCAATTAGTCTATGTTATACACACACGGTCAATGGATTAGGGTTTCCCTGAAAGCGAGCCTCGGATTGTGGGAATGACCTCAAAAATCGTGTGTGTCCACATAATGTGTACACTATCATGGTGGGGTGTTGTTTGAACCAATTTTGTACCCCGGGTGCGTCCGCCTACACGCACATGTGCTGATGGTAATTAGTCAATGTTGTAGACAGCACGGTCAATGGATTAGGATTTCCCTGGAAAGCGAGCCTCGGATTGTGGGAATGACCCCAAAAATCGTGTGTGTCCACATAATGTGTACACTATAATGGTGGGGTGTTGTTTGAACCAATTTTGTACCCCCGGGTGCGTCCGTCCGGCTACACGCACATGCGCCGACGGCAATTTGTCAATGGATTAGCGTTTCCCGGAAAGCGAGCCTCAGAGGCGGGAATGACCCAAAATTATGTGTGTCCACATGGTGTGTACACTATCATGGTGGGGTGTTGTTTGAACCAATTTTGGACCCCTGGGTGCGTCCGGTACACGCACATGCCTGATGGCAATTAGTCAATGTTGTAGACACGGTCAATGGATTAGGGTTTCCTGGAAAGCGAGCCTCGGATTGTGGGAATGACCCCAAAAATCGTGTGTGTCCACATAATGTGTACACTATCATGGTGGGGTGTTGTTTGAACCAATTTTGTACCCCGGGTGCGTCCGGCTACACGCACATGCGCTGACGGCAATTTTTCAATGGATTAGGTTTCCCTGAAAAGTGAGCCTCGGAAGGTGGAATGACCCAAAATTGTGTGTGTCCACATGGTGTGTACACTATCATGGTGTTGTTTGAACCAATTTTGTACCCCGGGTGCGTCCGGCACGCACATGCGCCGACGGCAATTTGTCAATGGATTAGGGTTTCCCTGAAAGCGCCTCGGAAGGTGGGAATGACCCAAAAATTGTGTGTGTCCACATGGTGTGTACACTATAATGGTGGGGTGTTGTTTGAACCAATTTTGTACCCCCGGGTGCGTCAGCTACACGCACATGCGCTGATGGCAATTAGTCAATGTTGTAGACAACACGGTCAATGGATTAGGGTTTCCCTAGAAAGCGAGCCTCTGATTGTGGGAATGACCCCAAAATCGTGTGTGTCCACATAATGTGTACACTATCATGGTGGGGTGTTGTTTGAACCAATTTTGTACCCCCGGGTGCGTACACGCACATGCGCTGACGGCAATTTGTCAATGGGTTAGGGTTTCCCTGAAAGCGAGCCTCGAGGGTGGGAATGACCCAAAAATTGTGTGTGTTCACATGGTGTGTACACTATAATGGTGGGGTGTTTTTTGAACCAATTTTGTACCCCGGGTGCGTCCGGCTACATGCACATGCGCTGGACGGCAATTAGTCAATGTTGTAGACAAGACGGTCAATGGATTAGGTTTCCCGGAAAGCGAGCCTCTGGATTGTGGGAATGACCCCAAAAATCGTGTGTGTCCACATGGTGTGTAAACTATCATGGTGGGGTGTTGTTTGAACCAATTTTGTACCCCCGGGTGCGTCCGGCTACACGCACATGCGCTGCGGCAATTTGTAAATGGGTTAGGGTTTTCCCTAAAAGCGAGCCTCGAAAGGTGGGAATGACCCAAAAAATTGTGTGTCCATGGTGTGTACACTATCATGGTGGGGTGTTGTTTGAACCAATTTTGTACCCCGGGTGCGTCCGGCTACACGCACATGCGTTGATGGCAATTAGTCTATGTTATACAGCACGGTCAATGGATTAGGGTTTCTGGAAAGCGAGCCTCGGATTGTGGGAATGACCCCAAAATCGTGTGTGTCCACATAATGTGTACACTATCATGGTGGGGTGTTGTTTGAACCAATTTTGTTCCCCGGTGCGCTCCAGCTACACGCACATGTGCTGATGGTAATTAGTCAATGTTGTAGACAGCACGGTCAATGGATTAGGATTTCCCTGAAAGCGAGCCTCGGATTGTGGGAATGACCCCAAAATCGTGTGTGTCCACATAATGTGTACACTATAATGGTGGGGTGTTGTTTGAACCAATTTTGTACCCCCGGGCGTCCGGCTACACGCACATGCGCGGACGGCAATTTGTCAATGGATTAGCGTTTCCCTGGAAAGCGAGCCTCGGAGGGGGAATGACCCCAAAAATTATGTGTGTCCACATGGTGTGTACACTATCATGGTGGGGTTTTGTTTGAACCAATTTTGGACCCCCGGGTGCGTCCGGCTCACGCACATGCGCGATGGCAATTAGTCAATGTTGTAGACAACACGGTCAATGGATTAGGGTTTCGGAAGCGAGCCTCGGATTGTGGGAATGACCCAAAAATCGTGTGTGTCCACATAATGTGTACACTATCATGGTGGGGTGTTGTTTGAACCAATTTTGTACCCCGGGTGCGTCCGGCTACACGCACATGCGCGGACGGCAATTTTTCAATGGATTAGGGTTTCCCTGGAAAGCGAGCCTCGGAAGGTGGAAATGACCCAAAAAATTGTGTGTGTCCACATGGTGTGTACACTATCATGGTGGGGTGTTGTTTGAACCAATTTTGTACCCTCGGGTGCGTCCAGCTACACGCACATGCGCTCGATGGCAATTAGTCAATGTTGTAGACAAAACGGTCAATGGATTAGGGTTTCCCTGGAAAGCGAGCCTCTGATTGTGGGAATGACCCCAAAAATCGTGTGTGTCGACATAATGTGTACACTACCATGGTGGGGTGTTGTTTGAACCAATTTTGTACCCCGGGTGCGGCCACACGCACATGCGCTGACGGCAATTTGTCAATGGGTTAGGTTTCCTGAAAGCGAGCTCGAGGGGCGGGAATGACCCAAAATTGTGTGTCCACAGTGGTGTGTACACTATAATGGTGGGGGTTGAACCAATTTTGTACCCCGGGTGCGTCCGGCTACATGCACATGCGCCGACGGCAATTAGTCAATGTTGTAGACAGCACGGTCAATGGATTAGGGTTTCCCCGGAAAGCGAGCCTCGCATTGTGGGAATGACCCCAAAAATCGTGTGTCCACATGGTGTGTAAACTATCATGGTGGGGTGTTGTTTGAACCAATTTTGTACCCCCGGGGTGCGTCCGCCTACACGCACATGCGCCGGCGGCAATTTGTAAATGGGTTAGGGTTTCCCGAAATGCGAGCCTTGAAGGTGGGAATGACCTGTAATTGTGTGTGTCCACATGGTGTGTACACTATCATGGTGGGGTGTTGTTTGAACCAATTTTGTACCTCGGGTGCATCCAGCTACACGCACATGCGTTGATGGCAATTAGTCTATGTTATACACAAAGACGGTCAATGGATTAGGTTTCCTTGGAAAGCGAGCCTCGGATTGTGGGAATGACCCCAAAACGTGTGTGTCCACATAATGTGTACACTATCATGGTGGGGTGTTGTTTGAACAAATTTTGTACCCCCGGGTGCGTCCGGCTACACGCACATGCGCTGATGGCAATTAGTCAATGTTGTAGACAACACGGTCGATGGATTAGGGTTTCTTGGAAAGCGAGCCTCGGATTGTGGAATGACCCCAAAAATCGTGTGTGTCCACATAATGTGTACACTATCATGGTGGGGTGTTGTTTGAACCAATTTTGTACCCCCTGGTGCGTCCGGCTACACGCACATGCGCTGACGACAATTTGTCAATGGATTAGGTTTCCGGAAAGCGAGCCTCGGAGGGTGGGAATGACCCAAAATTGTGTGTGTCCACATGGTGTGTACACTATCATGGTGGGGTGTTGTTTGAACCAATTTTGTACCCCCGGGTGCGTCCGGCTACACGCACATGCGCTGACGGCAATTTGTCAATGGATTAGGGTTTCCCTGAAAAGCGAGCCTCGTAAGGTGGGAATGACCCAAAAATTGTGTGTGTCCACATGGTGTGTACACTATCATGGTGGGGTGTTGTTTGAACCAATTTTGTACCCCCCGGGTTCCAGCTACACGCACATGCGCCGATGGCAATTAGTCTATGTTATACACAACACGGTCAATGAATTAGGGTTTCCCCGGAAAGCGAGCCTCGGATTGTGGGAATGACCCCAAAATCGTGTGTGTCCACATAATGTGTACACTATCATGGTGGGGTGTTGTTTGAACCAATTTCCCGGGTGCGTCCGGCTACACGCAAATGCGCTGATGGCAATTAGTCAATGTTGTAGACAGCACGGTCAATGGATTAGGGTTTCTTAGAAAGCGAGCCTCGGATTGTGGGAATGACCCAAAAATCGTGTGTGTACACATAATGTGTACACTATCATGGTGGGGTGTTGTTTGAACCAATTTTGTACCCCCAAGTGTGTCCGGCTACACGCACATGCGCTGACGACAATTTGTTAATGGATTAGGGTTTCCCTGGAAGGCGTGCCTCGGAGCGTGGGAATGACCCAAAAAATTGTGTGTATCCACATGGTGTGTACACTATCATGGTGGGGTGTTGTTTGAACCAATTTTGTACCCCCGGGTGCGTCCGGCTACACGCACATGCGCTGACGGCAATTAGTCAATGTTGTAGACAACACGGTCAATGGATTAGGGTTTCCCTGGAAAGCGAGCCTCGGATTGTGGGAATGACCCCAAAATCGTGTGTGTCCACATGGTGTGCACACTATCATGGTGGGGTGTTGTTTGAACCAATTTTGTACCCCCGGTGCGTCCGGCTACACGCACATGCGCTGACGGCAATTTGTCAATGGATTAGGGTTTCCCTGAAAAGCGAGCCTCGGAAGGTGGGAACGACCCAAAAAATTGTGTGTGTGAAAGGACACGGATGTCGCCTAGAGGGGGGTGAATAGGCGATTTAAAACTTTTACGAGATGGGCTTAACAAATGCGGAATAAAACTAGCGTTTACTTTGTCAAGCCCAAAGCCTATATACTATGGTTCACCTATGTGCACCAACAACTTATGCTAAGCAATACAAGCAAGTATGTGATAGCAAGATATATATAACTTCAAGCACGATGGCTATCACAAGGTAAAGTGCATAAGTAAAGAGCTCGGGTATAGAGATAACCGAGGCACGCGGGAGACGATGATTTATCCCGGAGTTCACACTCTTGCGAGTGCTAATCTCCGGTGGAGAGGTGCGGTTGCTTAGTGCTCCCGAACGCCACAAGAGGCTCACCTTGAGGTGTGGTTGCTCGATGCACACCAACGCCACAAAGGCCTCACCCCAAGATGCGGTACTCACACCACACACCGAACGCCACGAAGGCGCCTCACCTAAATCTCCGGTGACCCTCGCCACAAAGGCCTAGGTCACGGTTCCACTAAGGGATTTCCTTCGAGGCGAAACCGGGCCTTACACAAAGGTTGGGGCACACATCCACAACTTAATTGGAGGCTCCCAACAAATCACCACAAAGGTCTAGAATCCGTCTAGGGTTCCAAGAACCCAAGAGTAACAACCTTCTTGCTTTCACCACCACGAATCACCGTGGAGAACTCAAACCGATGCACCAAATGCAATGGCAAGAACACCACAAAGATGCTCAAGTCCTTCTCTCTCAAATTCCAACAAAGCTACAAAAGCTATTGGGGGAATAGGAGAGGAAGAACAAAGAGGAGAACACAAAATTCTCCAAGATCTAGATCCCAAAGATTCACTCACAAAGAGATGATTTGGTTTGGTCAAAGTGTGGATCTAGATCTCCTCTCTCTTTTCCCTCAAAATGGGGCAAGAATCATGGAGGGATAGAGAGATAGGGCAAGCTTCTCAAGAACAACAATGGAGGAGAGAGAGAGTAGAAGAAGCAACAGCCCAAGGAGGAAGAAGGGGGGTATTTATACCCCCCAAGAAAATCGAGCCGTTGGGCAAAACCAGGGCCGGATAATCCGGCCTAAGTAAGGGCCGGATAATCCCCCCCGGATAATCCGGCCTCAGGGACAAAACCTGGTAAAAATCCGGCCAAAAGTCCGGCCTCCCAGACTTGCTTTTCTTCAGGTCCTTAGCCATTTTCGAGGGGCCGGATATTTCCGAAATGTCCGGCCCGGATAATCCGGCCTTGGGACAAAACCGGGACAATATCCGGGCAAATGTCCGGGGTAGTACTGAGCCACATCGCCAAAAGTCCTTAGCTGATTTTGGGGCGGCCGGATATTTCCGAAATATCCGGCCCGGATAATCCGGCCCGGATTTTCCGCCCCCCTGAAAACTGGCAGAGACAGCAAATAGAAACGGGCATAACTTTTGCATCCGGACTCCGATTTCGATGATCTTGGGCTCGTTGAAATCACAACAACGAGCTCTACAACAATATGCATAGAAACATCATAGTCCAGCAAAGTAGGATAGAAGCAAATGGATAAAGGTTTTACCTATCTATAAACAGCAAACCGGTAAAACCTCCAATATGGAAAATGCAACAACTTGAGTTAGGAAACTCGGATTTAGGTGAAACCAATTTTGTTGTAAATAAGATGACAAGAGCTACCCCACAAAGAGTGAAAAGCTTAAGAACAAGTGGGATAGTTTTTTCTATGTATTTTAGAGTGAAACCTCTCAATACGAGAAACCGAGAAAAACTCCAATATCGAAAACGCAACAAGTGATTCATGCGGAATCCGTTTTCGATGAACTAGAGCTTGTCATGAGAATAAGCACAAGCTCTAAAACACCATATGGATAAGATCCAAATAACAACCAAGAAATATGATGCAAGGATGCAAAGGTTTGAGCTCTCCGAAGGATACGATCGAGTTACTCACTCGAGAGCCCTCTTGATAGTACGACAACTAAACTATAAACCGGTCTCCAACTACACCATGAGACCGGTGAGAAAGAAACCCTATCAAGAGCAAACCTTAACCTTGAGCATTCCACTTGAGCTTGATGATGACGATCTTGACCGCAACAAGATGGAACACCTGATGCGGGGTGGCCTTCGGACACCTCCTCACCAAGGCCGACAAGTCCCCCAAGTGGACCAATGACAAGGGCTCGAGTTAAAGCTCTACATGATAAGGTGAATTCGCTCCTCTCTACCTCTACCTTTGACACCCCTTGGATGGCTTGCTACTTCATGCAAATACACTATGTTCAATCAGGTACATCGGTCAAGACACAAGCCATGGAGTCCAAGCCAATGGAGAGAGAGCTGGAAATGATGAAGATGGAGCTCCAGCGCGCAGGCCGGAACTTCCGCCCTCCAGGGCCGGAACTTCCGCCCCTGACCGGAACTTCCGCCCTCCAGACCGGAACTTCCTCCCAGATGCTGCCAAGATACCGTTCAGCGCCCAGAGAAGTGGAGCCAGCCGGAACTTCCGCCCCGAGGGACCGGAACTTCCGCCCAAGTTCCGCCCAAGTTCCGAAAGTCCGTCAAAACGCCCCTGGATGTTACTGCAAGGAAATGGGCTAATTTCGGAACTTGACCGGAACTTGGCCGGAACTTCCGGCCGGGCCGGAACTTCCGCCTTCCAGGACCGGAACTTCCGCCCAAGTCGGCCGGAACTTCCGCCACCGCGAACTTCAGCACAGCACTACTTTTCAGCGTGTAACTTACCCATTCGCCCACCCGACTATAAATAGCCTAGTTGGCTCAGATCTGAGATTAGACTTGTTTAGAACTCAAACCTAACTTTGAGCTTAGTCTCCCTTGGGTATCATCCCTCTGTAATCAAGGCAACCCTTGTGGATGTATGGATTTGGTAGTGTGAGATTCTAGTGTTTTACACTCTCTCTCCCACTCCTTGATTCATCCTTCTCACCGGTCTCTCCTCTCGGAATTCTACCTCGAGTCTCTTCCGGGCGGATTCTATTGGCACGGTCCATCGAGCCGTGAGGGTAAGCATCGATTGTATCGGGTTGGTGTGCGTGGATCTTCGTGTGTTCATCGTGTTCTTCGTGTTCTTCCACCTCTCCCCCTCTTTCCCCCTTGATTCCTTGGGTCATTCGCGAGATCGGGCCACAATCGGGGTCTCAGACCTCATCATATGGTATCAGCAGCCTTTGGTTTCCGCGGATTTGACCCTCCACCCACCCAATTTCGTCTCTAAAAATTTTCCAAAAAATAGCCCTAATTTGCCTTTGGACGGATCTGTGATTTGGTTGAGTTTTGAGTGGTTTTGGTCCAATAGAAACTTGTCTTTGGTGTTGATCTGCAATTCCCCCACTTTCCCACAGCTTCTAGTGCCAAATTTTCCACGAATTCGAAGATTTTCGGCCCGGATTTCCGCCCAAATCGAAGAACAGCTCGCAGATCTGATTGCGACCGGAAGTTCCGGCCGGCAGGACCGGAAGTTCCGCCCCCGGACCGGAAGTTCCGCCCCTCAGGACCGGAACTTCCGCCTGGCCGAAATTTTCACAGCTAACTTCGTTTTTCGTTTTGGCACTAACCCCTTGTGTTTGGACTTCGTAGTGTGTGCCATTTCAGATAACTCCGCAACATCAACTACGACGACGGCACCCCGAGGATCCAAGCGGTTCATTTGACACCTTCCACCATAGCAAGTTCAAGTTCGTCGGCCACCGTCATCAAGTGGTATAACTTGCACCTAACTTGTAGCCTTAGCTTCCTTTGCGTACCTTTCCTATCGAGAGTGGCTTTCTAGTGTTGCGAAGCATTGCGCAAGCGTCCCGACCGTGAGGGTGTGCGTGTGTTGAGCAAAGCTACGAAGCAAGCTCGTGTGAAAAGATAGGCAAAAGAAGTGTGACATACTTACATAGATAGTGAGAAAAAGAAAGCTTCTAAGCATACAAAAAAAAAGGAGAAAAAGAAAAGAAAAGAGTGTGAGTGACACCTATACACAAAAGAGTCCAAAGCTTATAAGCAAAAGAGAGAAAAGAGAAGAGAGGCGTCTTGCGCAAATCTTGTTGCTTCTCATTTTTGCAACCAAGCCACGGTCTCTCTTGCGTTAGCGTGACACCGAGCTAGTAGTCTTCGTTAGGACCTTTTTGTTCGTGCTCATTTTCCGTCGCGCTAACCCCATTTTGTCCCACGTGTGTGTTCCACATTGTGTATGCCTTTTGTGATCACCACTTTTGACTTGTGACTTTTGCATCTTACCCACTTTTAACAACATACTCGATCTTGGATTTGTCTTTTGGTTTTCCACAACACTCGCCTAACACCATATTTGCTAGCTTTTGCGTGTGGTTTTGCGTGTGTCCCCGATACACTTGATCTTACTTTCGGCTTGGTTGATTGCCTCAATACTATCTTACCTTGGTAAGAGTGCGAGGTAGTCTCCTTCCACTAACATACACAACATAGTTCTTGTCTTGCTATCATGGATAGGAACGGAGATGAAACAAGGGATGGAGAAGTCCTCCGGAACACCGAGAGGTTGGCTACTCAACACAACCTATGGACTCAACGCCAAGAGTTCAAGGAGCAACTATCACTCTTCGAGACCCGCATCGACGAACAATATGAAGAAGTGGCTCACAACTTCTCCACGGTGAACCAAGACTTGGCTCTCCTCCGTGAAGCTACGGACAACTTGAATGGCCAAATGGCGGCCAATGATGCGAACATGGAGCGACGCATGGATAACCTCGAGCGCGCCATCACCAACTTGGGTCGTCATCATCGACATCGCTCTACTTCCTCATCGTCATCGACATCATCACATGATGACTACTCCCATGATCGCCATTCGTCCTCAAGCTCCGACTCAAGGCATGGAGATCATCATCGCTCTCGTCGACCGCACGCTCGTCATGATGATTCTCGCTCCAACTCAAGGCGCGGAGAGTTCCATCGCCATGCTCGTCCTCATGAACGTCCGCAACAAGAACAAGCTCTTCACCAAGATCGTCATCAAGCGGCTCGCCATGCCCACCATGGGCATGACGACCAACCCCAAGACAACGTCCTCCACAACATGGACCCGGCACCTCATCGTCAAGCCCATGTGGATGCTCAAGACCAAGGTCATCAAGATCCACCAAGGCGTGATCTCCGGAATCATCCTCGCCATGACCAAAGGGGCCGAGGACAACCTCAACATGATCAAGATGAGAGAGCCAACATTGGACAACGCCAACAACCTCGCCAAGAACCGCAACAACTTCCTCAACATGAGCCAAGTGAAGCTAGTGTGCACCTCAACCGCCAACCCAATGCTATGGTTGGTCGTGGAAGACCTCCTCTACCACCTCAAGTTGCAAGAGATGAAGGCATCCGTCCTCGCCGAAGAAACATGGAAGATGAAGAGAATATGTATGGAAAGCTCAAGTTCAACATGCCAAAGTTCAAGGGTGAAGACGACGCCGAGGCCTACCTCTCATGGGCACTCAAGGTTGACAAGATCTTCCGCATACACAACTACTCCGGTGCCAAGAAAGTAGCCATGGCCTCCCTCGAGTTTGAAGATTATGCCAACACTTGGTGGGAACAAGTTGTCACTCTTAGGGAAGAAAAGGGTGATCCTCCGATTGATACTTGGGAAGACATGAAGGAGGAGATGGAAGCTCGCTTTGTCCCTAAACACTACAAGACCGATCTCTTCAACAAGCTACAAAAGTTGAAGCAAGGCACCAAGACCGTTGAGGAATTCTTCAAGGAGATGGAGTTGACTATGATGCGAGCAAACATCCAAGAGTCCGAGAACCAAACCATCGCTAGGTTCTTCAATGGCCTCAACTACCCCATCAAGAGGATTGTGGAGTTCCAACAATACTCCAACATGGTTGAGTTGGTTCACCAAGCTTCCAAGGCCGAGCGTCAAGTGAATGAGGACATCAAGTACTCCAAGTCCAAGCAATACTTCGCCTCCAAGATTGCTACATCAACTCCTACAACAAGTGTCAAGCCAACCGCATCCTCTACACCTTCCAAGCAACCTTCCATACAAAGTCGCATGAAGCAAACGGTATCCTCCACCGCCTCCTCCAAGGCATCTACGGGACCCTCCAATGTCACTTGCTTCAAGTGTGGCACCCAAGGCCACAAGTCCTTTGAGTGCAAGAACACCAAGGTCATGATCACTATGGAGAATGGTGACATAGAGACTCTAAGTGAGGGTGAATATGAAGCCCTAGTGCAAGCCGCCGTTGCTAATGAGGAAGAGTATGATGAAGAAAGTGGAGAAGACCCTCTCTTATGCACACATGATCCAAGCCCTTCTCTTGTGGTCACTCGAGTGCTCACCACTCAACCCCAAGCTATGGAAGACCAAAGATGCAACATCTTCCAAACGCGTGCCGGCATTGGTGGCAAGTCAATCAAGGTCATCATCGATGGTGGGAGTTGCCACAACTTGGCAAGCACCGAGCTATGTGAGAAGCTCAACCTCACGCTTCGCAAACATCCTCATCCATACCATGTCCAATGGTTGAGTGACAAGGGCAATGTCAAGATTCAACACACCGTCACCGTCAACTTCAAGATAGGACCCTATGAAGACACCGTCGAGTGTGACGTGGTGCCTATGACCGTGTGCCACATGTTGCTTGGCCGCCCATGGCAATTTGACAAGAAGGCCATACATGATGGTTTCTCCAATGCATACACCTTCAAGGTCAAGGACAAGAAGTTCGAGCTTCGCCCAATGACTCCTAGCCAAATCATCGCCGACAATGCGAAGGCTTTAGCGAGGGCACAACACCACATCCACCATAGTGAGTTGAGAGGAGAAGGAGCTACCCACCAAAAAGAGAGTGAGCGCCACCACCCACATATGAGTGAGAGAAAGAGTGTCCTCCTAACCACCAAAAGCGAGTGGAGAGAAGTGAAAGACAACCCATCCACCACCATACACTACGTGCTCATTTGCAAGGGCCTCTCGGCGGAGACTAACGACTTAACCAACATTCCTTCGTCTTTGTTGTCTCTTTTGAAGGAGTTCCAAGACGTCTTCCCCGACGAGCTACCACATGGACTACCACCGCTTCGGGGCATCGAGCATCGCATCGACCTCATACCCGGCGCTCCCCTACCAAACCGCGCCGCCTACCGCACCAACCCCGAGGATACCAAGGAGATCCAACGCCAAATTCAAGACCTCCTCGCTAAAGGGTATGTCCGAGAAAGCCTTAGCCCTTGTGCCGTTCCCGTCATTCTTGTGCCTAAACCGGATGAGACGCAACGGATGTGTATGGATTGCCGCCCTATCAATGCCATTACCGTCCGTTATCGACATCCCATTCCGCGTTTAGATGACATGCTTGATGAATTGAGTGGTGCCACCATTTTCTCTAAGATTGATTTGCGTAGTGGCTACCACCAAATTCGCATGGCAATTGGTGATGAATGGAAGACGGCATTCAAGACCAAGCTTGGTCTCTATGAATGGCTCGTCATGCCGTTTGGTCTTTCCAATGCTCCTTCCACTTTCATGCGTCTTATGAATCACATTTTGCGACCTCTCATTGGCAAGAGCGTGGTTGTCTATTTTGATGATATCCTCATCTATAGCAAAAATCTCGAGGACCATGTTAAACATGTGAGAGAAGTCTTATGCATCTTGCGCCACGAGAAGCTCTTTGCCAACCTTCCAAAATGCCATTTCGCTCAAAACAAATTGGTTTTTCTTGGTTTTGTGGTTTCCGCCAACGGGATTGAAGTTGATTCTTCCAAAGTTGAGGCCATCCACAATTGGCCCACTCCCACAAATGTTGGCCAAGTTCGAAGCTTCCATGGACTTGCCGGATTTTACCGCCGCTTTGTGAAAGATTTCAGCACCATTGCTTGCCCTTTAAACGAGCTTACAAAAAAGAATGTTCCGTTCGTTTGGGGCAAAGCGCAACAAAAAGCTTTTGATGAATTGAAAAAGAGACTCACCGAGGCACCACTACTTGCTCTTCCCGATTTTGCCAAGACATTTGAGATAGAATGCGACGCAAGTGGCCTTGGAATCGGTGGTGTTCTCATGCAAAATGGAAAACCCGTGGCATACTATAGCGAGAAGTTGGATGGCGCACGCCTCAACTATCCTATATATGACAAGGAGCTTTATGCTTTGGTTCGTGTTCTTGAAGTTTGGCAACATTACCTTTGGCCAAAAGAGTTTGTCATCCACTCGGATCATGAGTCCTTGAAATATTTGAAAAGTCAACACAATTTGAACAAGCGACATGCTAAGTGGGTTGAGTTCATAGAGTCCTTCCCTTATGTAATCAAATACAAAAAGGGCAAGGAAAATGTGGTTGCGGATGCACTTTCCCGCAAGATTACTCTTCTACTCACCCGCTTGGAGTTTCACATTTTGGGTCTTGAGGAGATCAAGGAACTTTACCCTTCCGACGCTTTCTTTGGTCCAATCTTTGCCAAGTGTTCCGTTGACCGCGGATTTGATGATTTCTATTTGCATGATGGCTACTTGTTTAAAGCTAACAAGATTTGCATTCCCGAGTCTTCTCTTCGTAAGTTGCTTTTGCAAGAGTCACATGGAGGTGGTCTCATGGGTCACTTTGGACGAGAGAAGACATATGCCATGCTATCAACCCACTACTATTGGCCAAGAATGTACCGCGACGTGGAACGCCTTTGCCGCCGGTGTACAACATGCTTACAAGCTAAGTCTACTTCCAATCCCTATGGTCTTTACATGCCTTTACCCATTCCATATGCACCTTGGTCGGACATAAGCATGGACTTTGTACTTGGCTTACCACGCACCAAACATGGTCATGACTCAATATTTGTGGTAGTGGATAGGTTCTCTAAAATGGCTCATTTCATACCATGTCATAAGAGCGATGATGCTTCACACATTGCTTCATTGTTTTTCAGGGAAGTGGTTCGCCTACATGGGATACCGGCAAGCATTGTGTCGGATCGAGACGTCAAGTTCATGAGTTACCTATGGAAGTCGCTCATGGCGAAGTTTGGAGTGAAGCTCTTGTTCTCATCGTCCTCGCACCCGCAAACCGATGGACAAACCGAAGTGGTCAATCGAAGCCTCTCCACACTCCTCCGCACACTTGTGAAGACAAATTTGAAGTCATGGGAAGATTGCCTACCCCACGCGGAGTTCGCCTACAATCGAGCCAAGCACTCCACAACCGCAAGGAGTCCCTTCATGGTCGTCTACGGATTCGAACCTCCAACGGCACTCGACATCCTCCCACTACCTCTTCATGAAAGAACGAACATGGACTTCGACGAGCGCACCACCGCCATGAAGAAACTACATGAAGAAACAAGAGCAACCATACAAGAGCATGTACTTCGCCAAGCTAACCGCCTCAACGCCAAGAAGAAGGAACGCGTGTTTGAAGAAGGAGACCTCGTGTGGATCCACCTAAGAAAAGAAAGGTTCCCGCAAGAACGCAACTCCAAGCTCAAGCCAAGAGGAGATGGACCCTTCAAGGTCCTCAAGCGCATCAACAACAACGCCTACGTCATCGACATACCAACATCAAAGTACTTGGTGAGCAACACTTTCAACATCTCGGATCTCTCACCCTATCATGGAGATGAGGAGGAACAAGAGTCGAGGACGACTCTCTCCCAAGGGGGGGAGATGATGCGGGGTGGCCTTCGGACACCTCCTCACCAAGACCGACAAGTCCCCCAAGTGGACCAATGACAAGGGCTCGAGTTAAAGCTCTACATGATAAGGTGAATTCGCTCCTCTCTACCTCTACCTTTGACACCCCCTTGGATGGCTTGCTACTTCATGCAAATACACTATGTTCAATCAGGTACATCGGTCAAGACACAAGCCATGGAGTCCAAGCCAATGGAGAGAGAGCTGGAAATGATGAAGATGGAGCTCCAGCGCACAGGCCGGAACTTCCGCCCTCCAGGGCCGGAACTTCCGCCAAGGACCGGAACTTCCGCCCTCCAGACCGGAACTTCCTCCCAGATGCTGCCAAGATACCGTTCAGCGCCCAGAGAAGTGGAGCCAGCCGGAACTTCCGCCCCGAGGGACCGGAACTTCCGCCCACCCGGAACTTCCGCTCAAGTTCCGCCCAAGTTCCGAAAGTCCGTCAAAACGCCCCTGGATGTTACCGCAAGGAAATGGGCTAATTTCGGAACTTGACCGAAACTTGGCCGGAACTTCCGGCCGGGCCGGAACTTCCGCCTTCCAGGACCGGAACTTCCGCCCTGACCGGAACTTCCGCCCAGTCGGCGGAACTTCCGCCACCGCGAACTTCAGCACAGCACTACTTTTCAGCGTGTAACTTACCCATTCGCCCACCCGACTATAAATAGCCTAGTTGGCTCAGATCTGAGATTCAGACTTGTTTAGAACTCAAACCTAACTTTGAGCTTAGTCTCCCTTGGGTATCATCCCTCTGTAATCAAGGCAACCCTTGTGGATGTATGGATTTGGTAGTGTGAGATTCTAGTGTTTTACACTCTCTCTCCCACTCCTTGATTCATCCTTCTCACCGGTCTCTCCTCTCGGAATTCTACCTCGAGTCTCTTCCGGGCGGATTCTATTGGCACGGTCCATCGAGCCGTGAGGGTAAGCATCGATTGTATCGGGTTGGTGTGCGTGGATCTTCGTGTGTTCTTAGTGTTCTTCGTGTTCTTCCACCTCTCCCCCTCTTTCCCCTTGATTCCTTGGGTCATTCGCGATGATCGATCTTCCGCAACAAGATGGAACACCTTTCTTGATTGTGCTTGCTTGACGAAGTCTTGTGGATTGCTCCCCCATAATCCACCATGGGAGAGCTTCTTCTTCGGCACATCTTCACATATCCATGAACACCATATGGAGGGCATGCTTCAAGCAAATGATCTCTTTGAGATGGCTCACCTTAAACTTGCACTTCATTTCTTCATGGCAAGCTTCAAGCTTATGATCTCTTCGAGTTGGCTCATCTTGAACTTGCACTTCATTTCTTCATGTTGATGTCTTGAAGTAACTTGAGGGCTCACTTCATCTTCATCTTCAAGACATACTTGACACTTGATATCCTTCATCAATTTCTTCTTATTGCAACCTTGAAGCCAACATATGGTTCAAGCATTGCCTATGGACAACACCTACAAATATAACTCAATGCAAACATTAGTCCATAGGGATTGTCATTAATTACCAAAACCACACATGGGGGCTCCATGCACTTTCAATCTCCCCCATTTTGGTAATTGATGACAATCTCTTTGAGAGGGTTTATATAAGGAATTTAAGTAACAAACAAGTTGAATATATAGAGCAAACTCCCCCATAATATATGCATGTGTGAATGATCTTGACTTTCATTGCATATATTGGCATTCAAAGCCTAGTGGAGTTTCCTCTAAATATTCAACTATGCAAAGCAACAAGATGCAATGCAATAAAGGCACATGCTTAAGCACAAAGCAAAGACATAACCAAATTCCCTTAAACCCTCCAAACTTCTCCCCCATTGGCACCAATTGCCGAAATGGGTGAAAAATTTAGAAGGCCAATATAGTGAGAGTTCCTCCATAGCGTGTGCATTTCTCATAATTTGAGTGGAATCAAATGCACATATCCAATGACGAATATTCGGAAGGAATCACACTATAGATAGGATCAAAGATTGCAAAAAGATAACAAAGTCAAGAAGCTTCAACAAATGAAGCAAGCAACCAAATGAACCACAAAGAGGATACCAAAAGAAAGATAGATATTATGATAAGATCAAGAAGATTGCTCTAAATAATATGAGGAAGCTCCCCAAGGTACATGCATAAAATAAAATGTTGCATTTGAATAAAATATGCATAACATGGAATCCTCACTCCCTCATTTAAAACACAAACATTTGTAATAGATCATAGATAGAAAAATAAGCTAAACACTTGCAACAAACAAATAGTTGAGCAACAAGTAAGAGGCACCATAATAAAAAGGCTCAACCAAGATGATATGTGAAAGGCATGATAAAGCATATTATAAGACTATTACAAGGATGAGCAAAAAGCATCATCATAGTCTTCAATGAATTATATTGCTTAGCATGACCAATCAACACGCAATAAATAAATAAGATATCAAAAGGAGATGTATCATCTCTTATGTGTATAAGTTTCTCTAAGTGGGCAATATCACAAAGATATTTATCCACAAAGAAACATGCACACACAAAATAGATACGCAAGAAAAATAGTATGATATCCAAGACGAAGTCATGCAATATACCAATAAGAATTTTTGCTTAATAGCATGGCCAAAGGCTCAATTTTATCTTATTGTACATTCATGAACTTCAAC
The DNA here is from genome assembly GCA_030979885.1 of Lolium multiflorum. Taxonomy (NCBI): domain Eukaryota; kingdom Viridiplantae; phylum Streptophyta; class Magnoliopsida; order Poales; family Poaceae; genus Lolium; species Lolium multiflorum. Next base: position 82,699 of record JAUUTY010000154.1, read on the forward strand.
CACAAACAAATAAAATACATCACAAATATCAACAAGGGATAGAAGATAGTTGGGATGCATTTGAGAAAGGCAACAAGTATCACAAACGAGGATACCAAAAGAAGTAACTAAATTTGCACTTTCATCTATATTGCACATGTGAGAGCCTTGAGGAATTGATATGCAATAAAATTGCTAGATAGGCATAGTTGGGATGGATGAATCATGAGCATGATTTAAAATACTTCCCAACAAATGCACTCATCTCAAATTACTCACATTCACAATAAAGAGGTTTCATTAAGACTTTTGCAAGAAGCACAACATTTGCAAATCAAGAGATTCATGCCAAGATGCAACCATAAGGTTGGATACAAGAAAAGTATGCATGAGAAGATACTTGTTACCAAGATAGCATTGGTGTGGATGTAGTAGATATGTGTTCGTTGACCATCCTAGCTTGCCTCAAGTTACCATTGAGTCACCACTTCTTTCCAAGAGTGAGACAAGCATCCAATGCATATCCATTGTACCTAACACAAAGGTAAGTACAAAATGGTCCCCAAACTAATTGGGTCCGAAGTAGTTAGACACACTACAACATATAGGACAAACTCCACAATTCTATGTGCATATAGATATGAAATTGAATTTCATGCACATCTTAGCCAAATTAGGATTTGATGGAGTTTACCCTATATATTGGATCAATGAAAGTGACACATGCCATAAGATATACATATATTAAATATGCATGCACAATACTTTCAAGGACCAAAGGAAGATACAATTTGGACAAAACACCAAATAAATCAAGAGACAATGGTTGCCCAAATTATATCAAAGAATCAAATCAACACAAGATTGACTCCAAAGACTTATCTCATTATAAGAAGCTAATTAAGCCTAAGCACAAAGGAATGAGATAACCAACTCCCAAGAGAGCAAGGTTCCAACAAATAAACCAAACCCTCGACACTTTTTATGATGGCACAAAGTACCAAAAAGAAAATTTATGTCTCCCAAAACCAAATTTTTGATAATGATCAAGAGAAGTTTAAGCATTATAACAAATATAGGAGAGCTCCCCCAAGATTAGTGCATTATCTAGGATTTAGAATATGGATACAAAATGCACAAAACTAGGATCATCACGCTACCTATATCTACTAAAAATGCTAAGAAAGTTTGAATAGACAAATTAGATCCATGAGATGCAAGGAAGACACATGGGAGTCAAAGCACAACAAATTCATGGCAATAAATAAGGCAATTTAAACACAAGAGCCAATGTAGATATGATCAATAAATATCTACCTCATAATTTATTACCACTTGTCCTAGGACAAGAGGTATTAGGAAATATTTCCCGGTGGTAGTTTGTAAGTATACATAAGATCATATTTACAACGAATAAAGCATATGGTAAAAGATAAGAGTTAACCATCATGCAAAGGGAGTTTCTTGATAGCTTCAATTAGTCATACCAACATGCAAAGCAATTAATAGTATTCATACCAACATGCAAAGCAATTAATAGTATTCATACCAACATGCAAAGCAATTAATAGTATGACTTGAAGCATATGGTTTTCCAAAAATGTATTGAGGGACACATTGTGAAAAACCATGCCAAGAAAAACTTTCACAAATAAGATCCACAAAGATATTAGCAATGAAGCCATTTAAGCAAATTGGAACTTGTTTGAGAAAACATGTCACATATGAGAGATAATTTACAATATCAATTCTATGTGACACAACCTCAAATGTTCACATTTCCTAGGCTTGTAATATGCACAAAGCTTATTACTCCCCCATAATGTGATAAGGAATTTATTTTCACAAGAGGCAAATAAGATCCAACTAGAGATATTAATGGACATTAGAATTTGAATTTCTCATGAAGATGACATGATGAGGTCTAAGACCCCGATTGTGGCCCGATCTCGCGATTGACCCGAGGAATCAAGGGGGAAAGAGGGGGAGAGGCGGAAGAACGCGAAGAACACGAAGAGCAAACGAAGATCCACGCACACCAACCCGATACAATCGATGCTTACCCTCACGGCTCGATGGACCGTGCCAATAGAATCCGCCCGGAAGAGACTCGAGGTAGAATTCCGAGAGGAGAGACCGGTGAGAAGGATGAATCAAGGAGTGAGAGAGAGAGTGCAAGCACTAGAATCTCTTACTACCAAATCCATACATCCACAAGGGTTGCCTTGATTACAGAGGGATGATACCCAAGGGAGACTAAGCTCAAAGTTAGGTTTGAGTTCTAAACAAGTCTAAGGGGAAAAAGGGGTGTCCAAGGTGCTTATATAGCGGTACAAGGCGACACGGGCCGAAAAGGCACAAAGGAAAACGTTTCGGGCCGAAAGTAGTATTCAGTCGCGCAGGCCGGTCAGGAGTCCGGTTGGACCGGACCTGGGACCGGGTCGTCCGGTCGGTGACCGGATCCTGGACCGGGCAGTAACCGGGCGAGGTTCTGGAGCCCCGGGAAGTCGTCCGGATGGCACCGGTTGGAGGCCCGGTTGGGGACCGGGTGGCCCGGTCAGGCGGCCGGTCGACCGGATTCTGAGCCGGGTGGCCCGGTCAGGAGTCCGGTCAGACCGGATTCTGGACTGGCCGCTCATCGTCTCTTCCTTGCGTTCTTGGGGCGACTTCGGGTCCAGCTCCGTGTACATCTTCTCGATCAGCTGCTCCTCTCCTTCCCTTGACCATGACGTACCGTCCTCTCCGTGATCTTGATGCTCCACGTACCTAATGACACAAAGGGTTTCGGCATGAGGTAGCATTCCATCCAATGGGGTATCTAGGTCGAGGGAAGTGAGGAGCGAGTTCACCTTGTCGTGTAGAGCTTTAACTCGAGCCCTTGTCATTGGTCCACTTGGGGGACTTGTTGGCCTTGATGTAGAGTCGTTGGTGAGCGGGGCTACATCATCTCCCCCCCCTTGGGAGAGAGTCGTCCTCGACTCTTGTTCCTCCTCATCTCCATGATGTGGGGAGAGGTCCGAGATGTTGAAAGTGTTGCTCACCAAGTACTTGGATGTCGGTATGTCGATGACGTAGGCGTTGTTGTTGATGCGCTTGAGGACCTTGAAAGGCCCATCTCCTCTTGGCTTGAGCTTGGAGTTGCGTTCTTGCGGGAACCTTTCTTTCCTTAGGTGAACCCAAACAAGGTCTCCTTCTTCAAACACTCGTTCTTTCTTCTTGGCGTTGAGGCGGTTAGCTTGGCGAAGGACATGGTCTTGTATGGTTGCTCTTGTTTCTTCATGTAGTTTCTTCATGGCGGTGGTGCGCTCGTCGAAGTCCATGTTGGTCCTTTGATGAAGAGGGAGTGGAAGGATGTCGAGTGCCGTTGGAGGTTCGAATCCATAGACGACCATGAAGGGACTCCGTAATGTTGTGGAGTGTTTGGCTCGATTGTAGGCGAATTCCGCGTGGGGGAGGCAATCTTCCCATGACTTCAAGTTTTTCTTCACAAGTGTGCGGAGGAGTGTGGAGAGGCTTCGATTGACCACTTCGGTTTGTCCATCGGTTTGAGGGTGCGAGGATGATGAGAACAAGAGCTTGACTCCAAACTTGGCCATGAGCGACTTCCATAGATAACTCATGAACTTGACGTCTCGATCCGACACAATGCTTGCCGGTATCCCATGTAGGCGAACCACTTCCCTGAAAAACAATGAAGCAATGTGTGAAGCATCATCGCTCTTATGACATGGAATGAAATGTGCCATTTTTGAGAACCTATCCACTACTACAAAGATTGAATCATGCCCATGCTTTGTTCGTGGTAAGCCTAACACAAAGTCCATGCTTATATCCGACCAAGGTGCATATGGAATGGGTAAAGGCATGTAAAGACCATGGGGGTTGGATGTTGACTTAGCTTGTAAACAAGTGGTGCAACGGTTGCAAAGGCGCTCCACGTCTCGCTTCATGCGTGGCCAATAGTAGTGTGTGGATAGCATCGAAAGAGTCTTGTCGCGTCCAAAATGACCCATGAGGCCACCTCCATGTGACTCTTGCAAAAGCAACTTACGAAGAGAAGACTCGGGTATGCAAACTTTGTTAGCTTTAAACAAGTAGCCATCATGCAAGTAGAAATCATCAAAACCTCGGTCAATGGAACACTTTTCAAAGATTGGTCCAAAGAAAGAATCGGAGGGGTAAAGTTCTTTGATCTCCTCAAGACCCAAAATGTGAAACTCCAAGCGGGTGAGTAGGAGAGTAATCTTGCGGGAAAGTGCATCCGCAACCACATTTTCCTTGCCCTTTTTGTATTTGATTACATAAGGGAAGGACTCTATGAACTCAACCCACTTAGCATGTCGCTTGTTCAAATTGTGTTGACTTTTCAAATATTTCAAGGACTCATGATCCGAGTGGATGACAAACTCTTTTGGCCAAAGGTAATGTTGCCAAACTTCAAGAACACGAACCAAAGCATAAAGCTCCTTGTCATATATAGGATAGTTGAGGCGTGCGCCATCCAACTTCTCGCTATAGTATGCCACGGGTTTTCCATTTTGCATGAGGACACCACCGATTCCAAGGCCACTCGCATCACATTCTATTTCAAATGTCTTGGCAAAATCGGGAAGAGCAAGTAGTGGTGCCTCGGTGAGTCTCTTTTTCAATTCATCAAAAGCTTTTTGTTGCGCTTTGCCCCAAACGAACGGAACATTCTTTTTTGTAAGCTCGTTTAAAGGGCAAGCAATGGTGCTGAAATCTTTCACAAAGCGGCGGTAAAATCCGGCAAGTCCATGGAAGCTTCTCACTTGGCCAACATTTGTGGGAGTGGGCCAATTGTGGATGGCCTCAACTTTGGAAGAATCAACTTCTATCCCGTTGGCGGAAACCACAAAACCAAGAAAAACCAATTTGTTTTGAGCGAAATGGCATTTTGGAAGGTTGGCAAAGAGCTTCTCGTGGCGCAAGATGCATAAGACTTCTCTCACATGTTGAACATGGTCCTCGAGATTTTTGCTATAGATGAGAATATCATCAAAGTAGACAACCACACTCTTGCCAATGAGAGGTCGCAAGATGTGATTCATAAGACGCATAAAAGTGGAAGGAGCATTGGAAAGACCAAACGGCATGACGAGCCATTCATAGAGACCAAGCTTGGTCTTGAATGCCGTCTTCCATTCATCACCAATTGCCATGCGAATTTGGTGGTAGCCATTACGCAGGCTCAATCTGGTGGCGGTGTGGTGGCAAAACTCAGATGAACTGCGGTGTTCTCAACGCCACGAAGAACACACGGAAACAGCCACAAAATCCTCGATTCGATGGAAAATAGATGGAATTAAGCACGAAAATTTGGGGGACGTAGATCAACCACTAAGACATCAGATCTGTGGAACAAAACCACAAAAACGCAACAAATCCGGAGATCAAATTTCGAGCTATTTTTTGGGGCAATTTTTTGGGAAATTTTTTGGGCGAAATTGGAGAAATTTGGGGGTCAAATTCGTGGCAACCTTTGCTCTGATACCATATGAACAAGCCCTAAGGGCTCGGTTGTGGCCCGATCTCACGAATTGACCGAGGGAAAGGCGGGGGAGAGGAAGAACACGAAGAACACGGCGATGAACACGATGAACACACGCAAACACACACCAACCCGATACAATTCCGGTTTACTCCCGATAGCCCGAACCACTATCCCGATAGAATCTCTCAAGGGAGAGACACGCGGTAGAATCCCCGAGAGGAAGATCGGTATACGATCGGTGGAATCACACGAGTGAGAGACCGGTGGTAGAATCACAAGTGTGAGAGACTAATCATATAAGGAGTGCCTTGTACAATAGATTTGGGTAAATCTAAGGAGGGGGTTTCCCTAATCCCAAAGGGATGGTGGAGGCATGAGCCTAGGTTCTCTCAAGTTCAACTCTATCTAATGAAGGGGGAGGTGGGAGCCTATATATAGGGAGCCACTAAGGAGGGGTAGTTTAGGGAAATAAGGGGGTACATGGGCCTTGGCCCGAATTGACTTGTGGCAGGCGCCTTCTCTTCTTGGCGACCTCGGACGCTCTTCTTCCTTCTTCTCTTCCATGCCTCCGTGACCTCGGCCTTGAGTGTGGTTCTTGACGTTGATGCACATGATGAAGCGAAGACCATAGGTCGGGCTGCATCATCTATGAAGCAAGCTCGTTGTGAAAAGATAGGCAAAAGTGTGACATACTTACATAGATAGTTCTTCCATAGTGAGAAAAAGAAAGCTTCTAAGCATACAAAATGATGTAGCCCCACCCAAGGTCGACACTACATCAAGACCGACGAGCCCTCCTCGTGGTCCAATGACACGAGCTCGAGCCCAAGCACTACGCCAAGAGGTGAATTCGTGATATGGCAAAGGTGGCCGATCTTTCGATGAGACGAGGATAACTTCGATTTGTTGGTGGAGTTCGTGCTTGACGATCCGACTACACGTGCAAAGCTCGTGCGCCAATGCAATCGCTAGGACAATCTCCGGGAGTTACTGATCTTGCGGATGCACGATCAGCCTGACCAGCGAGGGTCTTAATTCCTACCTGAAATCGAGAACAAGTAAGAACTAATATTGCAATCAGAATATTGCGGATGAAAGATGAAAGCTTTATTGAATAAGGTGGGATTCCGAATAGTCGGTCTTGTTCTGGGCGTTGGCCTCAAAAGAAGTACACGAGAGTTGCAGCAATGGCTAACTTTTAATCTAATCAAAATCCGAGTCTAAACGTGACGGCTATGGAGGTATTTAAAGGAGGAAAAGGTGGGGTTTCGACCAGCCATACGTATGGTGGTCGAACCAAACCCTAGAAGGCCTTTCCCCCTTCAATACGGACTCTAAAAAGTGGCTGACTTAATTCCTGCGAAAATGACATGGGCCTGGCCCAAAACTAAAGGTGACGCAGCACCATATTATGCTATGGACGAAATTATGAAGTGGAGAACTCTATATTTCGTCCATGTCTTCATCTCTTCTTATGGTGGCTTCAAAGTTCTGAAATCTCCACTTGTGGCGTCATCTTCAATCCTCAAGTGCTTGCTGCCATCTCCTCCATGCGTGATCATGCTCCAATGCTTGTCCTCCTCATCCATGCTAGGTCCATCATTCCTAAGAGTAACAAACATATCTGATTTAGGCAGCATCATATTCTCATGTATATGAGGAATAGTTCCAAGAAACGAAAGTACCTGATAGTTAAGTTGTTTGGCACGAGCTCGAGTGATTGGTCCTTGTATTTGTGTGGCTGTAGGTACAGCGGTTGTATCAATAGATGGGATGTCCTCATCATGCCCCCCTTCTTGAATTGAAGTCGTCCTCGACGCAAGCTCATCTTCTTCACCAAAGTAAGGCTTCAAATCTGCAATGTTAAATGTAGGACTTACCGGACCCAATTCTGCAGGAAGCTCAAGTTTATATGCATTATCATTTATTTTCTCTAACACCTTAAAAGGACCAGCGGCACGAGGCATTAACTTAGACTTGCGCAATGCAGGAAAACGATCTTTGCGCAAATGTAACCAAACAAGATCACCAACATCAAACACAACATGCTTTCTTCCTCTATCCCCAACAATTTTATACTTAGCATTCATGCGTTCTATGTTGTCTTTAGTAGTCTCATGCAATTTTAATATCAATTCAGCACGTTGTGTAGCATCCAAATCATTTTGCACCGAAGATGGTAAAGGCAATAAATCAATAGGTGCACGTGGAACAAAACCATACACAATCTCAAAAGGGCACATCTTAGTGGTAGAATGCAGCGAACGATTGTAAGCAAATTCAATATGAGGCAAACACTCTTCCCACAATTTTAAGTTCTTCTTCAAAACAGCCCGCAGCATAGTAGATAATGTTCTATTTACTACTTCAGTTTGTCCATCAGTTTGGGGATGACATGTAGTACTAAACAGCAATTTAGTCCCCAACTTAGCCCATAAACATCTCCAAAAGTGGCTAAGAAATTTAGTATCACGATCAGAAACAATAGTATTTGGCACACCATGTAAACGCACAATTTCGCGAAAGAACAAATCAGCAACATGTGTAGCATCATCAGTTTTGTGACATGGAATAAAGTGTGCCATCTTAGAAAACCTATCCACAACAACAAAGATACTATCCCTCCCCTTCTGTGTACGAGGCAAACCCAAAACGAAATCCATAGAAATATCCTCCCAAGGTACACTAGGAACAGGAAGAGGCATATATAAACCATGTGGATTAAGTCGAGACTTAGCTTTTTGACATGTAGTGCAGCGTGCCACAAATCTCTCAACATCTCGACGCATACGTGGCCAAAAGAAGTGTGCAGCAAGTACATCCTCCGTCTTCTTCACACCAAAGTGACCCATCAATCCTCCTCCATGCGCCTCCTGCAACAACAAAAGACGAACGGAACTATCTGGGATGCATAGCTTGTTAGCACGGAACACAAATCCATCATTGAGGACGAATTTGTTCCATGTTCTACCATCTTTACAATTCAGCAACACATCTTTAAAATCAGCATCATGCAAGTATTGTTCCTTTATGGTTTCTAATCCAAAAATCTTGAAGTCAAGTTGAGATAGCATAGTATAACGGCGCGACAAAGCATCAGCAATAACATTATCTTTACCCTTTTTGTGTTTGATAACATAAGGAAAAGACTCAATAAACTCAACCCACTTTGCATGGCGGCGATTCAACTTAGCTTGACTACGAATATGCTTCAAAGATTCATGATCAGAATGTATAACAAATTCTTTAGGCCATAAATAATGTTGCCAAGTTTGTAATGTCCGAACCAGCGCATATAATTCTTTATCATAAGTAGAATAGTTCAGACTAGGCCCACTCAATTTCTCACTAAAATATGCAACAGGTTTGCCCTCTTGTAATAACACACCTCCTAAACCAATTCCACTAGCATCACATTCAAGCTCAAAAGTCTTATTGAAATCAGGAAGTTGGAGTAATGGAGCATGTGTTAACTTATCTTTCAGTATCATGAAGGCATCTTGTTGTGCATCGCCCCACACAAAGGGCACATCCTTCTTTGTAAGCTCATTCAGCGGCGCAGCAATGGATCCAAAATCTTTCACAAAGCGCCTATAGAAACCAGCGAGGCCAAGAAAACTCCTCACTTGTGTGACCGTCTTTGGCTGCGGCCAACTCTCAATTGCCTCAATCTTGGCTGGATCAACTTCAATTCCCTGCGCAGTAACAACATAGCCAAGAAACGCAACTCGATTGGTGCAAAAGGTGCACTTCTCAAGATTACCATACAAACGTGCATCACGTAAAGCATTGAAAACAGCACGTAAATGATCCAAATGTTCCTCCAAAGATTTGCTATAAATCAGAATATCATCAAAGTATACCACCACAAAACGTCCAATAAAAGCACGTAAAACTTCGTTCATCAGTCTCATGAAAGTACTAGGTGCATTAGTTAAACCAAAAGGCATTACTAACCACTCATATAAACCGAACTTAGTTTTAAACGCTGTTTTCCATTCATCTCCTAATTGCATACGAATCTGGTGGTAACCACTACGCAAATCAACTTTAGAGAACATAATAGAACCACTCAATTCATCAAGCATATCATCTAAACGAGGTATAGGATGACGGTAACGAATGGTAATATTATTAATAGATCTACAATCAGTACACAGGCGTGAAGAACCATCCTTCTTAGGTACCAAGATAATAGGAACAGCACATGGGCTAAGAGACTCACGAATGTAACCTTTATCTTGGAGAACCTGAATTTGTCGCTGAATCTCTTTGGTCTCTTCAGGATTGGTACGATATGGCGCACGGTTGGGCAGCGAAGCACCTGGAATCAAGTCAATCTGGTGTTCTATCCCACGGATAGGTGGTAGTCCAGGTGGTACATCTTGTGGGAACACATCAATGAACTCCTGCAAAAGGTTAGCAACCGCAGGTGGCAAAGAAGGAGGCATATCCTCAAATGAAAACAGAACTTCTTTGCAAATAATAGCATAGCATTGAGTAGTGTTCACATCAAGTTCAGCAATATCAGATTTGCTAGCAAGCAAACAAGGATTTTTCAAACGAATTTCAGTAGCATGGTTTGAATCAGATTTAGTATTAGTCTTATGTGGCACAAAATCTGCAGCAACAATCTGATTCTCACTCTTAAGTTTCTCCTCGTTTTTTACTCTACTAGCTCTAGCAAGATCATCTTTTAGTATTTGTTCAGGAGTCATAGGTTTGAGACCAATTTTCTTTCCATCATGCATAAGAGAATACTGATTAGTTTTACCATTATGAACAGATTCTCTATCAAATTGCCAAGGTCTACCAAGTAACAAAGAACAAGCTTGCATAGGTACAACATCACAATCCACAAAATCAGAATATGTACCAATAGTAAAATGCACACGTGTAGTTCTTGTTACCTTGAGCTTCCGAGAGCTCTCAAACCATTGAATGTAATATGGATGTGTGCGCTGTCTTGTAGGAAGAGAAAGCTTCTCCACCATGTCAACGCTAGCCAGATTATTGCAGCTCCCTCCATCAATGATGATCCTTATAGCTCGCTCTTTGACAACGCCTCTTGTTTGGAACAGATTGTGGCGTTGATCATGCTCAGCTTTGCTCAATTGCACGCTCAACACACGTTGTGCAACTAAGCTCCTGTACTGATCAGCAGTGTCAGCTTCCATTACCTCCATCTCTCTCTCAGAATCAGAATTAGCACCATCACGTGCAGCAATAAGGGCCAATGTATCTTCATCAAAGTCACTTGCAGAATCATATTCGCCATCTTCACGCACCAACATCACACGCTTGGTTCTGCATTCTCTCTCTATGTGTCCAAAACCCAAGCATTTGCGACATTGTATGTCGCGCGTCTTCCCCGTGGAGGCCATCGAAGATGAACTCCGAGGAGGACCAGCAGATGGTGGTGAAGTAGCAGCCGGTGGTGCTCGTGATGCAGGCGCGGTGTACTTGGAGGTAGAAGGTGCTGGTGTAGCCCCACGAGATTGTGGCGCTGATTGTCGCGTAGTCCATGACGATGTACGACCTGCAGAAACATTAGCTTTTCTCCATGGTGGTTGACGATCCTGCACTTCACGTTCAGCTTTGCAAGCAAGATGAAACAAGCGAGTAATAGTGTTGTACTCCTTATAATCTAAAATATGCTGAATCTCTTTATTCAAACCACCAAAGAAACGTGCAAGCATAGCCTCATTATCCTCTACAATACCACAGCGAATCATGCCAGTTTGCAATTCTTGATAATAGTCTTCTACAGAATTTTTTCCTTGTTCTAAGCGAGACAATTTCTTTAGCAAATCACGTTGATAATGTGGAGGAACAAAACGAGTACGCATAGCAAGTTTTAAACCAACCCAAGTAGTAGGAATATTAGCATGGTGTACTCTACAATGCTCAGACCACCAAATAGATGCAAAATCTGTGAACTCACAAGTAGCAGCACTAACACGCAAATGATCAGGATAGCGTAAACATGCAAAGCGTTGCTCTACTTCCAATTCCCATGTAAGATATGCATCAGGATTATATCTACCCTCAAATGGCGGAATATTCAATTTAAGTTTAGCAACATGATCATCGTCACGTACCGGCCGTGGAGGTGGGCGAGCGTTGCGGTTCAGTTGTCGTGGACGACCAGGTGCAGGTTGTTGGACCTCCTCGTCATCCAGCGCGTTCTCATCGACTTGCTCATCCTCGTTCCCTCCATAATCCTCGTATCCTTCATCAGAAGGCGCATCATGTGCGGCTGCTGCAGCAGGAGCGGTACCCGCCGGAACGTCCGCACGAGGAACGCGGCGTGCGCGGCGTTGCACGTTGGCGCGAGGCGGCGGTAATCGAGTCAACAACTCCTGGAACTTGGCGTCGAGCTTGGAGTTGAAGGCTGCCTCGAGGCCATCGATCTTGTCCAGCGCGTCGGTGAGTTTGGCGTCAACATCACCGAGGCGCCCATCCACGTCGGTTGCATGCCCGCCCAAAAGGTGGAGGAAGTGAGCATGCATCTCTGCATTCGTCATCGTATCCGGGTCAACGTTCGCCGACTCTGTGCCTGTCATGGTTAGTACAGAAAAAGCACAAATGTATATGCCTACAAACTACGGAATATGGTGGTTCACGCGCAATTCGTCAAGCAAAATACAAAGCTCTTACAAGTCCTTACCAAACAGGAGGAAGGCGATGTAACAACCAGCAAGGAATCAGCGTCTCCAAGGATTGCCAAAGCGATTACCAGGGGTCGACACCAAGCACGTGGAGACAATATGTGGAGCTGTAGGAAGGCTAATATGGTAGCAAACAGCAAATGTCAAAACAGCAATGCAATATTGAAAGTATGCTCAACAACGGTACTGTGCTGGTCCTAGGCTAGACCGTACTAGAGACGCGAGCCTAGAACACAAACGAGGTCACGGCGCGGCACACAAGCAACGAGCAGCGATGAAGTGATATATGGTGGCGGTTGGCTCCCACAAGCACAAAGGAATAGCTCAAAAGCAAGATATAAGTGAAGAACACAGGAATTTCCGGGTAGTAAACTTAAAGGTCAAAAATCTCAACCTTCCCGACGTTTTTTGGCAATTCTGAGAGCTCGGAAAAGCGCACAATGGCGAAGCTGTTGTGGCTGGATAGAACTTTTTCTCCCGGTCGTTTTGAGTGGTCAAACGTCGAAAACGGAGTTCGTATGCAAAAGTTATGGCCGGTCAAAGTTTGCTGTCCAAAACAGCCTAATTCGGACTAAAAGGGTCCTGACTAGTGGAAATCGTGGTCAACCCGACTAGGATGCGGATTTGACTTTTTTTTTTTGCAATTTTTTTTTTCCAACTTTTTTTTTTTGCTCTTCTACTCACAAACGGAAGGCGGCGATTATCTGGACACGACTATGGCGGAAAAATATGACAGGTGTATATGGCAGTGATGGAAGTATATGGTAGGTGTATATGATTGTGGCGGAAACGATCTGGTGGGTGTATATGGCAGCGGCGGAAGTATATGGTGGTGATGATCTGCGAGCGATGCGAGTATGCGGCGGCGGCGTAACTACTATGACCAGAACTCGAAACTCTAAAGGAACTAGACGCTAAGACCAGCAACTCGACACGAAGATGCAGACACAAATTCAATTATGCAAAACTGAAACGACAATGCAAGGCGTGGCAGGGGGTTTATGGGACGATGATCTAAAAACCCTAACAGTATTTTTGGCTTTTTCGTGGTTTATGGGTATGATGGCAGATGCAATCTACACTACGAAAACTGTAAAATCTCACCGAGCAACCTGAAATCTGATACCACTTGATAGGGCAAAGGTGGCCGATCTTTCGATGAGACGAGGATAACTTCGATTTGTTGGTGGAGTTCGTGCTTGACGATCCGACTACACGTGCAAAGCTCGTGCGCCAATGCAATCGCTAGGACAATCTCCGGGAGTTACTGATCTTGCGGATGCACGATCAGCCTGACCAGCGAGGGTCTTAATTCCTACCTGAAATCGAGAACAAGTAAGAACTAATATTGCAATCAGAATATTGCGGATGAAAGATGAAAGCTTTATTGAATAAGGTGGGATTCCGAATAGTCGGTCTTGTTCTGGGCGTTGGCCTCAAAAGAAGTACACGAGAGTTGCAGCAATGGCTAACTTTTAATCTAATCAAAATCCGAGTCTAAACGTGACGGCTATGGAGGTATTTAAAGGAGGAAAAGGTGGGGTTTCGACCAGCCATACGTATGGTGGTCGAACCAAACCCTAGAAGGCCTTTCCCCCTTCAATACGGACTCTAAAAAGTGGCTGACTTAATTCCTGCGAAAATGACATGGGCCTGGCCCAAAACTAAAGGTGACGCAGCACCATATTATGCTATGGACGAAATTATGAAGTGGAGAACTCTATATTTCGTCCATGTCTTCATCTCTTCTTATGGTGGCTTCAAAGTTCTGAAATCTCCACTTGTGGCGTCATCTTCAATCCTCAAGTGCTTGCTGCCATCTCCTCCATGCGTGATCATGCTCCAATGCTTGTCCTCCTCATCCATGCTAGGTCCATCATTCCTAAGAGTAACAAACATATCTGATTTAGGCAGCATCATATTCTCATGTATATGAGGAATAGTTCCAAGAAACGAAAGTACCTGATAGTTAAGTTGTTTGGCACGAGCTCGAGTGATTGGTCCTTGTATTTGTGTGGCTGTAGGTACAGCGGTTGTATCAATAGATGGGATGTCCTCATCATTCGCTCCTCTCTACCTATGACTTTGACACCCCCTTGGATGGCTTGCTACTTCATGCAAATACCCTATGTTCAATCAGGTACATCGGTCAAGACACAAGCCATGGAGACCAAGCCAATGGAGAGAGAGCTGGAAATGATGAAGATGGAGCTACTGCGTCCAGGCCGGAACTTCCGCCCTCCAGGACCGGAACTTCCGGCCAGATTCCTCCAAGATGCCCCCAAGATGCCCTCCAGCGCGCAGGAAAAAGCATCGGACCGGAACTTCCGCCCCGAGGGACCGGAACTTCCGCCCACCCGGAACTTCCGCCCAAGTTCCGCCAAACTCCGGATGTTACCGCGAGAAATTGGCGACTTTCGGAACTAGGCCGGAACTTGGCCGGAACTTCGCGGCGAACTGGGCCGGAACTTCCGCCCGGGACCGGAACTTCCGCCCCTGACCGGATCTTCCGCCCAAGACGACCGGAACTTCCGCCACCGCGAACTTCAGCACAACAACACTTTTCAGCGTGTAACTTATCCCTTCGCCCCCCACCTATAAATAGCCATGTTGGCTCAGATCTGAGATTAGACTTGATTTGAAAGAAAACCTGAGCTTAGCTCACCCTTGTGGGAACCCTACCTAGATCTATGATCTTGTATCCCCACCCGGGCTCCTTATCAACTCGTGAAGATCTCTTTGGCGACTTCTACCGTTTGTTTGATCTTTTGCTTGCACTTCTATCAAACCTTCCGGTCTTTTCGCCCTTCTAGATCTCCCGAGCTTTGATTTGTCGATCTCTTTGCGGGACTTCTACCGGAAGGTCTTTTCTCGCAACCTCTATCGAGTTGGTGTTTCGAGCCAACGAGGGAAAACTCGAATTGTGTGCGTGTGTGTGTTGTATCCCCGCGTTTCCCCCACGTGTTCATCGCGTTCATCCACCATCCCCCACGAATCCCTTCAAATCCGTGAAGATCGGGCACATCCCTGGGCTTAGCCCTTATCATATGGTATCAAGAGCTCCTTGGTTGCCACGGATTTGACCCCCACACCCACCAATTCCACCAATTTCGCCCAAAAAATTTTCCAAAAAATTTTCCCAAAAAATAGCCCCAAATTGGCCTTGGTTGGATCTCGCGATTTGTTGAGTTTTTGGTGGTTTTGGTCCAATAGAAACTTGTCTTTGGTGTTGATCTGCAATTCCCCCACCTTCCCACCGCTCTTAGTGCCAAATTTTCCACGAATTCGAAGATTTTCGGCCCGGATTTCCGCCCAAATCGAAGAACAGCCCGCAGATCTGATTGCGACCGGAAGTTCCGCCCGGAAGGACCGGAAGTTCCGCCCGGGGACCGGAAGTTCCGCCCCTCAGGACCGGAAGTTCCGCCTGGCCGAAATTTTGACAGCTTTCTTCGTTTTTCGTTTTGGCACTAACCCCTTGTGTTTGGACTTCGTTGTGTGTGCCATTTCAGCTACCACTAAGCTTCCGCAACATCAACAACGACGACGGCACCCCGAGGATCCAAGCGGTTCATTTGACACCTTCCACCATAGCAAGTTCAACATCGTCGGCCACCGTCATCAAGTGGTATAACTTGCCCCCTAACTTGTAGCCTTAGCTTCCTTTGCGTACCTTTCCTATCGAGAGTGGCTTTCTAGTGTTGCGAAGCATTGCGCAAGCGTCCCGACCGTGAGGGTGTGCGTGTGTTGAGCAAAGCTACGAAGCAAGCTCGTGTGAAAAGATAGGCAAAAGAAGTGTGACATACTTACATAGATAGTGAGAAAAAGAAAGCTTCTAAGCATACAAAAAAAAGAGAAAAAGAAAAAGAAAAAAGAGTGTGAGTGACACCTATACACAAAAGAGTCCAAAGCTTATAAGCAAAAGAGAGAAAAGAGAAGAGAGGCGTCTTGCGCAAATCTTGTTGCTTCTCAATTTTGCAACCAAGCCACGGTCTCTCTTGCGTTAGCGTGACACCGAGCTAGTAGTCTTCGTTAGGACCAATTTTGTTCGTGCTCATTTTCCGTCGCGCTAACCCCATTTTGTCCCACGTGTGTGTTCCACCTTGTGTATGCCTTTTGTGATCACCGCCTTTGACTTGTGACTTTTGGATCTTACCCACTTTTGACAATAGACTTTTCGTTTGGTTCTTCCATTTGGCTTTCCACATCCATACCTAACACCATATAGAGTTTTGTTTTGTGTGTGTGCATACATATCGGTTGTTCCTCGACTTGAAACACCTTTTCGATTTTGGTTTGCAAGTTTTGACACTTTTGGTAGTCTTTCCTAACCACCCACCACATAGTTCTTGTTTTAGTTGTAACCATGTCTAGTGGAGAAGGGAATCAACTACCGATGACGCGGCACCAACATTGGATAGCTACTCAAGCCGTCCACGCCAAGCTCAATCAATTTGAAGCCATGCTCAAGGATACCAACGTCCGCTATGAAGAAAGAGCTCAAGTGCAAAGGATTGACCTCAACAATCAAGTTCAAGAACTCAATGAGAAGATTGAAACTCAAGGCAATGAGTTGAAGGCAACACTCGCCATGCAAGGTCAAGAGACAAGAGAAATGAAGACGGCGTTGGACAACATCCTCCATACACTCAACCGTCAAGAAGATAGAAGACACCATTCAAGGTCTTCGCGCTCTCATAGCTCAAGGTCACGAGCTCCTACATCGTCGCATCATGATTCCAATCAAGACCCACGCCACCATAATGTGGATGCTCAAGTGCTTCAACAACAAGCTCAAGAAGCGGAGCAAGCACGACTTCGACTTGTCCAAGAACGTCTACGCCTTGAAGAAGAACGCCTTCAACAAGAACATCTCCATGCTCAATTCCAAGAGGAACAACAACGTCTTCGTCATGATCAAGATCTCCTTCATGCACGTGAGCAAGAAAGGCTCCGCCAAGAGCAAGAGGCACGTCATCATCAAGGGCAACCTCGCCCATCTCAAGTGGCCAATGCTCAAAGGCACCACCATAATGCCGAACAAGAAGTGAACCAAGACCGCCGCATCATCAATGTTGATCAACCTCCTCGTGATAGGGCACCACGCCGTCAAGGTCAAGACAACCGTCGACATCATGATGATCGCCCTCATGGTAGAAGACCACCTCATCAAGCACGAGATGTTGAGATGGAGGAAGACTCAAGTCATCACCAAGCATCAAGTGAAGAAAGTGTGAGGCCTCATCAACGCCACAACAATGATGATCAAGATGAAGGTCATGGAAGACCACCTCCTCCTCAACAACAAAGAAACAACAATGAAGATGCTCAAGGTCCACAACCTCAACCTCAACAACGTCAAGATCATGGTGAAGCAAGACCACCTCCTCGACGCAATGACCGCAATGAGGAAGAAATCTTTGGGAAGCTCAAATTCACCATGCCCAAGTTCCAAGGAGAGGAAGATCCCGACGCATACTTGTCTTGGGTACTCAAGGTTGACAAGATATTCCGCATCCACAACTTCTCCGAAGCAAAGAAAGT
Organism: Lolium multiflorum; assembly: GCA_030979885.1. Classification (NCBI taxonomy): domain Eukaryota; kingdom Viridiplantae; phylum Streptophyta; class Magnoliopsida; order Poales; family Poaceae; genus Lolium; species Lolium multiflorum. The sequence continues at coordinate 100,402 of JAUUTY010000154.1, forward strand.
TGCCATGGCATCACTTGAGTTTGAAGGATATGCAAATGTTTGGTGGGAAGAGGTAAACAAGAAGCGTGAGAAGGAAGACTTAGCACCCATTGACACATGGGAAGAGATGCAAGAAGTCATGCACACCCGCTTTGTACCAACTCACCACAAGCGTGACCTCTTCAACAAGCTCACTCAACTCAAGCAAAGCTACAAGTCCGTTGAGGAATATTACAAGGAGATGCACATGACAATGATGAGTGCAAATGTGGATGAGCGAGAAGAGCAAACTATGGCAAGATTCTTGAATGGCTTGAACATCCCCGTCAAGAGGATAGTGGAATTCTTGCCTTACAAAAACATGGTTGAGTTACTCCACCAAGCAACAAGGGCCGAGCGCCAAGTGCGAGAAGACTTAGCAAGTGCAAAGACAAAGACCTTCTTCGCCGCAAGAAATGCAATGAATGCCTCCTCAAGCATCAAGAACACAAGTGCACTTACCTCCAAGGATCCTCCAAAGCAAGCAAGAAGTGCCATCAAGACAACAAGCTTCAAGCCGGAACAATCAACCATGTCCTCCAAAGCTTCCACCGGATCTAGTAACATCACTTGCTTCAAGTGTGGTGCTCAAGGACATAAATCCTTTGAATGCAAGAACACAAGAGTTATGATCACTCGAGATGATGGAGATGTGGAGTACTTGAGTGAAGGTGAATATGAAGCCTTGGTACAAGCCGCAACCTCTCATGAAGATGATGCCTTAGAAGACCAAGAGCAAGTCCTATGTGTGCATGATGCAAGCCCTTCTCTTGTGGTGACCAAAGTGTTGACAACCCATACACTTCCCAATGAAGACCAAAGGTGCAATATCTTCCAAACAAGAGCCGGAATCAATGGCAAGTCAATAAAGGTTATCATCGATGGAGGGAGTTGCCACAACCTTGCAAGCACCGAACTATGCACCAAGCTCAACCTCCCGCTCCGGAAACACCCCCATCCCTACCATGTGCAATGGCTAAGTGACAATGGAAATGTGAAGATCCAACACACCGTCACGATATCCTTCAAGATTGGCGCCTATGAAGACACCGTTGATTGTGACGTCGTGCCTATGACGGTGTGCCACATGTTACTTGGTCGCCCTTGGCAATATGACAAGAAAGCCAACCATGATGGCTACACAAATGCCTATAGCTTCAAGGTCAACGACAAGACCTACATCCTACGCCCAATGACTCCTAGCCAAGTAATTGCGGACAATGCAAAGGCTCTAGCGAGGGCTAAGGAAGCCACTATCACTAGTGAGTTGAGAGGTGAGAGAGTGATCCACCAAAAAGAGAGTGAGCGCCAAAAACCATATGTGAGTGAGATGAAGAGTGTCCTCCTAGCTACCAAGAGTGAGATGAGAGAAGTGCACCACAACCCATCCACCACTCTACACTACGTGCTCATTTGCAAGGGCCCCTCGGAGGAGACTAACGACTTAACCAACATTCCTTCGTCTTTGTTGTCTCTTTTGAAGGAATTCCAAGACGTCTTCCCCGACGAGCTACCTCATGGACTACCACCGCTTCGGGGCATCGAGCACCGCATCGACCTCATACCCGGCGCTCCCCTTCCAAACCGCGCCGCCTACCGCACCAACCCCGAAGACACAAAGGAGATTCAACGCCAAATACAAGACCTCCTCACTAAAGGGTACGTTCGAGAAAGCCTTAGCCCTTGTGCCGTTCCCGTGATTCTTGTGCCTAAACCGGATGAGACGCAACGGATGTGTATGGATTGTCGCCCCATCAATGCCATTACCGTCCGTTATCGCCATCCCATACCGCGTTTAGACGACATGCTTGATGAATTGAGTGGTGCCACCATTTTCTCTAAGATTGATTTGCGTAGTGGCTACCACCAAATTCGCATGGCAATTGGTGATGAATGGAAGACGGCATTCAAGACCAAGCTTGGTCTATATGAATGGCTCGTCATGCCATTTGGTCTTTCAAATGCTCCTTCGACTTTTATGCGTCTTATGAATCACATTTTGAGACCACTCATTGGCAAGAGCGTGGTTGTTTACTTTGATGACATTCTCATCTATAGCAAAACTCTCGAGGACCATGTTCAACATGTGAGAGAAGTCTTATGCATATTGCGCCACGAGAAGCTCTATGCCAACCTCCCAAAATGCACCTTTGCTCAAAACAAATTGGTTTTTCTTGGTTTTGTGGTTTCCGCCAACGGGATTGAAGTTGATTCTTCCAAAGTTGAGGCCATCCACAATTGGCCCACTCCCACAAATGTTGGTCAAGTTCGAAGCTTCCATGGACTCGCCGGATTTTACCGCCGCTTTGTGAAAGATTTTAGCACCATCGCTTGCCCTTTAAATGAGCTTACTAAAAAGAATGTTCCGTTTGTTTGGGGCAAAGCACAACAAAAAGCTTTTGATGAATTGAAAAAGAGACTCACCGAGGCACCACTACTTGTTCTTCCCGATTTTGCTAAAACATTTGAGATAGAATGTGACGCGAGTGGCCTTGGAATTGGTGGTGTCCTCATGCAAAATGGAAAACCCGTGGCATATTATAGTGAGAAGTTGGATGGCGCACGCCTCAACTATCCTATTTATGACAAGGAACTTTACGCTTTGGTTCGTGTTCTTGAAGTTTGGCAACATTATCTTTGGCCAAGAGAGTTCATTATTCACTCCGACCATGAATCTTTGAAGTATTTGAAAAGTCAACACACTTTGAACAAAAGACATGCAAAATGGGTTGAGTTCATTGAGTCCTTTCCATATGTAATCAAATACAAGAAGGGCAAGGACAATGTCGTTGCGGATGCCCTTTCCCGCAAGCTCACCCTTTTACTCACTCGTTTGGATTTCCATGTGTTGGGTCTTGATGAAATCAAAGAACAATATGCCTCCGATACCTTCTTTGGCCCAATTTTTGCAAAGTGTTCCATTGAAAAGGGCATCGATGATTTCTATTTGCACCAAGGATTCTTGTTTAAGGGCAACAAACTTTGTGTTCCAATGTCCTCGCTTCGCCTTTTGCTCTTACAAGAATCGCATGGTGGTGGTCTCATGGGTCACTTTGGGCGTGACAAGACACTCTCTATGCTCTCCACCCATTACTATTGGCCAAGAATGAAGCGCGATGTGGAGCGCCTATGCAACCGTTGCACGACATGTTTACAAGCTAAGTCCACCTCCAACTCTTATGGTCTTTATACACCGTTGCCTATTCCTTATGCTCCTTGGTCCGATATAAGCATGGACTTTGTACTAGGATTACCTCGAACTAAATATGGTCATGATTCAATCTTTGTGGTAGTTGATAGATTCTCAAAAATGGCTCACTTTATACCATGCTCCCGAACGGATGATGCTTCACACATTGCTTCCTTGTTTTTTAGGGAAATTGTGAGACTCCACGGTGTACCAAGAAGCATTGTCTCCGACCGAGATGTCAAGTTCATGAGCTATCTTTGGAAGTCACTAATGGCCAAGTTCAACGTCAAGCTTTTGTTCTCATCATCCTCGCACCCCCAAACCGATGGGCAAACCGAAGTGGTGAACCGAAGCCTCTCCACGCTACTACGAGTCCTTGTCAAGAAGAATTTGAAAGCATGGGAAGATTGCATCCCACATGCGGAGTTCGCCTACAACCGCGCCAAGCACTCTACAACATCGAGAAGCCCATTCATGGTCGTCTACGGGTTTGAACCACCTACGGCGATTGACCTCCTTCCTCTTCCGCTACATGAGCAAGTGAACATGGACATCGACAAGCGAGCACAATACATGAAGAAACTCCATGAAGACACAAGGGCAACGATCGAGCAACAAGTTCTCCGTCAAGCCACAAGACTAAACTTGAAGAAAAAGGCACGGATCTTCAATGAAGGCGACCTAGTGTGGATACACCTTCGCAAGGACCGCTTCCCTCAAGAAAGAAACTCCAAGCTCAAGCCCCGAGGTGATGGTCCCTTCAAGGTTCTCAAGCGCATCAACGACAACGCCTACGTCGTCGACATACCAACATCCAAGTACTTGGTGAGCAACACGTTCAATGTGTCCGACCTCTCACCATACCATGGAGATGAGGAGAACATCGAGTCGAGGACGACTCTTTCCCAAGGGGGGGAGATGATGTAGCCCCACCCAAGGTCGACACTACATCAAGACCGACAAGCCCTCCTCGTGGTCCAATGACACGAGCTCGAGCCCAAGCACTACGCCAAGAGGTGAATTCGCTCCTCTCTACCTATGACTTTGACACCCCCTTGGATGGCTTGCTACTTCATGCAAATACCCTATGTTCAATCAGGTACATCGGTCAAGACACAAGCCATGGAGACCAAGCCAATGGAGAGAGAGCTGGAAATGATGAAGATGGAGCTACTGCGCCAGGCCGGAACTTCCGCCCTCCAGGACCGGAACTTCCGGCCAGATTCCTCCAAGATGCCCCCAAGATGCCCTCCAGCGCGCAGGAAAAAGCATCGGACCGGAACTTCCGCCCCGAGGGACCGGAACTTCCGCCCACCCGGAACTTCCGCCCAAGTTCCGCCCAAGTTCCGAAATTACGCCAAAACAACACTGGATGTTACGAGGAAATTGGCGACTTTCGGAACTAGGCCGGAACTTGGCCGGAACTTCCGGCCGGACCGGAACTTCCGCCCCCGACCGGAACTTCCGCCCAAGACGGCCGGAACTTCCGCCACCGCGAACTTCAGCACAACAGCACTTTTCAGCGTGTAACTTATCCCTTCGCCCCCACCTATAAATAGCCATGTTGGCTCAGATCTGAGATTAGACTTGATTTGAAAGAAAACCTGAGCTTAGCTCACCCTTGTGGGAACCCTACCTAGATCTATGATCTTGTATCCCCACCCGGGCTCCTTATCAACTCGTGAAGATCTCTTTGGCGACTTCTACCGTTTGTTTGATCTTTTGCTTGCACTTCTATCAAACCTTCCGGTCTTTTTGCCCTTCTAGATCTCCCGAGCTTTGATTTGTCGATCTCTTTGCGGGACTTCTACCGGAAGGTCTTTTCTCGCAACCTCTATCGAGTTGGTGTTTCGAGCCAACGAGGGAAAACTCGAATTGTGTGCGTGTGTGTGTTGTATCCCCGCGTTTCCCCCACGTGTTCATCGCGTTCATCCACCATCCCCCACGAATCCCTTCAAATCCGTGAAGATCGGGCACATCCCCGGGCTTAGCCCTTATCATAAAAAAAGGGAAAAGAAAAAGAAAAAGAGTGTGAGTGACACCTATACACAAAAGAGTCCAAAGCTTATAAGCAAAAGAGAGAAAAGAGAAGAGAGGCGTCTTGCGCAAATCTTGTTGCTTCTCAATTTTGCAACCAAGCCACGGTCTCTCTTGCGTTAGCGTGACACCGAGCTAGTAGTCTTCGTTAGGACCAATTTTGTTCGTGCTCATTTTCCGTCGCGCTAACCCCATTTTGTCCCACGCGTGTGTTCCACCTTGTGTATGCCTTTTGTGATCACCGCCTTTGACTTGTGACTTTTGGATCTTACCCACTTTTGACAATAGACTTTTCGTTTGGTTCTTCCATTTGGCTTTCCACACCCATACCTAACACCATATAGAGTTTTTGTTTTGTGTGTGTAACCGGTTGTTCCTCACCTTGACACACCTTTCCAATTTTGTTGTGAGTCTTTGACTTACTTGTGAGTTTTCCTCTAACCCCCACAACATAGTTCTTGTTTTAGTTTGTGACCATGTCTAGTGGAGAGGGGAACCAACTACCAATGACGCGGCACCAACATTGGATCGCTACTCAAGCCGTCAACAAGAGCATACATGATCTTACGGCAAGGATAGATGAGACCGTCTTACGCTATGAAGAACGAGCTCAAGTGCAAAGAAGGGACCTCAATGTCCAAGTGCAAGACCTCCATGAAAAGCTTGATGCTCAAGCCCATGATATGAGGGCCACACTCGCTACTCAAGGTCAACAAAACATGGCGAGCATGAGAAGACAAGAAGAAAGGTTGGCACGCCTTGAGCAAGCTATTGCCAACATCGCCAACAACCGAAGCCAACACTCAAGGTCTTCGCGCTCTCATAGTTCAAGGCATCGAACTCCGTCACCATCTCATCATGCCTCTAATGATGACCCACACCACCATAATGTGGATGCTCAAGTGCTTCAACAACAAGCTCAAGAAGCGGAGCAAGCACGACTTCGACTTGTCCAAGAACGTCTACGCCTTGAAGAAGAACGCCTTCAACAAGAGCATCTCCATGCTCAATTCCAAGAGGAACAACAACGTCTTCGTCATGATCAAGATCTCCTTCATGCACGTGAGCAATAATGTCGTCGCCAAGAGCAAGAGGCACGTCAACATCAAGGGCAACCTCGCCCATCTCAAGTGAACCAAGCGCAAATTATCAATATTGATGCTCCTCAAGATGATGGCGCAAGAAGGAACAACAATGACAATAGAAGACACAATTCCTTCAATCATCGAGCTCGTCAACAACCTCATGCACCTCAAGATGAAGCAAGGCACCACAATGAAGATGACGCACCAAGTGAAGCTAGTGTAAGGCAACACCCTCGGCCACCACTTGGAAGGCGTCCTCCTCCTCCAAACCGCCGCAATGATGATGAGGATCTTCATCAACAACCTCACAACCATAATGAGGATCAAGAGGAAGAAAGACCACCTCCTCGACGCAATGACCGCAATGAGGAAGAAATCTTTGGGAAGCTCAAATTCACCATGCCTAAGTTCCAAGGAGAGGAAGATCCCGACGCATACTTGTCTTGGGTCCTCAAGGTCTTGATACCATATGATAAGGGCTAAGCCCAAGGATGTGCCCGATCTTCACGGATTTGAAGGGATTCGTGGGGGTAGGTGGATGAACGCGATGAACACGTGGGGGAATCGTGGGGATACAACACACACACGCACACAATTCGAGTTTTCCCTCGTTGGCTCGAAACACCAACTCGATAGAGGTTGCGAGAAAAGACCTTCCGGTAGAAGTCCCGCAAAGAGATCGACTAATCGAAGCTCGGGAGATCTAGAAGGGTGAAAAGACCGGAAGGTTTGATGGAAGTGCAAGCAAAAGACCAAATAGGTAGAAGTGCAAGCAAAAGATCAAACAAACGGTAGAAGTCACCAAAGAGATCTTCACGAGTCGATAGGAGCCCGGGTGGCGATACAAGATCATAGATCTAGGTAAGGTTCCCACAAGGGTGAGCTAAGCTCAGGTTTTCTTTCAAATCAAGTCTAATCTCAGATCTGAGCCAACTAGGCTATTTATAGGTGGGGGCGAAGGGTTAAGTTACATGCTGAAAAGTGTTGTTGTGCTGAAGTTCGCGGTGGCGGAAGTTCCGCCGCCTTGGGCGGAAGTTCCGGCGTCGGTTCTGTCTCCGGAAGTTCCCAGATTGAAGTTCCGGCCAAGTTCCGGCCAAGTTCGAAAGTCGTCCATTTCCTTGCAGTAACATCCAGTGTTGTTTTCGTATTTTGAACTTGAACTCGGAAGTTCCGACCGAAGTTCCGGTCCCTCGGGCGGAGTTCCGGCCCGATGCTTTTTCTGCGACTGGAGGGCATCTTGGGGGAATCTTGGAGGAATCTGCCGAAAGTTCCGGTCTGGGGCGGAAGTTCCGGCCTGGCGCTGTAGCTCCATCTTCATCGTTTCCAGCTCCCTCTCCAACGTCGATGTACCTGATTGAACATAGGGTATTTGCATGAAGTAGCAAGCCATCCAAGGGGGTGTCAAAGTCATAGGTAGAGAGGAGCGAATTCACCTCTTGGCGTAGTGCTTGGGCTCGAGCTCGTGTCATTGGACCACGAGGAGGGCTTGTCGGTCTTGAGGCGGCGGTGTCCATAGGCCACCCCGTATCATCTCCCCCCCTTGGGAAAGAGTCGTCCTCGACTCTATGTTCTCCTCATCTCCATGATATGGTGAAAGGTCGGACACATTGAATGTGTTGCTCACCAAGTACTTGGATGTTGGTATGTCGACGACGTAGGCGTTGTCGTTGATGCGCTTGAGGACCTTGAAGGGACCATCACCTCGGGGCTTGAGCTTGGAGTTTCTTTCTTGAGGGAAGCGGTCCTTGCGAAGGTGTATCCACACTAGGTCGCCTTCATTGAAGATCCGTGCCTTTTTCTTCAAGTTTAGTCTTGTGGCTTGACGGAGAACTTGTTGCTCGATCGTTGCCCTTGTGTCTTCATGGAGTTTCTTCATGTATTGTGCTCGCTTGTCGATGTCCATGTTCACTTGCTCATGTAGCGGAAGAGGAAGGAGGTCAATCGCCGTAGGTGGTTCAAACCCGTAGACGACCATGAATGGGCTTCTCATTGTTGTAGAGTGCTTGGCGCGGTTGTAGGCAAACTCCGCATGTGGGATGCAATCTTCCCATGCTTTCAAATTCTTCTTGACAAGTACTCGTAGTAGTGTGGAGAGGCTTCGGTTCACCACTTCGGTTTGCCCATCGGTTTGGGGGTGCGATGATGATGAGAACAAAAGCTTGACGTTGAACTTGGCCATTAGTGTCTTCCAAAGATAACTCATGAACTTGACATCTCGGTCGGAGACAATGCTTCTTGGTACACCGTGGAGTCTCACAATTTCCCTAAAAAACAAGGAGGCAATGTGTGAAGCATCATCCGTTCGGGAACATGGTATAAAATGAGCCATTTTTGAGAATCTATCCACTACCACAAAGATTGAATCATGACCATATTTAGTTCGAGGTAATCCTAGTACAAAGTCCATGCTTATATCGGACCAAGGAGCATAAGGAATAGGCAACGGTGTATAAAGACCATATGGATTGGAAGAGGACTTAGCTTGTAAGCATGTTGTGCACCGGCGGCAAAGGCGTTCCACGTCTCGGTACATTCTTGGCCAATAGTAGTGAGTGGATAGCATGGCATATGTCTTCTCTCGTCCAAAGTGACCCATGAGACCACCACCATGCGATTCTTGTAAGAGCAAGAGGCGAAGCGAGGACATTGGAACACAAAGTTTGTTGCCCTTAAACAAGAATCCTTGGTGCAAATAGAAATCATTGATGCCCTTTTCAATGGAACACTTTGCAAAAATTGGGCCAAAGAAAGTATCGGAGGCATATTGTTCTTTGATTTCATCAAGACCCAACACATGGAAATCCAAACGAGTGAGTAAAAGGGTGAGCTTGCGGGAAAGGGCATCCGCAACGACATTGTCCTTGCCCTTCTTGTATTTGATTACATATGGAAAGGACTCAATGAACTCAACCCATTTTGCATGTCTTTTGTTCAAAGTGTGTTGACTTTTCAAATACTTCAAAGATTCATGGTCGGAGTGAATAATGAACTCTCTTGGCCAAAGATAATGTTGCCAAACTTCAAGAACACGAACCAAAGCGTAAAGTTCCTTGTCATAAATAGGATAGTTGAGGCGTGCGCCGTCCAACTTCTCACTATAATATGCCACGGGAAGAAGCAAAGAAAGTTGCCATGGCATCACTTGATCTTTGAGGGATATGCAAATGTTTGGTGGGAAGAAGTAAACAAGAAGCGTGAGAAGGAAGACTTAGAGCCCATTGACACATGGGAAGAGATGCAAGAAGTCATGCACACCCGCTTTGTGCCCACCCACCACAAACGTGACCTCTTCAACAAGCTCACTCAACTCAAGCAAAGCTACAAGTCCGTTGAGGAATATTACAAGGAGATGCACATGACCATGATGAGTGCAAATGTGGATGAGCGAGAAGAGCAAACTATGGCAAGATTCTTGAATGGCTTGAACATTCCCGTCAAGAGGATAGTGGAATTCTTGCCTTACAAAAACATGGTTGAGTTACTCCACCAAGCAACAAGGGCCGAGCGCCAAGTGCGAGAAGACTTAGCAAGTGCAAAGACAAAGACCTTCTTCGCCGCAAGAAATGCAATGAATGCCTCCTCAAGCATCAAGAACACAAGTACACTTGCCTCCAAGGATCCTCCAAAGCAAGCAAGAAGTGCCATCAAGACAACAAGCTTCAAGCCGGAGCAATCAACCATGTCCTCCAAAGCTTCAACCGGATCTAGTAACATCACTTGCTTCAAGTGTGGTGCTCAAGGACATAAATCCTTTGAATGCAAGAACACAAGAGTTATGATCACTCGAGATGATGGAGATGTGGAGTACTTGAGTGAAGGTGAATATGAAGCCTTGGTACAAGCCGCAACCACTCATGAAGATGATGACTTGGAAGACCAAGAGCAAGTCCTATGTGTGCATGATGCAAGCCCTTCTCTTGTGGTGACCAAAGTGTTGACAACCCATACACTTCCCAATGAAGACCAAAGGTGCAATATCTTCCAAACAAGAGCCAGAATCAATGGCAAGTCAATAAAGGTTATCATCGATGGAGGGAGTTGCCACAATCTTGCAAGCACCGAACTATGCACCAAGCTCAACCTCCCGCTCCGGAAACACCCCCATCCCTACCATGTGCAATGGCTAAGTGACAATGGAAATGTCAAGATCCAACACACCGTCACGATATCCTTCAAGATTGGCGCCTATGAAGACACCGTTGATTGTGACGTCGTGCCTATGACGGTGTGCCACATGTTACTTGGTCGCCCTTGGCAATATGACAAGAAAGCAAACCATGATGGCTACACAAATGCCTATAGCTTCAAGGTCAACGACAAGACCTACATCCTTCGCCCAATGACTCCTAGCCAAGTAATTGCGGACAATGCAAAGGCTCTAGCGAGGGCTAAGGAAGCCACTATCACTAGTGAGTTGAGAGGTGAGAGAGTGATCCACCAAAAAGAGAGTGAGCGCCACAAACCATATGTGAGTGAGATGAAGAGTGTCCTCCTAGCTACCAAGAGTGAGATGAGAGAAGTGCACCACAACCCATCCACCACCCTACACTACGTGCTCATTTGCAACATTCCTTCGTCTTTGTTGTCTCTTTTGAAGGAATTCCAAGACGTCTTCCCCGACGAGCTACCTCATGGACTACCACCGCTTCGGGGCATCGAGCACCGCATCGACCTCATACCCGGCGCTCCCCTTCCAAACCGCGCCGCCTACCGCACCAACCCCGAAGACACAAAGGAGATTCAACGCCAAATACAAGACCTCCTCACTAAAGGGTACGTTCGAGAAAGCCTTAGCCCTTGTGCCGTTCCCGTGATTCTTGTGCCTAAACCGGATGAGACGCAACGGATGTGTATGGATTGTCGCCCCATCAATGCCATTACCGTCCGTTATCGCCATCCCATACCGCGTTTAGACGACATGCTTGATGAATTGAGTGGTGCCACCATTTTCTCTAAGATTGATTTGCGTAGTGGCTACCACCAAATTCGCATGGCAATTGGTGATGAATGGAAGACGGCATTCAAGACCAAGCTTGGTCTATATGAATGGCTCGTCATGCCATTTGGTCTTTCAAATGCTCCTTCGACTTTCATGCGTCTTATGAATCACATTTTGAGACCACTCATTGGCAAGAGCGTGGTTGTTTACTTTGATGACATTCTCATCTATAGCAAAAATCTCGAGGACCATGTTCAACATGTGAGAGAAGTCTTATGCATATTGCGCCACGAGAAGCTCTATGCCAACCTCCCAAAATGCACCTTTGCTCAAAACAAATTGGTTTTTCTTGGTTTTGTGGTTTCCGCCAACGGGATTGAAGTTGATTCTTCCAAGGTTGAGGCCATCCACAATTGGCCCACTCCCACAAATGTTGGTCAAGTTCGAAGCTTCCATGGACTCGCCGGATTTTACCGCCGCTTTGTGAAAGATTTTAGCACCATCGCTTGCCCTTTAAATGAGCTTACTAAAAAGAATGTTCCGTTTGTTTGGGGCAAAGCACAACAAAAAGCTTTTGATGAATTGAAAAAGAGACTCACCGAGGCACCACTACTTGTTCTTCCCGATTTTGCTAAAACATTTGAGATAGAATGTGACGCGAGTGGCCTTGGAATTGGTGGTGTCCTCATGCAAAATGGAAAACCCGTGGCATATTATAGTGAGAAGTTGGATGGCGCACGCCTCAACTATCCTATTTATGACAAGGAACTTTACGCTTTGGTTCGTGTTCTTGAAGTTTGGCAACATTATCTTTGGCCAAAAGAGTTCATTATTCACTCCGACCATGAATCTTTGAAGTATTTGAAAAGTCAACACACTTTGAACAAAAGACATGCAAAATGGGTTGAGTTCATTGAGTCCTTTCCATATGTAATCAAATACAAGAAGGGCAAGGACAATGTCGTTGCGGATGCCCTTTCCCGCAAGCTCACCCTCTTACTCACTCGTTTGGATTTCCATGTGTTGGGTCTTGATGAAATCAAAGATCAATATGCCTCCGATACCTTCTTTGGCCCAATTTTTGCAAAGTGTTCCATTGAAAAGGGCATCGATGATTTCTATTTGCACCAAGGATTCTTGTTCAAGGGCAACAAACTTTGTGTTCCAATGTCCTCGCTTCGCCTCTTGCTCTTACAAGAATCGCATGGTGGTGGTCTCATGGGTCACTTTGGACGAGAGAAGACATATGCCATGCTATCCACTCACTACTATTGGCCAAGAATGTACCGAGACGTGGAACGCCTTTGCCGCCGGTGCACAACATGCTTACAAGCTAAGTCCTCTTCCAATCCATATGGTCTTTATACACCATTGCCTATTCCTTATGCTCCTTGGTCCGATATAAGCATGGACTTTGTACTAGGATTACCTCGAACTAAATATGGTCATGATTCAATCTTTGTGGTAGTGGATAGATTCTAAAAAATGGCTCATTTTATACCATGTTCCCGAACGGATGATGCTTCACACATTGCCTCCTTGTTTTTTAGGGAAATTGTGAGACTCCACGGTGTACCAAGAAGCATTGTCTCCGACCGAGATGTCAAGTTCATGAGTTATCTTTGGAAGACACTAATGGCCAAGTTCAACGTCAAGCTTTTGTTCTCATCATCCTCGCACCCCCAAACCGATGGGCAAACCGAAGTGGTGAACCGAAGCCTCTCCACACTACTACGAGTCCTTGTCAAGAAGAATTTGAAAGCATGGGAAGATTGCATCCCACATGCGGAGTTTGCCTACAACCGCGCCAAGCACTCTACAACAATGAGAAGCCCATTCATGGTCGTCTACGGGTTTGAACCACCTACGGCGATTGACCTCCTTCCTCTTCCGCTACATGAGCAAGTGAACATGGACATCGACAAGCGAGCACAATACATGAAGAAACTCCATGAAGACACAAGGGCAACGATCGAGCAACAAGTTCTCCGTCAAGCCACAAGACTAAACTTGAAGAAAAAGGCACGGATCTTCAATGAAGGCGACCTAGTGTGGATACACCTTCGCAAGGACCGCTTCCCTCAAGAAAGAAACTCCAAGCTCAAGCCCCGAGGTGATGGTCCCTTCAAGGTCCTCAAGCGCATCAACGACAACGCCTACGTCGTCGACATACCAACATCCAAGTACTTGGTGAGCAACACATTCAATGTGTCCGACCTTTCACCATATCATGGAGATGAGGAGAACATAGAGTCGAGGACGACTCTTTCCCAAGGGGGGGAGATGATACGGGGTGGCCTATGGACACCACCGCCTCAAGACCGACAAGCCCTCCTCGTGGTCCAATGACACGAGCTCGAGCCCAAGCACTACGCCAAGAGGTGAATTCGCTCCTCTCTACCTATGCCTTTGACACCCCCTTGGATGGCTTGCTACTTCATGCAAATACCCTATGTTCAATCAGGTACATCGACCAAGACACAAGCCATGGAGACCAAGCCAATGGAGAGAGAGCTGGAAATGATGAAGATGGAGCTACAGCGCCCAGGCCGGAACTTCCGCCCTCCAGGACCGGAACTTCCGGCCAGATTCCTCCAAGATGCCCCCAAGATGCCCTCCAGCGCGCAGGAAAAAGCATCGGACCGGAACTTCCGCCCCGAGGGACCGGAACTTCCGCCCAAGTTCCGCCCAAGTTCCGAAATTCCGCCAAACACCTGGATGTTACTGCCAGGAAATGGCCAATTTCGGAACTAGGCCGGAACTTGGCCGGAACGCCGTGCCGAACCCCAAGACCGGAACTTCGCCCATGACCGAACTTCCGCCCAAGACTGCCGGAACTTCCGCCCTATCGAACTTCAGACTGTGTGACTTGTCAGCGTGTAACTTAACCCTTCGCCCCCCACCTATAAATATCCTAGTTGGCTCAGATCTGAGATTAGACTTGATGTGAAATTAAAACACGAGCTTTGCTCATGACCCTTGTGGGAACCCTTCTAGATCTACCATCTACGAAGTTATCAACTCTTCTAGGAAGTCGATCTCTTCCATTCTAGGAATTCTAGTGTTTGGATCTTTTGCTATTTGCAATTCTATCTTTGCGCTCTTTTCCTCTTTGGAACTCTATCGATTTCTATTGCCAATCTTTTGTGAGGGCTTCTACTCCTCGTGAGTCTTTTACCTCGCAATTCTATTGGGTTGGTGTATCGGGCCAACGAAGAACAACCGGTTTGTGTGTGTGCGTTGCGTTTGTATCTCCGATCCACCCCACCTACCACCGTGTTCTTCGCGTTCCTCCACCTCCCCCCACGAATCCCTTCAAATCCGTGAAGTTGAAGCCTCGTGGTGCTGGTCCTTACAAAGTGCTTGCCAAGATCAATGATAATGCATACTCGATAGATCTTCCAGAGGATGAGTTTGGTGTCAGTAATTCTTTCAATGTTGCTGATTTGACACCATATGACGGAGAAGACCTTGGAGCGTCGGGGTCGACGCCTTTTGAAGGGGGGGAGATGATGAGGACATCCCTACCTCACTACTACCTCCGTCATTACCAACTGAAGATGAACCTGCTGTGAAGCTCAAGTCCAATGAAGTCAGGATTGGACCAATGACACGAGCTCGTGCGAAGCTACTTAAACAACAGGTGAACTTGTTCCTAAACGATACCTTGATTGATGAGAACTTTATACTACCTAAGTCCTATTACTTATGTATCATCAGGTATGAAGAGGAGACAAGCATCGCACGAGGAGGAGAGGAGCAGCTGGACGTGAAGATGGACGTGAAGCTGGACAAGGAGCTGGACATGAAGATATCTCATGGACGCGCGAGGGAGGAGCGGGAGGAATGCGCGAGAGGAGAAGAAGAAGTCCAGGCCGGTCCAGGCCCGGTCAGATACGTCCAATTTGCATCACTATTTTGTATCATAATTTGCTGTTATTCATTGATATATTTCATATTGGGACACAATACTTATGTTATTCCATCTATTTTGCATGTTTCATCATCATTGGAGGATCAAGCACCGGAGCCAGGATTCTGCTGGAAAAAGCACCGTCAGAACGCAATATTTCGGAAGATCAACTGTGGAAGGGAATTTCACGAAAATTCCTATTTTTCCAGATGACGGAGGGAGCCAGAAGGGGAAGAAGAGAGGGGCCACTGTGGGCCCAGACCATAGGGCGGCGCGGCCCAGGCCTGGCCGCGCCACCCTATGCTCTGGGGGCCCCACAGCCTCTTTCGCCTCCTTTTCTTCGCGTACTCCTTCGTCCCGAAAACCTAAGCCACAGAGGGATCCTCACGAAGGGTTACAGCCGCCTCTGCGGGGCGGAGAACACCAGAGAGAAAAGAGCTCTCGGGCGGAATCCGCCGGGAAATTCCTCCCGAGGGGGAACGACGCCATCGCCATCGTCATCGAGCGGGACATCATCTCCATCATCATCATCATCATCTCCACCATCTACACCGCCATCACCACCGCTGCACCTCGTCATCGCTGTAGCAATTCGGGTTAAATCTTGATTGTTTGATAGGGGAA
Source organism: Lolium multiflorum (assembly GCA_030979885.1). Taxonomy (NCBI): domain Eukaryota; kingdom Viridiplantae; phylum Streptophyta; class Magnoliopsida; order Poales; family Poaceae; genus Lolium; species Lolium multiflorum. The sequence continues at coordinate 116,208 of JAUUTY010000154.1, forward strand.
ACTCTCCCGGTGTTATTCTATACTTGTTGTAGATGCTATTGAGTGAAACCATTGAACCAAGGTTTATGTTCAGATTGTTATTCATCATCATATCACCTCTGATTGTATTCCATATGATGTCTCGTGAGTAGTTCGTTTAGTTCTTGAGGACATGGGTGAAGTCTAAATGCTAGTAGTGAATTATGGTTGAGTAATATTCAATGTTATGATATTTAAGTTGTGGTGTCATTCTTCTAGTGGTGTCGTGTGAACGTCGACTACACGACACTTCACCATTTATGGGCCTAGGGGAGTGCATCTTGTATTCGGTTGCTAATTGCGGGGTTGCCGGAGTGACAGAAACCTAAGCCCCCGTTAGTATATCGATGCAGGAGGGATCGCAGGATCTCAGAGTTTAAGGCTGTGGTTAGATTTATCTTAATTACTTTCTTGTAGTTGCGGATGCTTGCAAGGGGTATAATCACAAGTATGTATTAGTCCTAGGAAGGGCGGTGCATTAGCATAGGTTCACCCACACAACACTTATCAAAACAATGAAGATTAATCAGTGTATGTAGCGAAAGCACTAGACTAAAATCCCCGTGTGTCCTCAGGAACGTTTGGTCATTATAAGTAATCAAACCGGCTTGTCCTTTGTGCTAAAAAGGATTGGGCCACTCGCTGCAATTATTTCTCTCGCATTTTATTTACTTGTACTTTATTTATCTGCAATATCAAAACCCCCTGAATACTTGTCTGTGAGCATTTACAGTGAATCCTTCATCGAAACTGCTTGTCAACACCTTCTGCTCCTCGTTGGGTTCGACACTCTTATTTATCGAAAGTACTACGATACACCCCCTATACTTGTGGGTCATCAAGACTATTTTCTGGCGCCGTTGCCGGGGAGTGAAGCGCTATTGGTAAGTGGAATTGGTAAGGAAAACCTTTACTGTTTGTGCTGATTTTATTTCTGCCTGCTGCTATAATCATTATGGAGAGATCTTCTCTTCAATTTCTATTTGGGAAATCTACTACTACTGCAACGGTAGTGGATGAAGCGCCAGGTGAGGAAGTAGTACCATATAAAATACCTACGAAAATTATTGAACGTGTTATGGATAACCGCTATGAAGGGGATGGAACTGTCCATCCTGGTGATCATTTACTATTTTTGCATGAATTATGCGGGTTATTCAAATGTGCAGGTATTTCCATGAATGAAGTTAGGAAGAAACTATTCACTATATCGCTGTCTGGTAAAGCGGCGCACTGGTATAAATTGCTGAAGAATGGTGATTCTATTGATTGGGAGGACATTGTGCCTTTATTCTATTCCAAATTTTATCCTCCAAGTGAAATTCACAAAGATCGGAACCGCATATATAATTTCTGGCCTCATGATGGAGAAAGTATTGCCCAAGCTTGGGGGAGATTGAAGTCTTTAATGCTCAAATGCCCCATTCATGAGCTTCCTGGTAATGTTATTATTGATAATTTCTATGCAAGACTTTCTTTTCAAGACAAGACCTTGCTGGATACTTCTTGTTCTGGATCATTTACACGCAAGAATGAAGAGTTTAAAAGGGACCTTCTTGATCGGATCCAAGAAAATACTGAAGGATGGGAGAACGACAAAGATAGAGAATCAGGTATAATTTATGATTATAAATGCATTGAAGCTTTTATGGATACTGATAAATTTCGTAATATGAGTGCTACATATGGTCTTGATTCCCAAGTTGTTGCAAATCTTTATAGAGCTTTTGCCTCTCATTATGAACTGCCTAAGAAGAATTTTGATAAGTATCATGAACCGTATAAAGATAAAGTTGATTCATCTGTAAACAAATGTGTAGTGGTTGAAACTGTTGATAATGTTATTCCTGAAGCTTATATTGAAAAACTCCTTTCCCTGCTAAAATGAAGGAGTACTCTGTCATATCTAGTGCAGTTAATAAAAGTGAAAAGAAACCTAAAGAACCTGAAGAACAAATTAAAATTGAACCTGCTGTTGCAATAGTTAAAGATCTTGTGACTGAGAATGTGGAGGATGGTCATATTATTTTCTGTGAAGATGCTTCTAATATTGTTTCACATCCTAATAAACCCAAACAAGTTAGTGTTCCTATGCTATCTGTTAGAATTGGTGATCATTGCTATTATGGTTTATGTGATATTGGTGCAAGTGTTAGTGCTATACCTTATGAACTTTACACGGAGATTATGCACGAAATTGGTTCTTGTGAACTTGAAGATATTGATGTGGTTATTCATCTGGCTAATAGAGAAACTATTTCTCCAATTGGTATTGTTCGAGATGTGGAAGTTCTATGTGGTAAGATTAAATATCCTGCTGACTTTTTGGTACTTGGTTCTGCTGCTAGTGATTATTGTCCTATCATTTTTGGTAGACCTTTTCTAAATACTTGTGGAGCTATTATAGATTGTAAGAAAGAGAAAATTTTGACTAGATTTTCTGGTGAACCTTATGAATTTAACTTTTCTAAATTTACCAAAACTCCTTATAAAGTTGACTTGCCTAGTAATGATTTTAAAATGGAGCAATGTGCATCTATTGTTCTTGTTCCTAATAATCCTTTGCAGCAACATTTGGAGAATAGTGAAAGTGAAGCTTTTAGGAAAGAAAGAGATGAGCTTGAGGAAATTTTTCGTCGCCAACCTATTCTCAAGCATGATTTACCGGTGGAAGATCTGGGTACAACACCACCACCGAAGGAAGATCCTGTTTTTGATCTAAAGCCTTTACCTGATAATCTTAAATATGCTCATATTGATGATAAGAAAATATATCCTGTTATTATTAGTTCTAAGCTTTCAGAGATTGAGGAAGAAAGGTTATTGGAAATATTGAAGAAACACCGAGGGGCTATTGGCTATACTCTTGATGATTTGAAAGGGATTTCTCCTTCTATTTGCCAACATGCTATTAATATGGAAGAAGATGCAAAGCCTGTTGTTGAACATCAACGTCGTCTAATTCCGAAGATGAAGGAAGTGGTAAGGAATGAGGTATTAAAACTGCTTGAAGCTGGTATTATATATCCTATTGCTGATAGTAGATGGGTTAGTCCTGTGCATTGTGTTCCTAAGAAAGGAGGAATGACTGTTGTGCCTAATGATAATGATGAGCTTATTCCTCAAAGAATAGTTGTAGGTTATAGAATGTGCATTGATTTTTGAAAAGTTAATAAAGTTACTAAGAAAGATCATTACCCTTTACCCTTTATTGATCAAATGTTAGAAAGGTTGTCTAAAAATACTCATTTTTGCTTTCTTGATGGTTATTCTGGTTTTCACAAATTGCTGTTAAAAGCTAAAGATCAAGAAAAACCACTTTTACTTGTCCTTATGGAACTTATGCTTATAGGCGTATGCCTTTTGGTTTATGTAATGCTCCTGCTACTTTTCAAAGATGCATGTCTGCTATTTTTCATGGTTTTTGCGAAAGTATTGTAGAGGTGTTCATGGATGATTTTTCTGTCTATGGGAATTCTTTTGATAATTGCTTGCGAAACCTCGATAAGTTTGCAGAGATGTGAAGAAACTAACCTTGTTCTTAATTGGGAGAAATGCCACTTTATGGTTAATGAAGGAATTGTATTGGGGCATAAAATTTCTGAGAGAGGTATTGAAGTTGACAGAGCTAAAGTTGAAGCAATTGAGAAGATGCCCTATCCGAGGGATGTTAAAGGTATTCGTAGTGTTCTTGGTCATGTTGGGTTTTATAGGAGATTTATTAAAGATTTCTCTAAAATTTCAAAGCCTCTTACTAATCTTCTTCAAAAAGATGTACCTTTTGTTTTTGATGATGATTGTAAGGAAGCTTTTGAAACTCTAAAGAAAGCCTTAACAACTGCTCCTGTAGTTGAACCTCCTGATTGGAATTTGCCTTTTGAAATTATGTGTGATGCTAGTGATTTTTCTGTAGGCGCTGTTCTTGGACAGCGAGTAGATAAAAATTAAATGTTATTCATTATGCTAGTAAGACTCTTGATGCTGCTCAAAGAAATTATGCTACAACTGAAAAGGAATTGTTAGCTGTAGTCTTTGCTTGTGATAAGTTTAGACCTTATATTGTTGATTCAAAAGTTACAATTCATACTGATCATGCAATTAGATACCTTATGACAAAGAAAGATGCTAAGCCAAGGCTTATTAGATGGGTACTTCTATTGCAAGAATTTGATTTACATATTATAGATAGGAAAGGTGCTGATAATCCTGTTGCTGATAATTTGTCTAGATTGGAAAATATTGCTTATGATCCTGTTCCTATTAATGATAGTTTTCCAAATGAACAATTGGCTGTAATAAAGGTGAGCTCGCGAGAGAGCCCTTGGTATGCAGATTATGCTAACTTTATTGTTTGAAGTATTTGCCTCCAACCTTTTCAGCTCAGCAAAGGAGGAAATTCTTTTATGACTTGAGGCATTATTTTTGGGATGACCCACACTTATATAAAGAAGGAGTGGATGGTATTATGCGAAGATGTGTTCCTGAATATGAACAACAGGAGATATTGAATAAATGTCATGGAAGTGTTTATGGAGGACATCATGCTGGAGATAGAACCGCGCAAAAGGTTCTACAATCAGGTTTTTATTGGCCAACACTCTTCAAAGATGCAAGGAAATTTATTTTATCTTGTGATGAATGTCAAAGAGTTGGTAATATCTCCAGACGCAATGAAATGCCTATGAATTATACTCTTGTTATTGAACCATTCGATTGTTGGGGATTCGACTTCATGGGACCTTTCCCTTCTTCAGACGGTAACACTCATATACTTGTCGCTGTTGATTATGTTACTAAATGGGTAGAAGCTATACCTACAAAAAGTGCTGATGGTGAGACCTCTATAAAAATGCTGGTAGATATTATATTTCCTAGATTTGGAGTACCTAGATATATTATGACTGATGGAGGTTCTCATTTCATTCATGGAGGTTTTAGAAAAACTCTTGCTAAGTATGGTATTAATCATAGAATTGCTTCTGCTTATCACCCTCAAACTAGCGGTCAAGTAGAATTATCAAATAGAGAGATTAAAGCTATCTTAGGTAAGACTGTTAATAAATCTAGAAAGAATTGGCCTAGCAAATTGAAAGAAGCGTTATGGGCTTATAGAACTGCTTATAAAAATCCTATGGGAATGTCACCTTATAAAATGGTTTATGGAAAAGCTTGTCATTTACCTTTAGAACTAGAGCACAAAGCTTATTGCTGTTAGAGAACTAAATAAAGATCCTAAATTAGCTGGTAATAAGAGGTTGTTGCAATTAAGTTCTCTAGATGAATGGAGAAGTGAAGCTTATGAAAATGCTAAACTCTTTAAAGAAAAAGTTAAGAAATGGCATGATAGAAGGATCATCAAAAGAGAATTTAATGTTGGAGATCAAGTTCTGTTGTATCGGTCTCGTCTCAGATTCTTTGCAGGGAAATTACTCTCGAAGTGGGAAGGACCATATGTTGTTGAGGAGGTGTATCGTTCAGGAGCAATTAAAATTAGCTCTCTCCAAGGCAATGCCACACAAGTGGTGAATGGACAAAGACTCAAGCATTATATCTCGGGCGATTCTTATAATGTTGATGTTGATATTATTCAAGTGGAAACACCGGAGGCTTTCATCAAAGGACAAATTGACAGTCCGCCAGAACTGGACTTTGAATAGGTAACAGTACAGGTAATAAAAAGTCCGCGTTTACCTTTCCGAACATTATTTTTGCTGTTTTTGGAAAATATGAAAAATTACGGAATCGAAACGGAGTGGAAAAGACGCGCGAGGGCGTGCCACCATAGGCCGGCGCGGGCCCCACCCTGGCCGCGCCGACCTATGGTCTGGCCGCCTCGGTGTCCCGTTTCCACTCGTTTTCGGCCTGGAACCTTCCTTTTGTCGTAAAAATATTTGCTATATAATCCCCCGGACCCCTGGAGGTCCGTAATATCGTTTTCTCGTCGTGTTTTGTTTCGAGCTGTTTTCTGCCAGGATCTGCTTCGGATCTAGATCCATCATGTCTTCGTCGGGAACTCAGAAGGACAGCTTCTTTGAGGACGTCGTCAACCCGTACATGAACGAGCTGAAGATGCACCCCAAAGAGTTGCTGCTCGTGGATGGAGAGTTGCAGATCAAAGATGTCCAGGGTCCTAAGGGAGAAGGGAGCTTGGAAGACAGGATGGAGAAGCTGGAACAAGAGGTTTTCAACTACAAGAAGATGGCTGAGCGTGAAGTGGATATCTTTCACAAGATTGTGTCTGAACTCATTGATGGACACAAGAAGGAGACTGCAAAGCTGTGGGACGATATCTTCTCACTTCACGACACCACCAACAAACTCCAAGCTCAACTCTATGATGTCCATAATCAAAACTGTGAGTATGAAAACAGGTTTAAGCGCATAAGTCATGCTGCTAGTTTCAGGTTTCCGGAAACCAAGATGTCTTTTGTTGATGGAGGGCCTCTTCCATGGAAGTCTGATGACGACAAAGATTCACCATCATCACCGAAGGAGTAATTCATCATCGGTATTGGCATCCCCTTGGTTTGTTCCAAGCTTGGGGGAGTGCCGCGGTATCACATCATCACCACCTTTTTTTATTATCAAGTAGTGTCATATCATGAGTAGGGAAGTTATCATATGGAATAGTATGCAATGTGGAAGTATCTCTCTTAGTTAGTTATCTATGTATCTGTTGGTGTGAGTTATCGTTATGGAATATTAATGAGAAGTCTTATCATTTACTTTTTGCACACCTTATTCTAGTTTGCAATCTCCAATATATGATTACTCTTGACATGAGTATTGATATCACTTTAGGAGCATCAAGTAAATCTATTTGGTTTTGGCAAACTTAGCATTGGTCAATAGCAGCAACATCTTGATGTTTAATAGAAGAGAGAAATACACTTAGATACATTACTCTATTATCTCTATGCTTAGTATTCTAGAGTTAAAATTGCTTGTACTTATGAGAAAGATGCATGATTGTTTCTATCATATGTATATTTGTTTGTTTCCCTCAACCTTTATGCTTGCTATCAAACCTTGCTAGCCAAAGACTGTATCGAGAGGAATGCTTCTCATACATCCACAACCTTAGACCAAACCTATGCCATTTGTATCCACCATACCTACCTACTACATGATATTTCTCCGCCATTTCATGTGCTACCTTTAAATTATTCAAACTATACTACTCCTTATTTGTCAATGTTTTATAGCTCATGAGGAAGTATGTGGTGTTTCATCTTTCAATCTTGTTGAGCGGACTTTCACCAATGGTTCAAGCACATCCCAGCTTATCGATAATTTCACAATAAGAGCTGGCAACGGGTTCCCAGCCCCAGTGCTCTTTCATTAATAATTCTCTTCACATGTTTTTCTCTGATTTATCAGTAAGCAACTTAATTTTACAATAGACCTCCTCCATGGTATAGCAGATGTTGGAAGGCACCGAGATGCAGTTAGCCATGGATTAGAAAGCCAAGGTTGAAATTATCACCCATAATAAAACTAAAATACATGTGTAAACAAAGAGAAGAGGGGGATGATCTACCTTCTTTGGTAGAAATCTACCGTCCCTCATAGAACGCTCTTTGAAGGTTAGTTTGGCAAGGGTTAAAATTGCCCGCTACCATTCGTTGACAACAACAAACACCACTCAAAATCTTACTTTTATGCTCTTTATATGATTTCAAAACTTGAAAAGCTCTAGCACATGATTTAATCCCTGCTTCCCTCTACGAAGGGCCTATCTTTACTTTTATGTCGAGTCAGTAAACCTATTTCCCTCTATCTCAAGCAAGCAATTGAGTTGTTGTGAACCAATCATTTATGCTATGATTCAGTTGATCATGTCTTTTATACTTTCTTGTTTAGTACCAATTTTATCCGAATGAATATGACTTTGAAGTTATCAATGATTATGAAGAGATTGTTATGCTTAAATATGAAAGCCCAGCTATATAAATTCTAATATGAAAGCTTTGCTTAGAAGTACAATCCGTTAGTAGTTCTCTGACCAAGAACAAAGTTTGCCATCACCACTTATGATTTCTTATGCACCTTTACTTGTGATTTCTCTTTACTTATTTCGAGATGAGTTATATAGGGAAGTTGTTTACTAGAATGTCTTGTGTGAATGAATATGATGCTTCTTGTCCGTATTTTATTTATCGACTCTTCACTCCATAAACATGTGGTCTTGTTTATCGAGCTCAGTTTCGCTTGGGGACAAGCGAGGTCTAAGCTTGGGGGAGTTGATACGTCCAATTTGCATCACTATTTTGTATCATAATTTGCTGTTATTCATTGATATATTTCATATTGGGACACAATACTTATGTTATTCCATCTATTTTGCATGTTTCATCATCATTGGAGGATCAAGCACCGGAGCCAGGATTCTGCTGGAAAAAGCACCGTCAGAACGCAATATTTCGGAAGATCAACTGTGGAAGGGAATTTCACGAAAATTCCTATTTTTCCAGATGACGGAGAGAGCCAGAAGGGGAAGAAGAGAGGGCCCTTGTGGGCCCGGACCATGGGGCGGCGCGGCCGAACCTGGCCAGCGCCCACCCTATGCTGCAGGGCCTCAGCCTCTTCGCCTCAGCACTAGCCGCGTACTCCTTCGTCAGAAAACCTAAGCAGAGGGATCCTCACGAGGGTTAAGCCTGCCCTCTGTGGAGAACACGAGAGGAAGGAAAAGAGCTCTCGAGCGAGGCGAGGAATCCGCCGGAAATTCCACTCCCGGAGGAATCGGCAGCCATCGCCATCGTCATCAGTAGGGACATCATCTCCATCATCATCATCATCATCTCCATCTTCACCGCCATCACCACCGCTGCACCTCGTCATCGCTGTAGCAATTCAGGTTAAATCTTGATTGTTTGATAGGGGAAACTCTCCCGGTGTTATTCTATACTTGTTGTAGATGCTATTGAGTGAAACCATTGAACCAAGGTTGATGTTCAGATTGTTATTCATCATCATATCACCTCTGATTGTATTCCATATGATGTCTCGTGAGTAGTTAGTTTAGTTCTTGAGGACATGGGTGAAGTCTAAATGCTAGTAGTGAATTATGGTTGAGTAATATTCAATGTTATGATATTTAAGTTGTGGTGTCATTCTTCTAGTGGTGTCGTGCGGACTACACGACACTTCACCATTTATGGGCCTAGGGGAGTACATCTTGTATTCGGTTGCTAGTGGGGGTTGCGGAGTGACGAAACCTAAGCCCACGTTAGTATATCGATGCAGGAGGGATCGCAGGATCTCAGAGTTTAAGGCTGTGGTTAGATTTATCTTAATTACTTTCTTGTAGTTGCGGATGCTTGCAAGGGTATAATCACAAGTATGTATTAGTCCTAGGAAGAGCGATTAGCATGGGTTCACCCACACAACACTTATCAAAACAATGAAGATTAATCAATTATATGAGCGAAAACACTAGACTAAAATCCCCGTGTGTCCTCAAAGAACGTTTAGTCATTATAAGTAAACAAACAGGCTTGTCCTTTGTGCTAAAAGGATTAGGCCACTCGCTGCAATTATTTCTCTCGCATTTTTTACTTGTACTTTATTTATCTGCAATATCAAAACCCCCCGAATACTTATCTGTGAGCATTTACAGTGAAACCTTCATCGAAACTGCTGCCAACACCTTCTGCCTGCTCCTCGTTAGGTTCGACACTCTTATTTATCGAAAGTGTTGCGATACCCTATACTTGTGGGTCATCCAACCGGCCCCCAGGCCAAGCCAGCCCGAGCCCTAACCCCAGTTGACCGGCACGCCAGCCGATAAATAGCCGAGGAAAGGATGCATCATCTTAGGGCAGAAACCAGAAAGTTGCGAGGTTTCCGGTTGCCGCCAGTTGACCGGACCATAGACAGGACCGCCCGGTCCACAGCACGGATGACCGGATTCCAGGGCCAGGACATGTAGAGTCTTGTCTGCGACAGAGATCTGTGCAGGTCGGTTTACTTGTATCTTTTGACCGAGAACTCGTCCCGGACGCCTATATAAGTGCCTTGGACGACCCCCTAGTTGCTTTAGACCACGTTTAAGATAAACCCTAGTTCATAGTTGTTTGCTAAGCAAAACTATTGTTCCCCAACTCTCCAATTCGTTGCGATCTGGAGTTTTATGCTACTGAAAGTTTGTGTGATCTGTTGTTCCATTGGGGATTAGAAGATTGCAATCTACCGCTTCGTGGTCGGCGGCTACGTGCGCAAGTGTGTGGAGTTGCGAATATCTTGCAGGGTTGAGATCTGTTGCATTGGCTACAGGAATCAATCGAGAGACTTCGTCGGCGTCATACAAGTTATCTACACCATATCATCGATTCCCTCCGCTGCATACACCATCGTGTTCATCACCACCCGTCGCTTACTGAGAAGATCGGGCAACCCCTTATCATCTTGGTATGGTGGGCTTCACACTTGTTGTTGGAGTTGTTGTAGCGAGTTTGGAGGCGAAGTATTGCTTGGAGAGTACTTGATGTCCTCATTCACTTGACGCTCGGCCTTGGAAGCTTGGTGGACCAACTCAACCATGTTGGAGTATTGTTGGAACTCCACAATCCTCTTGATGGGGTAGTTTAGGCCATTGAAGAACCTAGCAATGGTTTGGTTCTCGGATTCTTGGATGTTTGCTCGCATCATTGTTAACTCCATTTCCTTGAAGAACTCCTCAACGGTCTTGGTGCCTTGCTTCAACTTTTGGAGCTTGTTGAAGAGATCGGTCTTGTAGTGTGTAGGGACAAAGCGGGCTTGCATCTCCTCCTTCATGTCTTCCCAAGTGTCAATTGGAGGTTCACCCTTTTCTTCCCTTAGAGTGACAACTTGTTCCCACCAAGTGTTGGCATAATCTTCAAACTCAAGGGAGGCCATGGCTACTTTCTTGGCACCGGAGTAGTTGTGGATGCGGAAGATCTTGTCAACCTTGAGTGCCCATGAGAGGTAGGCCTCGGCATCATCTTCACCCTTGAACTTGGGCATGTTGAACTTGAGCTTTCCATACATATTCTCTTCATCTTCCATGTTCCTTCGGCGAGGACGGACACCTTCATCTCTTGCGGCTTGGGGTGGTAGAGGAGGTCTTCCACGACCAACCATAGCATTGGGTTGGCGTTGGATACACTAGCTTCACTTGGCTCACGTGGAGGATGTTGTTGAGGGTCTTGGCGAGGTTGTTGGCGTTGTCCAAGGATGGCCCTCTCGTCTTGATCATGTTGTGGTTGTCCTCGGCCCCTTTGGTCATGGCGAGGATGGTTCCGGAGGTCACGCCTTGGTGGATCTTGATGACCTTGGTCTTGAGCATCAACATGGGCTTGACGATGAGGTGCCGGGTCCATGTTGTGGAGGACGTTGTCGTGGGGTTGGTCGTCATGCCCATGGTGGGCATGGCGAGCCGCGTGATGACGATCTTGGTGAAGAGCTTGTTCTTGTTGAGGACGTTCATGAGGACGAGCATGGCGATGGAACTCTCCGCGCCTTGAGTTTGAGCGAGAATCTTGACGAACATGCGGGCGACGAGGTCGATGATGATCTCCATGCCTTGAGTCGGAGCTTGAGGAGGAATGGCGATCATGGGAGTAGTCATCATGTGAGGAGGTCGATGACGATGAGGAAGTAGAGCGATGTCGATGTCGACGTCCCAAGTTGTTGATGGCGCGCTCGAGGCTATCCATGCGCCGCTCCATGTTTGCATCATTGGCCGTCACTTGGTCATGCAAGTTGTCCGTGGCTTCACGAAGAAGATTCATATCTTGGTTCACTTGAGCGAAGTTGTGAGCCACTTCTTCATATTGCTCGTCGATGCGTGTCTCGAACAAGGTGAGTTGCTCCTTGAACTCTTGGCGTTGAGCCCATAGGTTGTGTTGAGTAGCCAACCTCGCGGTGTTGCGGAGGACTTCTCCATCCCTTGGTTCATCTCCGTTCCTATCCATGATGGAAAGACAAGAACTATGTTGTTTGTGTTAGTGGAAGGAGACTACCTCGCACTCTTACCTTGGTAAGATAGTATTGAGGCAATCAACCAAGCCAAAAGTAAGACCAAGTGTATCGGGACACACACAAAGGCACACAAGCTAGCAAATATGGTGTTAGGTGAGGATGGTGGAAAGCCAAAAGACGAAATCCAAAATTGAGTATGTTGTTAAAAGTGGGTAAGGTCCAAAAATCAAGTGTCAAAGTGGCGATCACTATAAACACGGAAAAATGTGGAACTCACACACGAGATGAGCGGGGTTAGTGCAACCAAGGAACGAGCGGAAAAAGGAAAAACCCCTAAGCAAGGGTGCTCAATGTCACACTAACTCAAGAAGAGATCGAAGCTAGGTTGCATAGAGTAGAAACACCAAGATTCGCACGAGGTCTCTCTTCTCTATCTCTCTTGCTTGCTTAAAAGCTTTTCACTCTTTTTGTATCGGTGGCACTTTGCACTTTGCTTTTCTCTCTTTTTTTTTCACTAGCACACTATGCTCTTACTCTTTTGCTTGCCACTCCCGAGCTCCACTTATGAGCTTTACTCACACAACGCACACCCTCACGGTCGGGACCTCGTGCGATGTTTCGCAACACTCGAAAAGCTTCGCTCGTGGGATAGATCGCAAAAAGAAGAGGGCTACAAGGAGTACTACCAAGTTAGCATAGGTGGTGGAGATGATGGTGGCGGTGGTGGTCGCGGTGGTGTTAGTCGATGTGAAGAACGTGAGCCCGATCGAGTGGTCCGGTCGGACGATCTGGCCTTTGCATTTACTCCGGTTAGCGGCTTGATACGCAATAGGTCTCACAGGTCAAGGCTAGCTGAGCGATTGTGGCCCGATCGGCAGAATACTGTTAAATAAAGTCGATCTGGGAATCGGATGGCCGGCTTTCTCCGCGGTTGCGAATCTCTCTCTTGTTCTTCCCAAAAGCCAACCAAATTGACCCAAAACGACGGAATTGGAGGCTAAAAGTTGGGGGAATAGTAGATCAAGCACAAAGACACCATCCACGGACCAAAACCACTCAAAACGCAACCAAATCACAGATCCATCCAAAAAGGCAATTTGGGGCTATTTTTTGGAAAATTTTCTAGAAACGAAATCGGGTGGGTGGAGGGTCAAAATCGCGGTAACCAAGAGCTGCTGATACCATATGATGAGATCTGAGATCTAGGGTTTGGCCCGATCTCGCGATTTGACCCAAGATCCAAGGGGAAAAGGTGGGAGAGCGCGAGGAACACGAAGAACACGATGAACACGGAGATGAGGAGGAACAAGAGTCGAGGACGACTCTCTCCCAAGGGGGGGGAGATGATGCGGGGTGGCCTTCGGACACCTCCTCACCAAGACCAACAAGTCCCCCAAGCGGACCAATGACAAGGGCTCGAGCTAAAGCTCTACATGACAAGGTGAACTCGCTCCTCACTACCCTCGACCTTGATACCCCATTGGATGGAATGCTACCTCATGCCGAAACGCTTTGTGTTATTAGGTACGTGGAGCATCAAGACCCCGGAGAGGATGAAACGCCATGGTCAAGGGTATACTTCATGGGTGTACCATCGACAGTGCCTAGATCCGGCAAGCCCGGGTGGCCCATAGACGGTGATGGTGGCATGTGGCCCATCGGGCGGCCCAGTTGCTGTTGATCATGAAGGATGAAGTCCGGCCCAGGATCAGATAGCCGGATCCGCACCGACCTTCGGAGGAACCCGGATCCGTGGAGGCCCACATGGGAACCGGATCCATTCGACGTATATGGAAGCGGATCGCAGCGTGCACGGCACGATATTGTACCGTAGTTTAGGCAATCTGTAATCCGGCTAGGACTCTCCATGTAAACCCTAGATCCGTGCGCCTTTATAAGCCGGATCCCGGGAGCCCTAGGGGCACAACCACAACCATTGTAACAACGCGCAAGCGCCCAGATAATTCCAGACAAGCAGCAGTAGGCCATGTCATCGTGCAGGTGTTCCGAAGCTGGAGTAACTGCGTGTACCACCGTCCGTGTGCCTCCGCCCTATGGCCTTTACTTCTTCTCCCCTCGTGAGGATCCCCCTCGGTATCGATTGGGCAACGCGGTTAGCGCCGCAAGTGGGGCACGAGGCGTGGAGGCGAGCAAGGAGGGCTGCGCCATGGGAGAGCTTCTGACAGCTCATTGTTGTCAGGCGCGTGCTACGGCAGGGAATTTTCCGATCGTCCTTCGGACGGAATTACGGATTCGGCTAGGTCAAACCTCAAATCAAGCTCTCATCGTCCCAATCGGCAGCATCCACATCTTCATCGAGCGAGACCGTCGATTCCGTGGCAGGCTTGTAGCAGTAAGTAGCAGCTGACCCAACGTCACTTGTGGCTGGGCGTCGTCATGAGATCGATCATGAGTCGCAGGAACCTGCTTAAGGAAGATTAAAGCCTTAGATCTGGAAAATCAAAGCCACCAATCCGCCCCTGAGCGAGATAACGGTGAGACCAGTGCAGATCCGCACAGGTCTCCCGGTGTTAGAAGCAAGGGTGTCACTTGATTGCACTTCTTAGCTCACACGCGGAGCCGCCCCCCGCCAGGGACGGGCCCGTGCGTGCGGGTGGAGGCACCGGGAGCGCGATCTGGATCGGCAAGAGGGCATCGGAGATAATGACAGCCAGACAAGACCGTCGGAAATCTGAGGAATCAATCCTCGGCAACTTAAGCCCAACTTCCGGCGAATCCTCCTCCATGGATACGGAAGAATTCAACCGCAAGCTCGAGGAACTCGGAGGTGGTGAACAAGATGACGCAGAATCCGCCCAGCCAATGTAGGTTCTAGCAACACCGCTGGATCAGCAGGAAACGGAAGATGAAGACTCCACCTCCGACCCAGGACCATCCAACGTAAGGTCTCCCTTAGATCGGGCACGACCACAAAAGGATGTCCTGTCACCAGAAGAGATGGTCGAGCAAGCGCGCATGGATTTAGTCGCGCAGTCTGATATTCTCAACAAACCAATAACTCCCGAGGAGGCTGCAGACCCGGAGGCCTTAGAAGCCAAACGGCAGGAGATGCTGGCAACAGCTCAGAAGTTCGCCAGGACTGCAGCCGCAATGGCGGAAGAAAGAACCTTGGCTGCAAATTTTGTGGACTACTCCCTAAAAAAGGATCGTGAAGTCGACGAAATGATGGCAAGCAACTCAAAGAAACCTTTGAGGCCAAGGTGAGATTTGACTCAGGAGAAGCCAGGTGCAGAAAGCTGTCTCTGCGGAATCCACCTTGCCTGCTGAGAAGCGGCCCGCTGCAACTCCAAACGACAATATGGAAAGAGGCCCTGCGGAGCTCTGAAAGAGTGAAGGGAGATTGACATCAACTACGCGTCCAGGAGCTCGTTAGCCCGGCGTCAGCCTTGAGCAAGGCAGATACTTCGCGCAGGTTGGAATCCAATCCGGAACATTGCATATCCACCGCGCAGAAGGACGCCATAGCAAGTCAACACCGTGATGGCGAGTCGCGCACCGGATCCACGGAGCGCAGGAGGAAAGTCAGAGAACATCCGAATCCAATCCCGGTGCCCTCGGATTCAACCCCGAAAAACCCGGCAAAGGGAAAGGACCCGATGTATACTGGCAGAGACAAGTATCGTGTTCCATCACCGCCACCCCGAGCTTCGCGTCCTCCGCTACCTCCTCGACGTCGCAGTCCCGCCGGAAACACCAGGCCCCATGGGCCAGGTGGAATCAACATCCGCGACAACATGCCGCCTCCTAGGGACAGGAGCAGGGAGCTCGTCGGAACCAAGAACGCGACCCTGAGCCTCGCGGAAGCCAAGGACGCGATCCGGAACCAAGGAGGAGCCGGAATGAGGAGTACGCACCTGAGCCACGCAGGAGCCGGAACGACGGAGGCGACCACCACCAAGAGGAAAGGAGCCACCGAAGCCGGAGCCAGCCGCGGGAGCCACGCCGAGAATCTGAAGGCGGAAGAACATCTTACAGGCCCCCTCGCAGATCTCCCTCGCCACCACCCAGTGGAGGCGGAGGTGGAGGCGGAGGCAGAGGCCGGAGATCCCGTTCCCGCTCAAAATCACCCGGCGGTGCCCCCCGCGATGCCCGGGATCGCCTCAACGAGTACAGATCCGATTAGTCCAAGTGCTTTTGGCGGTGATCAAGGAAAGAATAAAACCAAGAAACTTAGACCTTAAGCTGCAGGCACGAGCATTATGATGGCAGCGAGAAGTGGGATACTGGATTGAGGATTACCACAATGCAGTAACCTCCCACATGGAAGACAGTCTTCTGCATGTCAGTTGTATATTGAGTCGGCTAGGCTGTTTGGCTGAGTGACCTCCCGAGGAAAACACTATCTTTCTTTAATTACATTTGAAAAAGCCTTAGAGAACCACTTGAGGCACCTACAAGGCCAAGCCTACAATGACACCCAAGCATGCATCGAGAAGAAGGGTAGAAACATCCGGGAGCTTCCTCACCCGATGGTTGGCAACCAGGAATGAGTGCGAGAATAACCGCACAGCAATGCACGCCTTCATTGGTGGTCTGCAGCATGAGGGCTGCTGCCCAGCAAGCTTACTTGCACAGTGACAACGAACAAACTCACTCTTGGCAGATGATAAATATACCAAGGCGATCCTGTATGGCGCGTGTGACGCAGGCGGGGGAATCTCGCGACTCTGACCATGCCACCATGAAGAAAAAGCATTATTAATGGCGTCAAACCTTGTAACAAGCGTTCGGAGCCCCCGAAGACCGAAGAGCGGCGGATCGGCATGATCGTGCGGCGTTCCAACGCGGAGGACCCGGGGAGGCGGAAAGGCCGCGGACGTGGAAGCCGAGAGCGAGG
The DNA here is from genome assembly GCA_030979885.1 of Lolium multiflorum. NCBI lineage: Eukaryota > Viridiplantae > Streptophyta > Magnoliopsida > Poales > Poaceae > Lolium > Lolium multiflorum. The sequence goes on from JAUUTY010000154.1 coordinate 133,027, forward strand.
GCGGGGGCGACGGCGCGGCGGCGAGGTCACCGCTGACCGGATCTGGCTCCCCAAGCCAGAATACAGGGGATATGCCGTGCTGGCTCATACAGACCCGGCTACGAACCAAATCCTCACACCATCTGCTTTGCAAGTGGGTCAATGATCTCGAGAATGACCGGAGGCGGGAATTAATGACCCGACACCGCTGTAGCAAAAGGGAGAGCAGAGCCAAGAACAGGGCAAAAGAAGAAGGCAGTTAGGAGCCATGGATGAGGATGGCCTTCATGGGAACCAAGGAGGTACCGCGACTGGCAAATCCAATCATTTGGCAAAAGAGTGTGGAACTACCACACCTTCACAGAACCTGTTACCTAAGGCGCTTCCACAATGGCTGCAATGGTTAAGCAACAGAAGAGCCGGGAGGCTCCCAGAAACCTTAGTGGACCACAGCACCTCGCGTCGATCCACTGATCTTCCAGGCCACGTCCATGGCGGTTATGAGGCGTGCCCTGACACTAGACCCGATCGGGAAGGTGTTAGACCTTCGATTGTTCTGCATGGTAGACACGTAAACATTATCCAGGCTTCGTCTCAGCAGAGTTTGCTACCAGCCAAGGATCGCTCATGGCAGATAAACATGATTCCATTGAATTGCAATGACATAGGGATCTGCCAAATCAGCAGAGCTGAAACGATCGACAGTTTAGGGTTTTTCACCGCATGCTTAGGAACGTCCTACAGCATTGATCGGGCTAAACGAGATAAGGAAGATGATGAAAACTACCCCTACAAGAGGCCTAAAAACCAACATTACGTCAATTCCCGGAACATCCCTGTTAAGGCAGTAAACAACACCTAACCTTTTCCCGGGTGTGGGAGTCGGCACTAAGGCCTAACTACACGTTAAACTCAATCATGCTGAACAGGAGCTGAAAGCCTGTGGATCGGATCTACTAAATGAGCAAGCAAGATGCTGCCCTTGCCCCGGATAAGTGTGAGGCAGCTAAATGTCGAGGACGGCATTGCTGTGAGATATGCAGAGAAAGCACCAATACCAGAAGCCCCCTAAACACCTAATGATAAGTAATCTTGCTCGCCATCAACAACCCAACCAATACCCAGGCAGCACAAGGTGGCGATAGCGTATCTTTGCTAGATGTGAGATCTGCGATCTAGGCAGCATGTCTGGGAAAAAGCCTGAAGGAAGGGAGTGGCGATCTTTGATTTGTGTTGTTGTGAACGTGATTGTCCTCCTTTCTCGATAACTTCTAGACAACACAATGTATTCCAGGGACTTTCCTAATTGAGGCGTGCACCCTAGCATTGCGGGCAGGACTCTATCTTTTAATTCTGTGCGATGAGTCATTATATTAAGACCACGGGCAATTTAAGCCCAAACTCTTGTGTGAGGCCTTCCAAAAGATACTCACGTGTAATGTTAGCCCATCTTCACTTACGGCCACCTCTGATTTGGCACAAAATACGACATGAAAGAACAGCATCGCATGAAAAATCGCTCAGGATCTTCATTACCCAGTTCTTGTTTGGCCACATTGTATCAAGTGAGTCGGAGAAACGCGGCAGGTCGGATCACCGACCGTCATCCCCAAGGTGCTATGCTGCAGTTGTAAGTCGCATAGACGGGTATGACTTCTCCAAGTGCCTTATGGATGGAGGAGCTGCTTTGAACATGTGTGCACAGAGACCTGGAGAGATGAACCTCACCGAGCAGCTCAAGCATAGCACCAATTTCATGGTGTGGTTAAAAGTTAAGAAGGCAAACTCACTGGGCAGCATCAACCAGTGGCCCCAGCATCTGAACAACTCCACATGAAAGAGATGATCCACGTTTGATATTTATAAAGCTCTACCGTGATCTTGGCGGGCCTACCCTGAGTTGCTGAGGCTCTGCTACATCTACAACAAGCTCAAGATTCCGGGTCCTAACGGCAGATCACCGTGTCCGGAGACTACAAGAAAGCTAGGGACTGCGAGGAAGGCGAGGCCGCCTTTGCAGAATCCGTCATATCTGGAGAGGAGCTGCCTACAGAGCCGCGGTGGATCCGACTGAGATGCAAACCACCAAGAAGCAGATCTCCGAACAGAAAACCTCGTTCAAGGCCGCGATAGAAACCAAGAAGCATGACCTCGTCGAAGGTGACAGCTCCAAGCAGGTTTCAGTCGGAGCCAACATGGACCCCAAATAGGAAAGCGCGCTCGTCGAGTTCCTCCGAGCTAACATGGATATCTTTGCATGGCAACCTTCTGACATGTCCGGAGTACCAAGGGAACTCGCCGAGCACTACCTCAATATAAATCCGGGTGCAAAACCGGTGAAGCAAGCTATGCGACGCTTTGGAGACAAGAAGCGCCGCGCCATAGGAATGGAATTAGCAAAGTTACTAGAGGCAGGTTTTGTAGTAGAAGTTATCCATACTGATTGGGTCGCAAACCCCGTCCTTGTACCCAAAAAGAATTCTGAAATACTAAGAATGTGCATCGATTACTCCGGCGTGAATAAGCATTGTCCGAAAGATCCGTTCCCTTTGCCGCGCATTGACCAAGTCATTGATTCGACGGCAGGGGCGGAACTTCTGTGTTTTCTTGACGCATATTCCGGGTATCATCAGATCTTGATGAAGGAGTCTGACCAAAAGGCGACCTCTTTCATCACACCCTTTGGCACATACTGTTATGTTACCATGCCTTTTGGCTTGAAAAACGCAGGTGCCACATACCAACGTACGATGCAGCGGTGCCTGAAGGACCAGATTGGCCGGAACGTGCACGCCTACGTCGACGACATCGCGGTCATGACCCGAAAGGGATCCGACCTGCTGAGCGACCTCAAGGAAACCTTTGATAATCTCCGACGGTACAAGATGATGTTAAATCCGGCGAAGTCGTCTTTGGCGTACAATGGGGAAAACTCCTTAACTGTGTTTCTCATAGGGGCATCGAAATTAACCGGAAAAAATCAAAGGCTATCCACAGACATCAAAGAGCCAACTTGTCTCAAAAGATGTGTGATACGTCCGGCAGTATCTACTTTCCGAACACTTTTGCTATTGTTTTGCCTCTAATTTGTGTATTTTGGATACAACTAACGCGGACTAGCTGTTTTCAGCAGAACTGCTCTGGTGTCTCGTTTTTGTGCAGAAATCCAACTTTCGGAAAATCCTCGAATTGTACGAGAAGGCCACTATTTGCTAGAATATTAAACGGAGCCAGGGAAGGGCACAAGAGGTGACGAGGCCCCACCGTGTGTGGCCCGCCCGACCGGGGGGACGCGCGGCCATGTGGTGTGGCCCCCTCTCGGCCGGCCTCCGACGCCCCCTTCGGACTACTTAGGTTCGACCTAAAAACGCACGGGGAAGTCGAAGTGGCAGAGAAACCCTCCGGAGAGCGCCACAGCCGCGAAACTCCGTCGCGGGGCAATCTCCGTTCTGGCACTCCGCCGGGACGGGGAATTGGAGGAGATCTTCACCGCCAACCACTGACGCCTCTCCATCGACCAGCCATGTTTCCCCCATCCATGTGTGGGTAATTCCCCCGCTGTAGGCTGAAGGGATGGTAGGGATTGGATGAGATTGGTCATGTAATAGTCATAAGATTGTTAGGACATAGTGCCTAGTATCCGTAGATGTCACTTTTATGAGTTGCCACTTGTTATGCTTAATGCTTGTCACTAGGGCCCGAGTGCCATGATCTCAGATCTGAACATGTTATTGATTCATGAAGATATTCGTTGTTTATGATCTTACCTGCAAGTTGTATACACATGTCACTGTCCGGAACCAATGGCCCCGAAGTGACAGAAATCGGGACAACCGGAGGGGATGGTAGTGATGTGAGGATCACATGTGTTCACTGCTCCGGTACTCTATTAAAAGGAGTACCTTAATATCCAGTAGTTTCCCTAGAGGCCCGGCTGCCACCGGCTGGTAGGACAGAAGATGTTGTGCAAGTTTCTCATTGCGAGCACGCACGACTAAATATGGAACACATGCCTATTGATTGATTAGTACTTGGATACCGTTTTATTCTTATATGCCCATGCTTTGATTGTTATATGAGTTTCTCTCATCCATGCAACGCTCGTTCATCCATCCCATCCATGTGCCTACAGTATTTTAATCCTGCTGTTCACCATAATCCTCTTGCTGTCTTTATTTCAACTGCTGGCACATTAGCTACTATTCCTCTTGCCATAAAACTGTTACTCTTGATAAACTCTTACTGAGCAAGTCTGTTTCCAGGTGCGGCTGAATTGACAACTCCGCAGTTGTTAAGGCTTACAAGTATTCTTTGTCTCCCCTTGTGTGAATCAATAAATTGGGTAATACTTCCCTCGCGAAGATTGTTGCGATCCCCTATACTTGTAGGTCATCAAGACTATTTTCTGGCGCGGCCGTTGCCAGGGAGCATAGCTTTATTTGGAAGTTCACTTGGATTGATATTGTTCGCTGCAAATTCTCCATCATGGGTAAACCTCATGATACTAAGATCGCCATATTACCATCCACTACAAGAAAAGGTACAACTCTTAGTACCTCTGCTGCTCTTGATTCACCATCTGTGATAAGTAAACTTGTTTCACCACCACAAACTTCAAATGCTGGTACTTCTGCTGAATCTGAAAATTCCTCTCATAATTGTGATGATGCTTCTGTTGTGCTTGATAATGATGGTTCGTTAGGATCTTTTCTAGATGCTACAATTGCTAAGTCTAGACAAATTGAAAATACTGAAACTCCTAATGAAAATGCTGCTACACTTGTTAATTCACCTGAGTCTGTTGAATATTCTAGTGATGATCTTGATGAAGATTATGTAGAACTTGATGATGATTTTATTGAAAAATGCAATGCTACTACTGATGCAAGAAAAATTAAAAAGTTGCTTGCAGAACATGCTATTAGATATAAACCATCTCCTGATCCTAAATTTGCCACATCTCCTATAAACATTAGGGATAAAGATTATGATTTTTCTCTTGATCTATCTCATATAGCTATTGTTGAGAAAACACCCTTTTGTGGTACTGAAAAAAAAGTGTTGTTGAACACTTGACTGAGTTATCTACTCTTAGTGGCTTGTTTTCTGATGATATTAAGATGCAGTACTTATTTTGTCGCTAAAAATTTTCCTTTCTCATTAAAGGATGATGCTAAAACTTGGTATAATAATTTGCCTCCTGGTTCTATTAAAAGTCCAAAAGAATTGCTTGATGTTTTCTTCCGTAAATACTTTCCTGCTAGTGCTCAACATATTGCTTTGCAGAAAATTTATAATTTTGACCAGGAAGATGGGAGAGAAATTGCCTGAGGCTTGGGCTAGATTTTGCTCTCTTATTAGAGCTCAGCCTGACCATGATTTGGAAAAGCATGATTTACTTGATATATTTTATAGTGGACTAACCATTGAGTCTAGGGCATACCTGGATAGTTGTGATGCAGCCCGACCTTCGGTCTACACCGCATCATACACTTCATCGCCAAGAGAGGATGCCATGGAGACCCGAGGACGCAAGGCCGATGTCACGGAAGCATGGAAGAGAAGGAAAAAGAGGAGCTGGACGCTCCAGGCCGGAACTTCCGCCCCTGATGGCCGGAACTTCCGCCCCCAAGGACCGGAACTTCCGCCCAGATGCCGCCAAGATGCCTTCCAGCGCCCAGAGAAATGGCGCCAGCCGGAACTTCCGCCCCGAGGGACCGGAACTTCCGCCCAAGCTCCGAAAGTCCACCAAAATGCCCCTGGATGTTACTGCAAGGAAATGGGCCATATTCGGAACTTGGCCGGAACTTGGCCGGAACTTCCGGCCGGACCGGAACTTCCGGCCCCCAGGACCGGAACTTCCGCCCCTGACCGGAACTTCCGCCCAAGACGGCCGGAACTTCCGCCACCGCGAACTTCAGCACAACAGCACTTTTCAGCGTGTAGCTTACCCCTTCGCCCCCTACTATAAATAGGCTAGTTGGCTCAGATCTGAGAAAAGACTGGATTTGAAAGAAAACCTGAGCTTAGCTCACCCTTGTGGGAACCTTACCTAGATCTATGATCTTGTATCGCCACCCGGGCTCCTATCATCCTTGTGATCTCTTTGGTGACTTCTACCGTTTGTTTGATCTTTTGCTTGCACTTCTACCTATTTGGTCTTTTGCTTGCACTTCTATCAAACCTTGGTCTTTTCACCCTTCTAGATCTCCCGGGCTTGGATTAGTCGATCTCTTTGCGGGACTTCTACCGGAAGGTCTTTTCCTGCAATCTCTATCGAGTTGGTGTTTCGAGCCAACGAGGGAAAACTCGAAGTGTATCCGTGTGTGTGTGTATCCCCGCGCTTCTCCCACGTGTTCATCGCGTTCATCCACCTACCCCCACGAATCCCTTCAAATCCGTGAAGATCGGGCACATCCCTGGGCTTAGCCCATATCATATGGTATCAAGAGCTCCTTGGTTGCCACGGATTTGACCCCCACACCCACCAATTCCACCAATTTCGCCCAAAAAAATTTCCAAAAAAAAAAATTCCCAAAAATAGCCCCAAATTGGCCTTGGTTGGATCTCGCGATTTGTTGAGTTTTTGGTGGTTTTGGTCCAATAGAAACTTGTCTTTGGTGTTGATCTGCAATTCCCCCACCTTCCCACCGCTCTTAGTGCCAAATTTTCCACGAATTCGAAGATTTTCGGCCCGGATTTCCGCCCAAATCGAAGAACAGCCCGCAGATCTGATTGCGACCGGAAGTTCCGCCCCGGCCGGACCGGAAGTTCCGCCCCTCAGGACCGGAAGTTCCGCCTGGCCGAAATTTTGACAGCTTTCTTCGTTTTTCGTTTTGGCACTAACCCCTTGTGTTTGGACTTCGTTGTGTGTGCCATTTCAGCTACCACTAAGCTTCCGCAACATCAACTACGACGACGGCACCCCGAGGATCCAAGCGGTTCATTTGACACCTTCCACCATAGCAAGTTCATCATCGTCGGCCACCGTCATCAAGTGGTATAACTTGCCCCTAACTTGTAGCCTAAGCTTCCTTTGCGTACCTTTCCTATCGAGAGTGGCTTTCTAGTGTTGCGAAGCATTGTGCGTCCCGACCGTGAGGGTGTGCGTGTGTTGAGCAAAGCTACGAAGCAAGCTCGTGTGAAAAGATAGGCAAAAGAAGTGTAACATACTTACATAGATAGTGAGAAAAGAAAGCTTCTAAGCATACAAAAAAAAGAGAAAAAAGAAAAAGAAAAAGAGTGTGAGTGACACCTATACACAAAAGAGTCCAAAGCTTATAAGCAAAAGAGAGAAAAGAGAAGAGAGGCGTCTTGCGCAAATCTTGTTGCTTCTCAATTTTGCAACCAAGCCACAGTCTCTCTTGCGTTAGCGTGACACCGAGCTAGTAGTCTTCGTTAGGACCAATTTTGTTCGTGCTCATTTTCCGTCGCGCTAACCCCATTTTGTCCCACGCGTGTGTTCCACCTTGTGTATGCCTTTTGTGATCACCACCTTTGACTTGTGACTTTTGGATCTTACCCACTTTTGACAATAGACTCTTCGTTTGGTTCTTCCATTTGGCTTTCCACATCCATACCTAACACCATATAGAGTTTTTGTTTTGTGTGTGTGCATACATATCGGTTGTTCCTCGACTTGAAACACCTTTTCGATTTTGGTTTGCAAGTTTTGACACTTTTGGTAGTTTTCCTTCCACCATATATACACCAATCATAGAGACTAACATGGATAGTGAGGATGAGCCTACGGAGGACGACATGGAGTACGATGAGGGTGATAGCTCCGCAAGCGCCGAAGATATGGAGGACCATGTGGAGCTCGACACCGACAATGGCTCCGCAAGCATTGGCGACATGACCGACATCGAGCATCTCTACACCGACCATGACTCGCCAAGCATGGACAACATGGTGGACCACCACTCCGAGCTCAACTACAACATCGACGACATGGTGGAGCACTACCTCGACTACTATGACACCATGATGGAGCACCGCACCGAGCACTACCTCGACTACGACTACGACACCATGATGGAGCACCGCACCGAGCACTACCTCGACTACGACCATGACACCATGATGGAGCACCGCAACGAGCACTACCTCGACTATGACATTGACACCATGGTGGAACCAAGCTTCAACACCACCTTGCACAAGACCGGTGCCTACAAGTTCCCCACCTTGGCCAATGGAACTACTTATGACGGTTGCGGACCTTCAAGACGGCGCCACCATGAGAGTGCTCACGCACATGATCATCTACATCGAGCTCGTCCTTTGGAACAACAAGAGCGTCCCCGCCATGATCGCCATCGACACTCTCCTCCGAGCTCAAGAAGGCGCCACAAGCAAAGTGCCAAGCTACATGAACCATCATCTAGGCATGTTGAGGATCGTCATCGACACTCGTCACCTCATGATCGTCGTCGACCATCACCACCTCATGATCACCGTCGACATGCGTCACCACATGATCATCGCCGACACAAGTCACCTCATATTCGCCATCGACCAACACCTCCCAAGGATCTTCGACGACACCCCCCAAGACATGGTGATGATGCAAGAAGACGAGAACCTCGACATGAAGCGGCCAAGGCTACAAAGAACAACAACACCAACAATATGGTGTCCACAAAGCCTAGCGCCACCACCAAAATGGCATCTCCAAGACCGCCTACACATGAGAAGATCTCCAATGGTGCGAGACAAGACGCTACATCAACAAGGAAGATGGTGGCAAGTGCACATAAAGAGGAACCACCTATCATGGTGCTTTCCCCTACTACCGCCACCACCACAATGGCACCTACAAGAAGCTCAAGCCCCAAGATGAAGACCATGGAGTCTACACTTCAAGATGAAGGACGATCTACCCATCTTTATGCCAACATGACAATGATTTGTCCACCAAGACCACGTAGCTCCCAATGCTTTCGTTGCACACAAGACGGTCATCATCTTTGGGAATGCCCCAATCTCCATTGTGATGTGTGCACATCCAACAAGCACATGACATGGGAATGCACACCTCAAGCCCACAAGCTCTACTTCGCCCAATTGGATGCCCAATTCGCCAACAAGACACTTCAAGATACCATCATCTTCAAAGAATGGTGCAAGGAAATGGACAAGATGACGACTATGAAGCCCACACTTCAAGATGGAGCACGAGAAGGCCAAGACAAGAGTGACGTTGATTCGAGCCTAGCTCTCAACAACACCATAGCGCCATCAAATGGTGTCCACATGGGAGGCGATGGAGTTGAGAATGGTGAGCATGGGATGATCCCTTCACCAATGGAGGCGAATGGAGTTGAGCATGGTGAGCATGGGATTCTCCCTTCACCCACGGAGGCGCATGGAGTTGAGATGGTTGAGCATGGGAAGTTCCCTTCAACCACGGAGGCGCATGGAGATGAGCAAGTCGAACCTACTCCTACATGCTTGATTGATGAGTTGGTACCAACCCCATGTGAGCATGAGAGCCACTTAGCCCACTTGAGCGAGAGTGATAGTGAGTTGAGTGACTTCCACCCCATATGTGAGTTTGAGTGCTTCCATATGGAGGACATGAGTGATACACCAAGTGAGTTGAGAGAGGTAGTTGATAGGTCTATGGAGGCCATTTCACATTCTAACAACTTAACCTCTACCTCTAGTGTGTTTTCTCATGTTGCAATAGGTTCCATGGAGGACGAGTTCCCGATCATGGAGAAGATGTACATGGTGCATGAAGATGATGATATCACACCATGCTTACAAGAAGTCAAAGATGTCGACCACATGGATCCTACCACTTCCACAACACCTACCTCAAATGAGTCGGACTACAAAGGTAACAATATAGGTGTTGATGATGCCATGATCCCACTAGTGGACATGATGACTTATGAATGCATGCATGATCTTGATGATACAATTGCTATGTCATATGCTTCTTTCATTTTCCCATGTGATGCTTTGCTTGATAACATTGTTGATCATGTGGAATTACTTGCTTGTGACAAGATGGTCATGCCATGCTATGAGAGTTTCACTTTCTCTTCTATTGCTTGCAATATGTCGAACAATTGCTCTTTCCCATGTGTTGCTTGCAATGATGATGATACTTGTGTTGTGACAACCTTACCGAACAATTGCTCTTTCCCTTGGTTTGTCGACAACAATGATAAAAATTTGAACATGTTTTGTGAAAAATGCTTGCAATACTCTCCCATTAATGCAACCAAAATGTTGAACACTTGCTCTTTCCAATGCTTGGTTTGCAACAATGTTAATATGCTTGTAAATGAGATTGCCCCCATAGCTCTCTCAAATTTTGGAGACTTTGCATATATCCATGTTGAGCATGTTCCCATGTTTACTCCGCATATTCACCATATCTATTATGATGCTTTGCTTAACGCTAATGGTGATGTGCAAAAGAGATGGACCATCATGATGGATGATGTGTTCATATACCATGCACACACGTTCTTTGCTTTGCCTATTGTGTGTGTAGGTACAAGGAAGACAAGGTCAACCTCGATTGAGCACGAGTTGACAAAGCGAGCTCTTGAGAGCATAATACAAGTGAGTTCAAGATCGAACCCGGCTCTAATACCTTTCCCATGCTTTGCATTGAACATACCGAACAATTTCTCTTTCTTATGGTTCTTTGGCAAGCATGATGATGTGATTCTTACCGTTGGTGTTGCCTCAAACAAGTTGACCAATTCATATTTCATTTGGTTTGTTGGCACACACGGTTGTGTAAATGTTGTTTTGATGAACATGTTGGAAGATATGTTGTGTGGTGCACCAAATAGGAGGACCAATTTCTCTTTCCAATGGTTTGTGTGCACACACGTTGATGACATTTTGGACACTCTTTCTTATGTGTTTTTGCCAAATTCTCCTCTTGTTGCTTCAAGGATGTTGAACAATTTCTCTTTCCAATGCCTTGAGAGCAACAATGAAAATGACTTTCTACATGAGATGAACACCACGGTTGTCTCACAATTTGGAGTTTTTGTGTTTCCACATTTGGAAGATGTTCATAAGGAGTTCTTACACATTGACCTTGCACATGCCTTATTCTTGATATATTTGTGTTGTGCTAACGGTGTTGTGCATATGAAAGGACATGTCATCTATGATGTGCTCCAATATCACACACAAACATATTTTGCTTGGTCTTTGTTGTGTGAAGGTACAAGTGACTTGTGGATGAGCGTCAACGAATGGGTTCAACCCCACACTTCGACTACACAAGATCTCTCCATGAGAGCACACCGACATTATACTAAGGTGACCTCCTTATACTTGGGACATATTGCTAAATCCGTTGAACATTGGCTACGCTTTGAGTGTTGCTTGGCTTTTCTTGTGCTATTCATAGGGCTCTTGACAAGTGAAGGGACATTCAAGCGTTGGTGTCATCTACCTCCTTTACACATTCATGAAGAGTTATCGTCGAGGACGACTCTTTTTCAAGTGGGGGGAGATGATGCAGCCCGACCTTCGGTCTACACCGCATCATACACTTCATCGCCAAGAGAGGATGCCATGGAGACCCGAGGACGCAAGGCCGATGTCACGGAAGCATGGAAGAGAAGGAGAAAGAGGAGCTGGACGCTCCAGGCCGGAACTTCCGCCCCTGATGGCCGGAACTTCCGCCCCCAAGGACCGGAACTTCCGCCCCCAAGGACCGGAACTTCCGCCCAGATGCCGCCAAGATGCCTTCCAGCGCCCAGAGAAATGGCGCCAGCCGGAACTTCCGCCCCGAGGGACCGGAACTTCCGCCCACTCGGAACTTCCGCCCAAGTTCCGCCCAAGCTCCGAAAGTCCACCAAAACGCCCCTGGATGTTACTGCAAGGAAATGGGCCATTTTCGGAACTTGGCCGGAACTTGGCCGGAACTTCCGGCCTGGCCGGAACTTCCGGCCCCCAGGACCGGAACTTCCGCCCCTGACCGGAACTTCCGCCCAAGACGGCCGGAACTTCCGCCACCGCGAACTTCAGCACAACAGCACTTTTCAGCGTGTAGCTTACCCCTTCGCCCCCTACTATAAATAGGCTAGTTGGCTCAGATCTGAGATTAGACTTGATTTGAAAGAAAACCTGAGCTTAGCTCACCCTTGTGGGAACCCTACCTAGATCTATGATCTTGTATCCCCACCCGGGCTCCTTATCAACTCGTGAAGATCTCTTTGGCGACTTCTACCGTTGTTTGATCTTTTGCTTGCACTTCTACCTATTTGGTCTTTTGCTTGCACTTCCATCAAACATTAGAGTCTTTGCCCTTCTAGATCTCACGAAGACCGATTGAGTCGATCTCTTTGGACTTCTCTGGGAAGGTCTTTTCTGCAATCTCTATCGAGGTTGGTGTTTCGGAGCCAGCGAGGAAAACTCGAATTGTATCGTGTGTGTGTGTATCCCACAGGCACCACACGTGTTCATCGCGTTCATCCCACCTACCCCCACGAATCCCTTCAAATCCGTGAAGATCGGGCACATCCACGGGCTTAGCCCTTATCGATTGTCTTTGGTTGTGTTTCAGGAAAAGAACTCCAGGGCAGCATTTGAAGAATTATTAAATAAGCCGAATCGCAGTGATTGGTCTACAATTGAATCAACCCAGGCACCGATAGTGAAGAAGGGGGGTACTGATTAAATTAAATGATGAAGATATGAGGGAAGCCAAGAAGTCTCTTAAAGAGAAGGGTATTAAACCTGAAGATGTGAAGAATTTACCTCCTATAGAAGATATATGTGAGACAATTCCCCCTTCATCCATGATTGAGGTACACTCTCTTCAACGCTTTACTAGGGAAGATATTCCGTATTCAAAATCTCCTGCTCAATGCTTAGATGAGTTTGATAATTATATTGTTAAGCAAGAAAACTTTAATATGAGAGTAGAGAATCATTTAATGGAAAATTCTCGAGCTATTAGTGAATTGCATGGTATTGTGGAGAGAACCTCCAATGATGTTAAGATGCTTGTTAAACATTTTCAAATGGTTCAAACTCAAATTGATCAACTTACTAAAGTGCAAAATGACTTGTTGGGAAATAATTCTAAAGAAAAACATGCTTATGAAGTAACAACTAGAGGTGGTGTTTCTACCCAGGATCCTCTATATCCTGAGGGGCATCCCAAAAGAGTTGAACAAGATTCTCAACGAACTAAAACTAGTGCTCCATCTAAGAAAAAGAAAAAGAAACATAAGAATGTTGTAGAATCCTCTGAACCTATTAATGATCCTAATAGTATTTCTATTTCTGATGCTGAAACTGAAAGTGGTAATGAACATGAGGAAGATAATGATAAGAATAATACTCCTGATAAAGAAGAAATTGAAAAAGAACCTGAAAAGCCTGCTAAAAATAAAAAGTACACTAAAGAAGATTTTATTGCTGAGAAACATGGTAATGAAAGAGAACCTTGGGTTCAAAAACTTTTCACGCTAGAAACTAAAATCAAGGAGAGAGGAGACGATATAATAAATTTTGTGATTGGATGAAACCTTTATTTTTGCAAATCCCTTTGATAATGCTATTAAATTGCCTCCTTATTCAAAGTATATGAAAGATATTGTTACTAACAAAGGAAAATACAATGAGGGAAATTTCTATGTAGCTAATTATAAGCCAATGGTAAGATTCCAAAAAGCTTGAGACGGTACCTACTATTACCTTGTTCCATCAAGAATAATTATGTTAGAACTGCTCTATGTGATCTGGGAGCAGGTGTTAGTGTGATGCCTTTTTCTCTTTATAAGAGACTTGATTTAGATAAATTGATACCAACTGATATATCTTTGCAAATGGCTGATAAATCTACTGCTATTCCTGTTGGTTTATGCGAAAATGTTCCTGTTCAAGTTACTCAGCATTGCTTGATATTAACTGATTTTGTTGTGTTGGAAATGCCTGAAGATGATAATATGTCCATTATTCTTGGAAGACCCTTTCTTAATACTGCAAGAGGCTGTTATTGATTGCAATAAAGAGCATGGTTACTTTCAATGTTGATGATAAGGAACACACTGTCTATTTTCCCAAGAGGATTGATAAAGTATGTGGAGTCAATACAATTTTTAATGTGAAAACTATCAAAGTGGGATCCATTGATTGTCCTATAACCTAAAGAAGAATATCAAACTCTTGTGATTGGATCCATATCAATTCAATATAAGGTAATATGATTGATTTGAGGTTTATTTCTTCTTATGTCATATAAAATTTATTTGGTAGCAAGACTTGATCAACCTTGTTAACAAGTATATTTTATTGCATAAAAGAGCTAAACAACATTTCTTTCTTTCTTTTCACCTATTTTACTTGCTGTAGCACTTTTTGTTTTGCAATATGCTTTAGTCATTTAAGATTTTAGAAATCATTTTCCTGCGCAGTAATCATTAATTTAATACCCAGAAATGTGCATTTTTCGAAGTTCTCTAAAAATTACAAAAATTACACCGTTGGTCCTATTTTTCGACCTGGGAGCACCAGAGGATGACCTGTGGGGCACCAGGAGGTGCCACACCATAGGCCGGCGCGGCCAGCAAGGGGGCCGCGCCACCTTGTGGTGTGGGCCACCCCTTGCCCCACTACATCATCTCTTCCTCCCAGCATCTTCTCTCTCCCGAAAAAGCTCGTACCAAGTTTCTCTCACTCGTGTTTCTGCTCAAGAACTCGCGATTTTTCGATCTCCTTGCTCAGCCCAGATTTCTGTTTGAAATTTGGCACATTTACTCCTTGGTATGTGACTCCTTTGATTGTCCAATTAGAATTTCATTTGGTTGAGTATATCTTGAATATTTTGCTGCTGTAGATAACATGTTTAGTGAGCTTGCATGCTTGTTCTAAGTGGAAGAAATTAGTTTTGATGCATGTTTAGTAGTACTCTAGCAAGTTCCTATAGTAGTTCCCTTCAATTACATACCTTGAAATCAAATTTTATAATGATTGTTGAAAAATTTCAGAAAATGGAAGGAAGTATGCACCAACTTAACCAAGAAGAGTTGGAGGTACAGCAAGTCATGAGAGTTCATCGTGAAGAGGGAGTATACCCCTCTTATTACCCATGCACGGACTTTATGCGGAATGCAGGAATCCTGCAAGACGTTCAAACACTAATTTCCAATGCAGGATTGGAAGGTTTTACTGTTATTGGTGAACCTCACCAATATGCTAAACTAACGGTGTCGGTTGTGCAGGATTTCGAATTTCACCGGTCTCAAACTAACCCCATGGTCCGGTACAAGATTTATAACAAAACTATCGACTTGCCTTTCAGTGATTTTTGTACAGCAATTAGAGTGCCGCGATGGGGATCTTGCGAGAAGATCAGGGGAACACCGCGGGAGCTCTCAAATCTTTATACAAGGATTTGTAATGGGAGGAGCTTCTCCAATGATAGTGGTAAGATTAGTAGCATTCAACAGCCAGCCATCCGCTACTTTGCCTATTTCATTACAAAGTGCGTTCTTGCGAGAAGGACTGGAGGTAAATTATCTGTCCAAGATTTGGCTTTCTTAGCTGCTGCTTTGCAACAGGATAGGACTTATAATTTGGGTGCTTTAATAGCTTGTAGACTTGCTACTAACCGTGAGAAAGGAGGAATTTGTGGAGGTCTTATCGCCTCTCGCTTATTAGCTATGCATGGTGTAGGACCTCACCATTTAGATATTCCGCTTTCTATAGAGAAACTTGATGTTGTCTCCATGATCAGACATGAGTTTATTTCAGATGCATCTAATTTGAACAACCTGCATTATAGGATAACTTTGTATAAGAAAAGTTGGAGTATAACTAAGAAAATTGAAAAACTAGTACGCTTGCCTGCACCTGCTTTGTTTAACCTTGATGCCAGGGACGGGTGGTCGATCACAGAAAATGAGCTAAACGCATACATAGAAAGGGAAAGCCGTCGTGCAAGGGAAGATGTGGAGGAGGCCGAGGAGCACCCCGACTCTTCATCCGATGCAGC
>JAUUTY010000155.1:0-284957 GCA_030979885.1 Lolium multiflorum
CTTACAAACGGGTTGAACGATCCGGTAGTGCGTTAGGTGTGGTTTGTTAGTCCTAAGAGGGATGTTCCGGGAATTAACTTAATGTTGGTTTTTAGGCCTCTTTTAGGGTTAGTTTTCCATTATCTTTCGTGTCTATTAGGCTCAACTACGCGTAGGATGTTCCGATCATACGGTGAAAACCCTAAACTGTCGTAGATTGGTTTAGCTTTGTTGTGATCAAGCAGGATCCCCATGTCATTGAAAATCCAACATGAACCATGGGGCGATCGGCTCTTTGAGCCGATCCACAGGGCAACCTGAGAGCCGATCGGGCTCGTATTTAATGTTTACGTGTCTGCCATGCAGGAAACTAATCGAAGCAATCCAACACCTTCCTGACCAGGTATAGGTCAGGTGGCACGCCCTTGCAACCGCTAGGACGTGTGCCGGAACATTTGCGGGACGACGTCGAGGGACCAGGGCCCCCTGCAGCCTTGGAAGCCTCCCGGCTCTTCGTGTTGCTTAACCACTGCTCGCCGGTGGGTTTTGGCAGGCTTACATTCGCACGCCCGGTGGGACATCGGGACAATCTTCCGCAGCAACCACGTCAACATCTGCATCTGAGATGGCGGAAGAACCGATCAAGTACGAAGATCTGCCTCCTGAGCATAAGAAGAGATATGATGAGCTCAAGGCCATCCTGGAAGATCTCATCGGCGCTTTTGAGAAAACCCGTTCGCACGGGATCAAGTTCAAAGGGTTCCAACCCGAAGGCGCGCTAGATGGACTAGATCTATCTCTCCCTTCGGACGAACGTACCAGAGCCCTGCGACAGGAAGTCAACTATGCCGTTGCTCACTCTCTTCATCGGCATGCTGAGAGCTTGGTGAATACTCTGGAGCGTGTCGCGCTCAATGTGGTGCAAGAAGTCACGAAGCACAAGTACTCTCCGTCGGAGTCTGCTCTAGGAACTCATCAAAGGAGAGATACGCTCTATACAAAGCCTGTGCAACACATGTTTACGACTCCACGACAACAAAGGTTCCACCGTGTCCGGCCGTCTACAAGGTTGGAGGTGATCCTGGCGACTACCAATTCCTGTATGAGCCGCCCAAGGAGATTCCACATGGATACGTGTGCACATACGTGCCGGACTGCAACAACTGGACGCAGGCGATCCAGGCTCCACCAGGAGGGATTGCCGGAGCAGGAGCAATTGTTCCGGCAGGAAGAAAACGGGCGTGGCCCATCAGTATGCCTGGCCTGAAGTCATGAACGATCAACTTCTGCAGCTCCTACGGTGGATGAGATCACCGCAATCATGAGAGACCAGTTCGGCCTGCCGAAGAAGAGAATGATCGGCTATTCCAAGCCGTATCCCAACGACTACGACACCCGATCCATTGCCACCTAGTATCGGCTCCCCTGACTTCATAAAGTGATGGATCGGGAAGGAACCGACTCAGGTCAAAGCCGCTGAGCGTCACTTGGCACGATTGGGCATGATCCTCGCTTGGACGAAAGTGCGTGTGAGGTTCTTCTCAGTCTCTCATAGCGGGTCCCGGCCTTTGGGTGGTACACACCTCGTTGCTACCACAGGACCAGTTCGAGCGTGCAGAGCAGTTGTTTAATTCCACGTACAATACCATTCGAAGAGCTACGAAGCTAGCCTAAATCAAACCAAGTTCGGACACCACAAAAAGTTACGATGAACAACGTCCCAAATAAATCAACTAAGGGGCATTTTCAGTGCTATGGGCCTAACTCGACGATATGGGTTCCGTTATCGAAAGCTACGTGAACAAATCCAACGACGATTTTTGGTCCGTCGCGCTTGGGCCCTTCGCCACTGGACCGTTGAAACATTTCGGAGCCGTTGTGGCCGACGTCATGCAAGCGACACGTGGCGAGACGCGGGTGGCGATTAACGGCGTTACAGCTGAAACCCGTGGTAGATGAGTAGCCCACGAGGCCTGCCACGTCTTAAGCGGAGCCGGGCCAGATGACATGGTTTGACCGGTCAACTATATATTTTGGGCTGGTCCATTAGTTACGTGGGCCGGGCTAACCTCTAAGGTTGACTGGTCAAAACTTAAATGGGCCGGCCCATTTAACATGTGGGGTCCTTACAGCAACTGGGCCGGCCCAAGAAGCAAGTGGGCCGGGCCAAAACACGGTGGGTCCCACTTTCTGTTAAAAGGGCGCCCATATAGTGTGTGGGGTCCAGAGTATAGCAAGTGGGCGGCCCAGCAAGCTAGTGGGTGGGCCAAAAACAGGTGGGTCCAGCTAGGTTCTGAGGTCGGCCCATTTAGTATGTGAGTCCTCCATATAGCAAGGGGTAACCCAACAAGATAGTGGGTCGGCCAAAAACAGTGGGTCCCACCTTCATGTTAAAGGGCGAGCCATTAGTATGTGGGGTCCATCATATGTGTGGCACTGCCCACCAAGATATGTAGGGCAAAAAACACAGGTGGGTCCCATTCTGTTAATGGGTGGCCCATTTGATAAGTGGGGTCCACCATATGGCAAGTGGTGGCCAAGATGAGGCGGGCAAAAAAGCAAGGTGGGCCCCACTTGCTTAAAGGGGCGCCCGGTGAGTATGTGGGGTCCACCACATACAAGTGGGCCAACAAGATAGTGGGCCGGTCAAAAACATGTGGGTCCTTTCATTTTAAAGGGCCGCCCATTTAGTATGTGGGTCCACCACAAAAGCAAATGGGCGCCCAACTAATTAGTGGGCCGGCCAGAATGGGTGGGGTCCACCTTTAACAAGTGGGCCAGCCAATTATAGTGTGGGGTCCAAGTAAATCAAATGGGCTGGCACAATAAGTAAGTAGACGGCCGTTTAGTCTCATTTATATGCCGGCATAATATGCGCTTTGGGATTTTGCGGGCAGACACATGTGATTTAGCTTAATTGGGCCGTTTAAGGGATGGGAATTCGTGATTTAGATACGAGAATATTTACGCAGCATTGATTTCTGTCGGATAGCCTCACTTACCACAAGCACCAAAGAAAAAATGCGCGAAAGAACTATAAAAACTAACTAAATATTACATCAGCTGCAAGGCATTGAAAAAATATTACAGAACCCAGAGAAATTGAATGGTAATTAAACCTAGCAATACAATGAAGCGATCCGGCAATCTTTTAAGTTGTCCATGCAGCACCTATATCCGAAACAAAGACATTACAAGTTAAGACAACAACAATGGAAAGGCAAAGACACTACAATATTGTTTGGCAAAGAATTTGGAACTCATCATTTCGTCGTTATAACAAGATCATTGTAATGCGCACAATAAGCAAACAAAGAGTGCATGCCGCATACCAACAGCCAATATAACAGAGCATGTTAGAATGAAACAGCAGACTTACTACTGTCGAGTCCCATGCAAACCAACATGTTCAGGGAGTACAAAATTGGCATGAACAACATAGTAGCAGGCTATAAATTTTGTAACAACGACTGAGCAAGATGAAGTTATGATGGCTACATCTACAGAGCAGGGAATGTAAACCAAAAATAGAAGTTACGATGGCAAAAGCTAAAGAGGAGGGAATGTGAACCAACATGTGCCAAGTGCAATTACTTCATTTTGGCCGTGAACTAAATAATACTCCTGAACTTATAGTGAAGGGGATGCAAATCAAGATGTTTCGGGATATAAACTTGTAATGAGCAACACATAGAGGATAGTTAATGCTGGAGCTTAGGATGGACCAGATACAGAATATAGTGGGATCACCTGTGAACTTGTATAAGAGGGAATGCAAACCAATATGTTCAGCTTTCCATATGTGAGCGTCATGCCAAGTCAGAGAAACAAGTCAATAATGCAGCTTTTGAAGAACAAGATGGCACGCAAAATTATTATCTAGTAGTATGACAAGTTTATTTGTACTACAGGCTAGATAGCAGAGTGATAGCATGCCAAACTAAGTCCTTACTTTGTTAGCTTACAATGAACTAGATACAAAACAATGGCATCACCTGTAGTACAGGGAATGCAAGCCAACATGTTCATGGAGTAAAAAATTGGCACAAACAACATAGTAGCAGGCCATAATTTTTGTAACAACGACTGAGCAAGATAAAGTTATGATGGCTAGATCTACAGAGCAGGGAATGTAAACCAAATATAGAAGTTACGATGCCAAAAGCTATAGAGCAGGGAATGCGAACCAACATGTGCAATTACTTAAAATTGGCCATGAACTAAATAATAGCAGGATGTTACTATAATACCTATAATTTTTGTAACAACGACTGAGCAAGATAGAAGTTATGATGGCTACATCTACAGAGCAGGGAATGCAAACCAAAATGTTCAATCGCTTAAAGTTAGCAATGAAGTAGAAAATAGCAACGTGTTACGGTCATAGCTAGGAATGAACTAAAAGAGCTTCAGACAAACAAGAAACTGAACCCAGAACATGGCGCTAAAACAAGGGACTTACATTAGGAGAAGCACTCTGTGGGAGTCACAGCAGATCTTCCTGGGGTTGATAGATCCGGTGATGAAGTACGCTACATGTGCTACTTGGGGTTGGAGAGACGGCCATTACACTTCATGGTTACTCATCTCATCTGCAAAAACGTAACGGCGCGTCGTTAGCACAAACAGGTTCCCCCAAGATTAAACAAGAACTTGCAGGCAAGCAATAGAAAAGCGACAGTAGAAGAGTTTAGATCATGCACTGCGCCGGTGAAGCAGATCCGGTTCATGCACAGCGGTGTCGGTGAGCAAGATCCGATGCGGTGGACGACGGATCCGGCGAAGCGGCTCCGGCGGGGTGGACGATACCGCAGCTGAAGCGACTGCGGTAGACTGCTGGATGAGCATATGGTTTCGAGGTTCGGCGGGGATGATCCGGTCCGGTTGATGACGGCGTCGATGAAGCGGCTCCGGCAGGCAGCCGGATGACGAGGATCGCGAGGCCTCGGGTAGGCCAGGGAAGTCCGGCGGGGATGTTCCGGTGCGGTGGTCGTGGAGGTGGGAGAGAGGGACTTGGGAAGTTCCGGTGGGTGGTCTGAGGGAAATGAATTTTTTTGGGAGGGTTTCCGGGCTAGGGAGGTGGTGATCCAAAAAATGACGGGCAGACCCCCCCACCAACCGACTTTGCTGTCATCTCCACAGGGGTAGAATGGGAATTTGGAAGCGTGTGAAATTTTTGTATTTTGTAGGCGGGAAGTTTTGCCGCTATGAGATTTTGAATTTGGCCACCGTCCAAGTATAATGATAAAAAATTGTGAGACCGTACTAGTACCTCTGTTCAAGGCCGAGTGCAAAATCAAATCATCATCACGTTGAAAATTTGTTACCAACTTACCATGATCATGATCTACCTCTGAAAATGGGCGCATCCACTAAAACTTGCAAAGTATAATGATACAAATTTGTGAGACCGTACTAGTACTTATGTTCAAGGTCGAGTGCAACATCAAATCATCATTATATTGAAAATTGTGTTACCATGATCACGATCTATCTCTGAATTTGGCGCATCCGCTAAATCTCGCAAAGTATAATGATAAAAAAATTGTGAGACTGTACTAGTACTTCTGTTCAAGGAGTGCAACATCAAATCATCATCACGTTGAAAATTTGTTACCATGATCATGATCTATCTCTGAATTTGGCGCATCTGCTAAATCTTGCAAAGTATAATGATAAAGAAATTGTAAGACAGTAGTAGTACTTCTGTTCAAGGTCGAATGCAACATCAAATCATCATCACGTTGAAAATTTGTTACCATGATCCTCTGAAAATGGGCGCATCCGCTAAAACTTGCAAAGTATAATGATACAAAATTGTGAGACCGTACTAGTACTTATGTTCAAGGTCTAGTGCAACATCAAATCATCATTACATTGAAAATTGTGTTACCATGATCATGATCTATCTCTGAATTTGGCGCATCCGCTAAATCTCGCAAAGTATAATGATAAAAAAAATTGTGAGACTGTACTAGTACTTATGTTCAAGGCCGAGTGCAGGATCAAATCATCATCATGTTGAAATTTGTTACAACGATCATGACATATCTCTAAAATTGGCGCATCCGCTAAATCTTGCACGTGGCGCATCTCGGTGCGGAGCAACAAGCCGGTGCTATCAAGGTTGAGGCGTCGGTAGCGTCATCGGGCTCTCCTCTTTTGATAGATCTTCTACATGGCGTGGCGCACCGCCCACCGAGAAGCAGTCACATGTGAGATCGAGGTGGAGACGTCGCCGGCATCCTCGAGGCGCGACCGCCCTTCTACGAGCCAGAGTCGACTCAAGGTATGAATCCATGCGCTGTCGCGTCCCTTCTGCATATGAAGTGGGATGCCTTAGATTTATTGTTCTTCTCTTACGATTATTTCTAGCCGGACATGTGTGCTCTTTCTCTGAATATATTGCTTGAAAAGCTAACCAAGTTACTTAAATTCACTTCGTTCTTAATCTTGCGTGCTAATTTTGTTATTTTTGCTGACAGTGGTGCAAGGAAATTTATTTCTGGGTGTGCTGAGCTGTTAGGCCTAAGTCGAAATCCTCAGCTAAACAAGGCCTCAGCTTAACACATAAAAAGGTGTTCAATCTCGCCCACAATGTCCTCTTCTTTCCTCTTCCTTTATTGGAACTTGTTTTGCAGACAAGGAAAGTGGCACGTGTAATGTGAGTAAAACCCTCTTAGCCAAAATCAGCTACGAGCAAGATTTTATGTATTGTAGATTCCCCAATTGACTCTCATCCCCAATGTAGTCTTTTTTATGTCAGTATAGACTTCTTTACTGGATGTATATACTATCGTACATGGCATGCATTTGCCTAATGAGGAGCATTGTATTGCCATTCTAGCCAACCTGATCGATCTGTCAAGCTTCATGCACGAGATGCCATGTTTAATTTACTCCCTCACTCCGATCCATATTTCTTGGTGTAAAATGAATGTGAATCGGAGGGAGTACTCTTCTTAGATAGTACTATACCAGTTCAAAAAAAAGTACTGTACTACTACATCACAAATGCATCAAAAGAGTACTACATCACAAGACCACCACGGTTGTACTAGTAGAGTTTAATGCTTAACTTCCAAAGGGAATAAGATTACACATATGAACTTTAAACAGGCGCTGTCCGATGTCTGCTTGTTTGGGAGCACAACATAAATAATACTACCCCCGTCCATACATAAGTGACTAAACTTTGTCTGAAGATGGTTTCATCTATATATGTTTTTAGTGTGTAGATACATCCGTATCTTGAAGGAAAAAGGTGAGCCGCTAACTTTTTGAATAGAGTGAGTAATACAATTCGGATAAACAATGGTGTAGTAAAACAAATACTCCTGCCCATCATAAAACAAAACACAGACTGACTCAAATATATGTACAGATCACAAAAAAGGTTTCATCAGAACCCGAACATATACATGCAGAGATGACCGTTTGATCACATAAAACAAAGGTTTCGTGGCATATTTATGCCCCCAAAACAAGCAGACGTAGGACAGCGCCAACGTACTAGCAGCTAGCACTATGGAGCTGCAGTACAAACAAATGGTGCAGCGACATTTCCACCAGAACGAAAACTAAAAGACATCAGACCAAACAAAAGCTGGGCTATCACTTCTTGCCCAAACAAGCCTTGCTCCTTCATATGCGACTTCCTTTTCTCTTATGGATGTTGAACTTTGAATTAGATGGGTTCCTGACAGCGCGTTCTTTTTCGTGTCCTTGATGTTGCACTCTGGATCAGGTCGGTTACTGTCAGGAAATGAACAAATTGATCAGCAAAAGTCATATGTAAATGAATGCAAAGGTTACATATGAATGACTAACCCGGTCTAACTGAGTAGGGATGTAAAGTGCACCAACGTCTAGCAGAATTGTACTTTCTCCACTGCCAGTTGCTCATATCTAATTGGAATACTCCCTCCTTTGCCCGTACAACCAGCTCATTTTTGTCCTCAAATACGCAGAGTAACCTTACTGCATGTTTCCAATTGTATGGAAATGATGTGTCAAGGCCAAAAAAAGTATCCAATTCAAAATTTATATGACATGTCCATGACTCGTGATCGCCTGTTGATGATCTTGTACTGGCCCATGTTTGTAGGGTGAAGTCTCTTATAACAGCAAGGGCAACATCTCCATTATGTCCCTTGAAGATGTGAATGTTAAGCATGAATATATCATGCGTCTCATGAGGGCACTGAATATATTTCAGAGCCTTCTTTGCATGGTCAAGCTCAATGATATATCTAGACTTCGTTGGCCAGTACAAAATACCCCCTATGAGAGTTGCCGGTCTACGGTCAATCTCTGACAGCATCGGAGTTGATCGAGCTAGAAACTCCCATTCTTTTGAATCTGGTGAGTAGATATGAGCCTGTGCATCGTAACGTTTAGTTGTTATCCAAACAACCGAGAACTTGCCACAATGTGTAAACGGTTCAGAGTTGTTTCTCGAACAGAGAATTGAGCCGCTGCTTTCAATTGTGTGATTGCGCCACAATGGTGGTTCTGGTATCGCTGTGAGAACTTGCCTAATTGGATCCCAGACTGATATATACCCTCTGGATACATTAGAATGGAGTAGCACCATACCATCGCGGCATCCCAGGACATAGATTTTGGGACCGTTCACTTGAGACGGGATTGCCAGCATCTTCAAGATGGCCGGGTGAAGATCATGCTCTGTGATGAATCGATTGTCCTCGGAGTTGTTGGTGAAAAACCCTAGCAACGGGTTTCCTCCGTTGTGTGACACAGTTAGCTTTCTGAAATAATTGCTTCCCATACATTGCCTCCATGCTTTCTTGGTGCCTGATGCAGCTAGTAAGCAGGTTGGATGGGGAGGAAGCCTGACAAGAATCTGAGAGACTACATCTCCAGGCAGATCGTTGATTGTTGTGGGTGTCCTTCGACTGAAGCTGGTAGGATTATGCAAATCGCACGATGCATCGTCAAAATTATGTAAACAGCACACTGCATCATCTATTTTTTAAAACAAAATGCAACATCTAATTTGACTAAGCAGATCAAAGTTTCCTAAACTGCATGGTGCATCAGCAAAATCAAAATAGTGTAAACAGCACAATGCATCAGCAAAATCAAAATAATGTAAACAGGACAATGCATCAGCAAAATCAAAATAATGTGAACAGCACAATGCATCAGCAAAATCAAAATATTGTAAACAGGACAATGCAATTGTAATCCTGTTGCATAATCAATGAAGCCCTTAATTTGCAAAAAAAAAAACACCACAAAAATAGGACGCACCAACGGAAGGCAATCTCGCATATACAGTAATAATTGCTAACGTGTCAACACGATTGGAGGAAAAAGAGACCTCTACAGGACCCAAAACGCTGTGGTAACATCAGATGGGGTTAGCTTTGATATAGGTAATAAAATGTAAACAGCACAATACATCATCTAAGTTGACAGCAAAATTCTTCATCGAAATTTCCCACACTGTTCAAGGAATCAGAAAAATTACCTAAAAGGCTAAAAGAGCAAAATGCATCATCAGAGTAAAATATATGTAAACGGTACAATGCATCATCCAACTTTTGGCTAAACAGCAGAGAGCATTAGCTAGGTTGACAGAAAAACAAAAACAAAAAAAACCATGAAAAATTCCTGAAGAGGTGAGTGCATCAGAAAAATTACTACCTAAAAAGCATAATGAATCACCCAAATTACAAAAGAAGCAGAATGCATCATCAAAAATACAAAAACATCTCAATGCATCATCACGTCTGGTTTGGGCAAAAAACCCAATCCACCAGATCTAACCTCATTGCAGTTGGGGAAGGTAGAACTTACAAAGGGGTTGACGAGTCACGATCAAATGCAACAAGCGCCGCCTTAGATGAAGTCACCATCCAAGCTCTCGACGCGTTCAAAGCAGCCAGCTTCGAAGCCTCCGACGGTTCTCCCGGCTGCGCCGCCAAAACTCTCGAAGCACGCGCCAAGACTTTCCAACAAAATGCAGCTTCGATACGAGCATTTGCCAGCGCCACAGCGCCCGGGCCCGTCCTAGCCACCGCCTTCGCCTTTGCCTCCGCATCCGCTTTACATGTCTCCGCCGATGCATGCAGAGCATCCGTCTCCGCTTTCCATGTATCCGCCGACGCAGTGTAGGCATCGAGCGACGCCGTTTTCATTTCCTAGAAAACCCAGTAAGTTACTCACATTGCAATCCCCAAATTAAGGTTATATCGAACACAATGACCGATGAACCTCTGTACTCGCCGGAGGTTGGAGATGTACATACCTGCGAAGATCGGTCCGGTGGTGCTTGACGGTGGTGCGTCGGGGACGGGGGAGAACTCGGCGGGGAGAATGGTGGCGCGGCCCAAGACGGCGGCGCGGAGAGGGGCGACGGTGCGGTCATCGAACCTCGGCAGACAGTATTTTGTATATATATATGAGAAGAAGAATAAAGTCTGGTCGAATGAGGCAGCGCGACCGGCAGAGTACAACCGAAGGCTACTAGTGCTACCTTGGAGTATTGTAGTAATACTATAACATAATAAAAATAATGGCCTTGTTTAAACCACTCTTGTCAGTGTGGCATCGCGTCCAAATTTAATGCATTCTGTGGAAATCGGAATAATGCTGTAAAAACTCTCATACTAGTGTGGTATATAGCATGCACCGACACTTTTCAACAAAATGTCGTCTCCATTTCATAGGAGACTGCTTGCACACTGGGATACGATGCTGACATGACGAAGGGCGCAGAAGTATTTTGGAGTATTTCATTCGAGCAGATCGGGGCGACGGTGCGTCTTTGGAGGGAATACCGTGTGGTGTGTCTTTGGAGGGAATACCGTACGTACTTAGGAGTATTTCATTCGAGCAGACTGCTTGCACACTGGGATACGATGCTGACATGACGAAGGGCGCAGAAGTTTGCGAAAATGGTTGTACTACCATCCGACCATTAGTATAATCATTGCGCGATAGCTTACACGAGAAGGAAAAGAGCCGAACAGCTGTGGATAATAAAAGCATTTGGCTCTTCGAGGATCCTTCTTCTACTACCTTCTCAAAGGAGTACTACTATTGTAATCTTTTTTTGTTTTTCTGGGACCTTCGGGTCCCTTCCCCGTTGAAAAGTGAAGTGTTTCGAATACATTCATATGCCTATGTTTCTATTTTTACAAGCAAATAAATAACAAAGGATGACTCAATGCACAAGTTGATCTCATTTTGAATTTTTTAAAACTTCTTCTATTGTATTCAAATTTGATTAGAAGGAGTCGATCGATTGTACATGCCAATCGTATAGCTTGGTGGGTGGATTGGCATTTGAAGTTTGGTCATTGTGTTCTTGTTTGTTACCACCCTCGCAAGGCACGTCCAAGTATTTCCTGTCAGAATTTATGGCATGTATGTAGTTAAATAACCTACATTATTTCAATTATGAGTTTAATTACTAGGCAAAAGCTTAAAAATCCATATATAGTTGCAGATTAAGATGAACAAATCCTTGAACCTATATCTACAAAATTGATGGCACTAACACATCCTACCAAGCGGAAAGCATGTCTACCCTACTGCTTCCAAAAGGTGGAATTATGACAATAATGTGCAACTGTTAAAATTTGGTAGCCCTCCTTCACAATTAACACACATCTAGCCATTTTTGTACAGTAATAAAAAAGGGAAATCATTCTTTCATGCATGCATATAATTGTTAGAATCTCTTGTTTGTGAAGTTGCTTAAAATACGATCTCTTCCAAACTTGAGGTCATATGATAACTAAAAAGTTTTGTATGGCGGGATTTTGCATCAAAGTACATGCGCACAATACTCACTTGTGGGCAGAAAGCCAAACAAACTCATATTACTAGGTTTGTATTAATTTGTTCAAGAAATTTCACCATCACACATGATTTTGTGCTTGCGTTAATTTTACTTTAAAAACTTCTTCCAAATTCAAATTTTCTTCAAACATGCCAACGGTACATGTCTACCAATTAATAATTAAGGGTACACCACACGTACTGCCTCGTAGGGTACATAAAAATTTACTATATTTTATGGCATGTACTAATTTCACATAATCTACAACTCAATGTTGAGTTTAATGATCAGCCCAGAACTAGAAAACAAATATACATATAGTTGCAAATTAACCTAGAAAAGCTCTAGTATCCTTTAAAACCCTAGAAAATGGACATGCATGCATGCATCCTACTCATAATAATTAATTAAGGTCTCGATCTCTATACTGCTCACGAAGTTTGGAATTCTGGCAAATATGCAACTTGTTTCATTAATTTACCATGGCGAGATAGATGCATGCACATCGATCACTTAAAAAATATAAAGTTTGTAAAGGATTTGGCATCCATATATGCTCACCGGATATATAGATAAGGCCAAGCAAACACATCGAATATTTGTGAAGAAATGTTTTTGCTAGAACCTTCAAATTTTTAGATTTACATCACACACAAAGAACACACCTTTAATTTCGCCAGGTTTGTGCACTAATAAAGTACTCCTACAGTACTAGAAATTGGATTGTTCTACTCCGGAGTGATATGCTCACCGGAGTATTTTTGGATCTTAGCTGGAGCGGCGTTTGGCGGTTGCACGAAGCCGTGCTGGATGTTAAGCCTGTCGAGGCACGCCTGGTGGAAAGCGTGCGCCACCTTAGCCTCATCGGCGCGCCGCTGCAATGCTGCGTCCCTGGGATTTGCAGCCGCCGCATTCTTAGCCTGCACGAAAGCTTGCAGAGCATCCCGGCATCTATAGAGTGCCGGGAACATCACGTTATATACGAGCTCCTTGGCGGTGTTGCTCCTGCAAAGGGCGTCGCCGTGATGCGCTTCGAAAGAACGGCCTGGCTCCACGGCCGGCACCGCCTGAAGTGCGGTCGGATTAGGCGGCTGGCCACGGGAGCTCCCTGCCTCCGCATCGTTCGCGCCGGCCGGGAAGGGGATCTCACCTGCTGGCAAAGAAAACCATGCGGCATGCGCGGGCGGAAAAGCCGGCCAGGGCCGAGCGGGCGTCGCATGCGGGGTTGCGTGGGAGATCCCTGCCTCTGCATCCATCGGCCCGCACGGGAAGCGGCTGGCGAGGGGCTCCACGGCCAGCGCCGCCGCCGCGGGCTGAACAACCGGCCAGTGCAGAGCGGGCGGGTTATGCCTTGGTGCGCGATGGACGAAGCGAAGGCGGCGCTGATGCTCCGCTTCCTCGTCGGTGGTAGGACTACGCGCGCGGCGACCAGAGCCAAGTCGGAAGGCCATAGATATGTCGATTGGTCACTTAAGCTGGAGAGGTTCTCTTACCATTTCGGAGAAGCGGAGTAAGAGGAAGTTGTTGCTTATACGGGTTCACTGCCACGTTGGGTTAAGAGGGGCAAAGTTGGTCAATGCCTAGGAAGTTGGAATCGTTTTGGCCCCAATTTTTTAATTACCTTGCGGTTCATCTCTCGGTCTCTCCCACCTCTTCACTATCCCTCCCCTTGCCTCCTTTCATGCTTCATCGTAGTGCATCTTGTTTTTCTAGCACCTTCACAAAAATCATACACATTTGGCCGATTCTGTCATTGTGTGCACTAATAAAGTAAAAAATCCATTATATGTGAATAAACGTTTAATACACTAGCTCGCAAAGATGTTTCTCAAGGCGATATGCACAATGCCTGCCAAAAATGGGTCATGATAACTAAATTTCGTGTTAATTTTTGCATGACATGTACTCACTTGTGTATGAAGCCAAGCAAACTCATAATCTATACCAAAAAAATGTGAAAGAGTTCTTTTTAGTATCCTTCATACATGGGGTTCCTATTTTTACTTTCTATTTTTACTAGTTACAAGTACTCATGCATGAAAACTTTTGAAAATATGTGCATTTTGGGCTGTGTGGAGACATGGTACAATAATATATTCAAGTTGATATACAAAGTCTAGACATATTCAAACTAGACAAATAATGTATCTAACCCCCTAACCCTAAACTCTGTCTTATGAAGTCAAGCATGCATGAAGAGAATTGGTTTTGGGTTTCAAACATGGAAATTTCAAAATCATCCCAAAAGCTTCATTTTAGAGCGACTAAGAAGGATCCAGGCTTACCTTTCCATTTTCATGTTTTAAACTTGTTTAAATCTTGGTCAAATCCTAGATTTGACCAAGATTCAAATGGGCATAAAATAAAAAAATGAAAAAATGAAAAACCAAAGCGCACATAGTCTTCTTATATGTCATATAGTAAGCATTAAAGTTGGTAAACAAGGTCTAGACATATTCAAACTAGACAAATCATGTATCTACCCCCTAACCCCTAAACTCTATCTTATGACGAAGTCAAGCATGAAGATTAAGTGGTTTTGGGTTTCAAACATGGAAATTTCAAAAACCTCCCAAAAACTTCATTTTAGGGTGACTAAGAAGGATACAGGCTTCCCTTTTCATTTTCATGTTCTATACTTGTTTAAATCTTGGTCAAACCTAGGATTTGACCAAGATTCAAATGTGCATCAAAATTCCAAAAAAATCAGAAAAATGAAAAACCAAAGCACATAGTTTTCTTATGTCATATAGTAAGCATTAAAGTTGATAAACAAGGGTCTAGACATATTCAAACAAGAAAAATCATATATCTACCCCCTAACCCTAAACTTTGTCTTATGTAGTCAAGCATGAAGAGAAATGGTTTTGGGTTTCAAATATGGAAATTTCAAAAACCTATCAAAAGCTTCATTTTAGAGTGACTAAGAAGGATCCATGCTTGCCTTTTCATTTTCATATTTGAAACTTGTTTAAATCATTGTCAAACCTAGGATTTGACCAAGATTTAAATGGGCATAAAATTAAAAAATCGGAAAAATGAAAAACAAAAGCACATAGTCTTCTTATGTCACATATATATATAGTAAGCATTCAAAAGTTGATAAACAAGGTCTAGCTAGACATATTCAAATAAGACAAATCATGTATCTACCCCTCTAACCCTAAACTCTGTCTTATGAAGTCAAGCATGAAGAGAAGTGGTTTTAGGTTTCAAACATGGAAATTTCAAAAACCTCCCAAAAACTTCATTTTAGAGTGACTAAGAAGGATACATGTTTCCCTTTTCATTTTCATGTTTTAAACTTGTTTAAATCTTGGTCAAACCTAGGATTTGACCAAGATACAAATAGGCACAAAAAATGAAAAACAAAAAGCACATAGTGTTCTTATGTCATATCGTAAGCATTCAAGTTGATAAACAAGGTCTAGATATATCCAAACCAGACAAATCATGTATATATGTACCCCGTGTCGATCTTATGAAGTCTAGCATGAAGAAAAGTCGTTTTGGGTTTAAACATGGAAATTTCAAGAACATCCCAAAAGCTTCATTTAGAGCGACTAAGAAGGATCCATGCTTACCTTTCCATTTTCATGATTTAAACTTGTTTAAATCTTGGTTAAACCTTGCTCAAGCATGAAGATAAGTGGTTTTGGGTTTCAACCATGGAAATTTCAAAAACCTCCCAACTTCTTTTAGGGTGACTAAGAAGGATACAGGCTTCCTTTTCATTTTCATGTTCTATATATACTTGTTTAAATCTTGGTCAAACCTAGGATTTGACCAAGATTCAAATGTGCATCAAAATTCTAAAAAATCAGAAAAATGAAAAACCAAAGCACATAGTCTTCTTATGTCATATAGTAAGCATTAAAGTTGATAAACATGGTCTACATATTCAAACCATACAAATCATGTATCTACCCCTAACCCTAAACTATGTCTTATGAAGTCAAGCATGAAGAGAAGTGGTTTTGGTTTTCAAATGGAAATTTCAAAAACCTCCCAAAAACTTCATTTAGAGTGACTAAGAAGGACACATGCTTCCCTTTTCATTTTCATGTTTTAAACTTGTTTAAATCTTGGTCAAACCTAGGATTTGATAAACATGGTCTAGACATATTCAAACCAGATAAATCATGTATCTACCCCCTATCGACCCTAAACTTCGTCTTATGAAGTCAAGCATGAAGAGAAGTGGTTTTGGGTTTCAAACATGGAAATTTCAAAAACCTCCCAAAATTAAAGCTTCATTTTAGAGTGACTAGTTAAGAAGGATCCAGGCTTACCTTTTCATTTTCATGTTTTAAACTTGTTTAAATCTTGTTCAAACCTAGGATTTAACCAATATTCAAATGGGCATAAAATAAAAAATAAATAAAATAAAAAACCAAAGCACATAGTCTTCTTATGTCATATAGTAAGCATTCAAGTTCATAAACAAGGTCTAGACATATTCAAACCAGACAAATCATGTACCCCTAACCCTAAACTTTGTCTTAATTATATATGAAGTCAAGCATGAAGCAGAGAAGTGTGGTTTTGGGTTTCAAACATGGAAATTTCAAAAACCTCCCAAAAAGCTTCATTTTAATTAGACTGGCTGGTTAATTAAGAAGGATCCATGATTAATTACCTTTTCATTGTCATGTTTTAAACTTGTTTAAATCTTGGTCGAACCTAGGATTTGACCAAGATTCAAATGGGCATAAAAATTCAGAAAAAATCGAAAGAATGAAAAACCAAAGCACATAGCCTTCTTATGTCATATAGTAAGCATTCAAGTTGATAAACATGGTCTAGACATATTCAAACCAGAAAAATCATGTATCTACCCCTAACCCTAAACTCTGTCTTATGAAGTCAAGCATGAAAAGAAGTACGGTGGTTTTGGGTTTCAAACATGGTAAATTCAAGAACCTCCCAAAAGCTTCATTTTAGAGTTACTAAGAGAAAGATCCAGACTTAATTACCTTATCATTTTCACATGTTAAACTTGTATAAATCTTGCTCAACAAACCTAGGATCTTACCAAGATTCTCAAATGGGCATAAAAATCAAAAAATGAAATACCAATGCACATAGTCCTCTTAATGTCATATAGCTAGTAAGCATTCAAGTTGATAAACAAGGTCTAGACATATTCAAACAAGACAAATCATGTATCTACCCCCTATCGACCCTAAACTTCGTCTTATGAAGTCAAGCATGAAGAGAAGTGGTTTTGGGTTTCAAACATGGAAATTTCAAAAACCTCCCAAAATTCAGCTTCATTTTAGAGCGACTAAGAAGGATCGATGCTTACCTTTTCATTTCCATGTTTTAAACTTGTTTAAATCTTGGTCAAATCTAGGATTTGACCAAGACTCAAATGGGCATAAAATAAAAAAACCGAAAAATGAAAAACCAAAGCGCACATAGTCTTCTTATATGTCATATAGTAAGCATTAAAGTTGATAAACAAGGTCTAGACATATTCAAACTAGCTAGACAAATCATGTATCTACCCCCTAAAACCCCTAAACTCTGTCTTATGACGAAGTCAAGCATGAAGATAAGTGGTTTTAGGTTTCAAACATGGAAATTTCAAGTACGTCCCAAAAGCTTCATATATTTTAGAGTGACTAATTAAGAAGGATCTTGGATTACGTTTTCATTTTCATGCTTGAAACTTGTTTAAATCTTGGTTGAACCTAGGATTTGACCAGAATCAAATGTGCATAAAATTCTTAAAAAATAGAAAAATGAAAAACAAAAGCACATGGTCTTCTTATGTCATATAGTAAGCATTCAAGTTGATAAACAAGGTTTAGACATATTCAAACCAGACAAATCATGTATCTACCCCCTAACC
Organism: Lolium multiflorum; assembly: GCA_030979885.1. Classification (NCBI taxonomy): domain Eukaryota; kingdom Viridiplantae; phylum Streptophyta; class Magnoliopsida; order Poales; family Poaceae; genus Lolium; species Lolium multiflorum. The sequence goes on from JAUUTY010000155.1 coordinate 17,652, forward strand.
CTAAACTCGGTCTTATGAAGTCTAGCATGAGGAGGAGTCGTTTTGGGTTTCAAACGTTTAAGCCAAAAGCCCCATTTCAAATATTTCAAACTTATTCAAATTTGGTTCAAATTTGAAAGACACACAAGTTATAGCACACATAGTGCATACATTCTCACACATACTGCACTAGATGCTAACCCTATAGTTTGAGGCCATTGGATGAGGTCGAAAAAAATCTTGGATTAGAAATGGGGTTGTTCGAACCCCGTAGTTGGATTTTTTGAACCTTGATCTGTAGTACTGGGCAAAACCCTAGTTTAACCTATTTAATTATAGATTCGTAGGTCGATTTTTCTACCTTTTTATTATTACTATGCAACACATGTGTGTTTGCCCGTCGAGTGAAACTCGGAGGAAGAGGGATCACTCGGAAGGAGAGAAGAAGGGAGAGAATTGGTGTCTCCTTTTTCGGGTGATGATGTTGACTTTTGTGCAGGGTTTGTCAGTGAGCAGAGGTGCGAGCGAGCGAGCGAGCGAGTCGAGCGAGGCCGAGAATGAGAGAGATTTGTTTTTTTTTGAGAGGGACGACCGAAGGATCCAGAGACTTCCAATACGCATCCTGATCTTCTCTTGACAAAGAAAATGGCTGGGAGTTTGCGTACCTATTGCACGTGACTTGCTCACAAAGTGTGGGACCTCACGCATGGGCACCACCAGTGACAGACCTGTTGGTGTAAAAACTCGGTTGATTATTATAGTGCATTAGAACAAAGTTTCCTATGGATTCAAGGGTAGGAAATCCAAGTTAACTCATTTACATGACATTATTTTTTCCATGAAGCAAAGTTAACGCACCTATCAATTGGTACATTTTGGAGTGACTAAGAAGGATCCAGGCTTACTTATTCGTTTTCACGTGTAAAACTTGTCTAAATCTTGGTCAAACAAAATTGGCAGAAAATTCAAAAAAAAACAGAAAAATGAAAAACCAAAGCACATAGTCTTCTTATGTCATGTAGTAAGCATTAAAGTTGATAAACAAGGTCTAGACATATTCAAACCATACTAATCATGTATCTACCCGCTAACCCCTAAACTATGTCTTAAGAAGTCAAGAATGAAGAGAAGTGGTTTTGGGTTTCAAACATGGACATTTCAAAAACCTCCCAAAACTTCATTTTAGGGTGAGTAAGAAGGATACAGGCTTCCCTTTTCATTTTCATGTTCTATACTTGTTTAAATCTTGGTCAAACCTAGGATTTGACCAAGATTCAAATGGGCACAAAAAAATAAAAAAAGCACATAGTGTTCTTATGTCATATCGTAAGCATTCAAGTTGATAAACAAGGTCTAGATATATCCAAATTAACCAGACAAATCATGTATCTACCCCCTATCGACCCTAAACTTCGTCTTATGAAGTCAAGCATGAAGAGAAGTGGTTTTGGGTTTCAAACATGGAAATTTCAAAAACCTCCCAAAATTCAGCTTCATTTTAGAGCGACTAAGAAGGATCGATGCTTTTACCTTTTCATTTCCATGTTTTAAACTTATTTAAATCTTGGTCAAACCTAGGATTTGACCAAGATTCAAATGGGCATAAAAATTCAGACAAAAAATCTAAAGAATGAAAAACCAAAGCACATAGCCTTCTTAATTATGTCATATAGTAAACACTCAAGTTGATAAACAAGGTCTAGACATATTCAAACCAGAAAAATCATGTGTATATCTACCCCTAACCCTAAACTCTGTCTTATGAAGTCAATCTCTAGGATTTGACCAAGATTCAAATGGGCATAAAATAAAAAAACAGAAAAATGAAAAACCAAAGCGCACATAGTCTTCTTATATGTCATATAGTAAGCATTAAAGTTGATAAACAAGGTCTGGACATATTCAAACTAGCTAGACAAATCATGTATCTACCCCCTAACCCCTAAACTCTGTCTTATGACGAAGTCAAGAGCATGAAGATAAGTGGTTTTGGGTTTCAAACATGGAAATTTCAAAAACCTCCCAAAAACTTCATTAATTTTAGGGTGACTAAGAAGGATACAGGCTTCCATTTTCATTTCCATGTTCTATACTTGTTTAAATCTTGGTCAAACCTAGGATTTGACCAAGATTCAAATGTGCATCAAAATTCCAAAAAAATCAGAAAAATGAAAAACCAAAGCACATAGTTTTCTTATGTCACATACATATATATAGTAAGCATTCAAAAGTTCATAAACAAGGTCTAGACATATTCAAACCAGACAAATCATGTACCTCCTAACCCTAAACTTTGTCTTAATTATATATGAAGTCAAGCATGAAGCAGAGAAGTGTGGTTTTGGGTTTCAAACATGGAAATTTCAAAAACCTCCCAAAAAGCTTCATTTTAATTAGACTGGCTGGTTAATTAAGAAGGATCCATGATTAATTACCTTTTCATTGTCATGTTTTAAACTTGTTTAAATCTTGGTCGAACCTAGGATTTGACCAAGATTCAAATGGGCATAAAAATTCAGAAAAAAATCGAAAGAATGAAAAACCAAAGCACATAGCCTTCTTATGTCATATAGTAAGCATTCAAGTTGATAAACATGGTCTAGACATATTCAAACCAGAAAAATCATGTATCTACCCCTAACCCTAAACTCTGTCTTATGAAGTCAAGCATGAAAAGAAGTACGGTGGTTTTGGGTTTCAAACATGGTAAATTCAAGAACCTCCCAAAAGCTTCATTTTAGAGTTACTAAGAGAAAGATCCAGACTTAATTACCTTATCATTTTCACATGTTAAACTTGTATAAATCTTGCTCAACAAACCTAGGATCTTACCAAGATTCTCAAATGGGCATAAAAATCAAAAAATGAAATACCAATGCACATAGTCCTCTTAATGTCATATAGCTAGTAAGCATTCAAGTTGATAAACAAGGTCTAGACATATTCAAACAAGACAAATCATGTATCTACCCCCTATCGACCCTAAACTTCGTCTTATGAAGTCAAGCATGAAGAGAAGTGGTTTTGGGTTTCAAACATGGAAATTTCAAAAACCTCCCAAAATTCAGCTTCATTTTAGAGCGACTAAGAAGGATCGATGCTTACCTTTTCATTTCCATGTTTTAAACTTGTTTAAATCTTGGTCAAATCTAGGATTTGACCAAGACTCAAATGGGCATAAAATAAAAAAACCGAAAAATGAAAAACCAAAGCGCACATAGTCTTCTTATATGTCATATAGTAAGCATTAAAGTTGATAAACAAGGTCTAGACATATTCAAACTAGCTAGACAAATCATGTATCTACCCCCTAAAACCCCTAAACTCTGTCTTATGACGAAGTCAAGCATGAAGATAAGTGGTTTTAGGTTTCAAACATGGAAATTTCAAGTACGTCCCAAAAGCTTCATATATTTTAGAGTGACTAATTAAGAAGGATCTTGGATTACGTTTTCATTTTCATGCTTGAAACTTGTTTAAATCTTGGTTGAACCTAGGATTTGACCAGAATCAAATGTGCATAAAATTCTTAAAAAAATAGAAAAATGAAAAACAAAAGCACATGGTCTTCTTATGTCATATAGTAAGCATTCAAGTTGATAAACAAGGTTTAGACATATTCAAACCAGACAAATCATGTATCTACCCCCTAACCCTAAACTCGGTCTTATGAAGTCTAGCATGAGGAGGAGTCGTTTTGGGTTTCAAACGTTTAAGCCAAAAGCCCCATTTCAAATATTTCAAACTTATTCAAATTTGGTTCAAATTTGAAAGACACACAAGTTATAGCACACATAGTGCATACATTCTCACACATACTGCACTAGATGCTAACCCGGCCTATAGTTTGAGGCCATTGGATGAGGTCGAAAAAAATCTTGGATTAGAAATGGGGTTGTTCGAACCCCGTAGTTGGATTTTTTGAACCTTGATCTGTAGTACTGGGCAAAACCCTAGTTTAACCTATTTAATTATAGATTCGTAGGTCGATTTTTCTACCTTTTTATTATTACTATGCAGCACATGTGTGTTTGCCCGTCGAGTGAAACTCGGAGGAAGAGGGATCACTCGGAAGGAGAGAAGAAGGGAGAGAATTATGGTGTCTCCCCTTTTTCGGGTGATGATGTTGACTTTTGTGCAGGGTTTGTCAGTGAGCAGGAGGTGCGAGCGAGCGAGCGAGCGAGTCGAGAAATGAGAGAGATTTGTTTTTTTTTGAGAGGGACGACCGAAGGATCCAGAAGGACCCACAGACTTCCAATACGCATCCTGATGCGTCTTCTCTTGACAAAGAAAATGGCTGGGAGTTTGCGTACCTATTGCACGTGACTTGTGCTCACTGAAGTGTGGGACCTCACGCATGGGCACCACACGTAAGTGACAGACCTGTTGGTGTAAAAACTCGGTTGATTATTATAGTGCATTAGAACAAAGTTTCCTATGGATTCAAGGGTAGGAAATCCAAGTTAACTCATTTACATGACATTATTTTTTCCATGAAGCAAAGTTAACGCACCTATCAATTGGTACATTTTGGAGTGACTAAGAAGGATCCAGGCTTACTTATTCGTTTTCACGTGTAAAACTTGTCTAAATCTTGGTCAAACAAAATTGGCAGAAAATTCAAAAAAAAACAGAAAAATGAAAAACCAAAGCACATAGTCTTCTTATGTCATGTAGTAAGCATTAAAGTTGATAAACAAGGTCTAGACATATTCAAACCATACTAATCATGTATCTACCCGCTAACCCCTAAACTATGTCTTAAGAAGTCAAGAATGAAGAGAAGTGGTTTTGGGTTTCAAACATGGACATTTCAAAAACCTCCCAAAACTTCATTTTAGGGTGAGTAAGAAGGATACAGGCTTCCCTTTTCATTTTCATGTTCTATACTTGTTTAAATCTTGGTCAAACCTAGGATTTGACCAAGATTCAAATGGGCACAAAAAAATAAAAAAAGCACATAGTGTTCTTATGTCATATCGTAAGCATTCAAGTTGATAAACAAGGTCTAGATATATCCAAATTAACCAGACAAATCATGTATCTACCCCCTATCGACCCTAAACTTCGTCTTATGAAGTCAAGCATGAAGAGAAGTGGTTTTGGGTTTCAAACATGGAAATTTCAAAAACCTCCCAAAATTCAGCTTCATTTTAGAGCGACTAAGAAGGATCGATGCTTTTACCTTTTCATTTCCATGTTTTAAACTTATTTAAATCTTGGTCAAACCTAGGATTTGACCAAGATTCAAATGGGCATAAAAATTCAGACAAAAAATCTAAAGAATGAAAAACCAAAGCACATAGCCTTCTTAATTATGTCATATAGTAAACACTCAAGTTGATAAACAAGGTCTAGACATATTCAAACCAGAAAAATCATGTGTATATCTACCCCTAACCCTAAACTCTGTATTATGAAGTCAATCTCTAGGATTTGACCAAGATTCAAATGGGCATAAAATAAAAAAACAGAAAAATGAAAAACCAAAGCGCACATGGTCTTCTTATATGTCATATAGTAAGCATTAAAGTTGATAAACAAGGTCTGGACATATTCAAACTAGCTAGACAAATCATGTATCTACCCCCTAACCCCTAAACTCTGTCTTATGACGAAGTCAAGAGCATGAAGATAAGTGGTTTTGGGTTTCAAACATGGAAATTTCAAAAACCTCCCAAAAACTTCATTAATTTTAGGGTGACTAAGAAGGATACAGGCTTCCATTTTCATTTCCATGTTCTATACTTGTTTAAATCTTGGTCAAACCTAGGATTTGACCAAGATTCAAATGTGCATCAAAATTCCAAAAAAATCAGAAAAATGAAAAACCAAAGCACATAGTTTTCTTATGTCACATACATATATATAGTAAGCATTCAAAAGTTCATAAACAAGGTCTAGACATATTCAAACCAGACAAATCATGTACCTCCTAACCCTAAACTTTGTCTTAATTATATATGAAGTCAAGCATGAAGCAGAGAAGTGTGGTTTTGGGTTTCAAACATGGAAATTTCAAAAACCTCCCAAAAAGCTTCATTTTAATTAGACTGGCTGGTTAATTAAGAAGGATCCATGATTAATTACCTTTTCATTGTCATGTTTTAAACTTGTTTAAATCTTGGTCGAACCTAGGATTTGACCAAGATTCAAATGGGCATAAAAATTCAGAAAAAAATCGAAAGAATGAAAGACCAAAGCACATAGCCTTCTTATGTCATATAGTAAGCATTCAAGTTGATAAACATGGTCTAGACATATTCAAACCAGAAAAATCATGTATCTACCCCTAACCCTAAACTCTGTCTTATGAAGTCAAGCATGAAAAGAAGTACGGTGGTTTTGGGTTTCAAACATGGTAAATTCAAGAACCTCCCAAAAGCTTCATTTTAGAGTTACTAAGAGAAAGATCCAGACTTAATTACCTTATCATTTTCACATGTTAAACTTGTATAAATCTTGCTCAACAAACCTAGGATCTTACCAAGATTCTCAAATGGGCATAAAAATCAAAAAATGAAATACCAATGCACATAGTCCTCTTAATGTCATATAGCTAGTAAGCATTCAAGTTGATAAACAAGGTCTAGACATATTCAAACAAGACAAATCATGTATCTACCCCCTATCGACCCTAAACTTCGTCTTATGAAGTCAAGCATGAAGAGAAGTGGTTTTGGGTTTCAAACATGGAAATTTCAAAAACCTCCCAAAATTCAGCTTCATTTTAGAGCGACTAAGAAGGATCGATGCTTACCTTTTCATTTCCATGTTTTAAACTTGTTTAAATCTTGGTCAAATCTAGGATTTGACCAAGACTCAAATGGGCATAAAATAAAAAAACCGAAAAATGAAAAACCAAAGCGCACATAGTCTTCTTATATGTCATATAGTAAGCATTAAAGTTGATAAACAAGGTCTAGACATATTCAAACTAGCTAGACAAATCATGTATCTACCCCCTAAAACCCCTAAACTCTGTCTTATGACGAAGTCAAGCATGAAGATAAGTGGTTTTAGGTTTCAAACATGGAAATTTCAAGTACGTCCCAAAAGCTTCATATATTTTAGAGTGACTAATTAAGAAGGATCTTGGATTACGTTTTCATTTTCATGCTTGAAACTTGTTTAAATCTTGGTTGAACCTAGGATTTGACCAGAATCAAATGTGCATAAAATTCTTAAAAAATAGAAAAATGAAAAACAAAAGCACATGGTCTTCTTATGTCATATAGTAAGCATTCAAGTTGATAAACAAGGTTTAGACATATTCAAACCAGACAAATCATGTATCTACCCCCTAACCCTAAACTCGGTCTTATGAAGTCTAGCATGAGGAGGAGTCGTTTTGGGTTTCAAACGTTTAAGCCAAAAGCCCCATTTCAAATATTTCAAACTTATTCAAATTTGGTTCAAATTTGAAAGACACACAAGTTATAGCACACATAGTGCATACATTCTCACACATACTGCACTAGATGCTAACCCGGCCTATAGTTTGAGGCCATTGGATGAGGTCGAAAAAAATCTTGGATTAGAAATGGGGTTGTTCGAACCCCGTAGTTGGATTTTTTGAACCTTGATCTGTAGTACTGGGCAAAACCCTAGTTTAACCTATTTAATTATAGATTCGTAGGTCGATTTTTCTACCTTTTTATTATTACTATGCAGCACATGTGTGTTTGCCCGTCGAGTGAAACTCGGAGGAAGAGGGATCACTCGGAAGGAGAGAAGAAGGGAGAGAATTATGGTGTCTCCCCTTTTTCGGGTGATGATGTTGACTTTTGTGCAGGGTTTGTCAGTGAGCAGGAGGTGCGAGCGAGCGAGCGAGCGAGTCGAGCGAGGCCGAGAATGAGAGAGATTTGTTTTTTTTTGAGAGGGACGACCGAAGGATCCAGAAGGACCCACAGACTTCCAATACGCATCCTGATGCGTCTTCTCTTGACAAAGAAAATGGCTGGGAGTTTGCGTACCTATTGCACGTGACTTGTGCTCACTGAAGTGTGGGACCTCACGCATGGGCACCACACGTAAGTGACAGACCTGTTGGTGTAAAAACTCGGTTGATTATTATAGTGCATTAGAACAAAGTTTCCTATGGATTCAAGGGTAGGAAATCCAAGTTAACTCATTTACATGACATTATTTTTTCCATGAAGCAAAGTTAACGCACCTATCAATTGGTACATTTTGGAGTGACTAAGAAGGATCCAGGCTTACTTATTCGTTTTCACGTGTAAAACTTGTCTAAATCTTGGTCAAACAAAATTGGCAGAAAATTCAAAAAAAAAAAAAAATGAAAAACCAAAGCACATAGTCTTCTTATGTCATGTAGTAAGCATTAAAGTTGATAAACAAGGTCTAGACATATTCAAACCATACTAATCATGTATCTACCCGCTAACCCCTAAACTATGTCTTAAGAAGTCAAGAATGAAGAGAAGTGGTTTTGGGTTTCAAACATGGACATTTCAAAAACCTCCCAAAACTTCATTTTAGGGTGAGTAAGAAGGATACAGGCTTCCCTTTTCATTTTCATGTTCTATACTTGTTTAAATCTTGGTCAAACCTAGGATTTGACCAAGATTCAAATGGGCACAAAAAAATAAAAAAAGCACATAGTGTTCTTATGTCATATCGTAAGCATTCAAGTTGATAAACAAGGTCTAGATATATCCAAATTAACCAGAAAAATCATGTATCTACCCCTAACCCTAAACTCGTCTTATGAAGTCAAGCATGAAGAGAAGTGGTTTTGGGTTTCAAACATGGAAATTTCAAAAACCTCCCAAAATTCAGCTTCATTTTAGAGCGACTAAGAAGGATCGATGCTTTTACCTTTTCATTTCCATGTTTTAAACTTATTTAAATCTTGGTCAAACCTAGGATTTGACCAAGATTCAAATGGGCATAAAAATTCAGACAAAAAATCTAAAGAATGAAAAACCAAAGCACATAGCCTTCTTAATTATGTCATATAGTAAACACTCAAGTTGATAAACAAGGTCTAGACATATTCAAACCAGAAAAATCATGTGTATATCTACCCCTAACCCTAAACTCTGTATTATGAAGTCAATCTCTAGGATTTGACCAAGATTCAAATGGGCATAAAATAAAAAAACAGAAAAATGAAAAACCAAAGCGCACATAGTCTTCTTATATGTCATATAGTAAGCATTAAAGTTGATAAACAAGGTCTGGACATATTCAAACTAGCTAGACAAATCATGTATCTACCCCCTAACCCCTAAACTCTGTCTTATGACGAAGTCAAGAGCATGAAGATAAGTGGTTTTGGGTTTCAAACATGGAAATTTCAAAAACCTCCCAAAAACTTCATTAATTTTAGGGTGACTAAGAAGGATACAGGCTTCCATTTTCATTTCCATGTTCTATACTTGTTTAAATCTTGGTCAAACCTAGGATTTGACCAAGATTCAAATGTGCATCAAAATTCCAAAAAAATCAGAAAAATGAAAAACCAAAGCACATAGTTTTCTTATGTCACATACATATATATAGTAAGCATTCAAAAGTTCATAAACAAGGTGTAGACATATTCAAACCAGACAAATCATGTACCTCCTAACCCTAAACTTTGTCTTAATTATATATGAAGTCAAGCATGAAGCAGAGAAGTGTGGTTTTGGGTTTCAAACATGGAAATTTCAAAAACCTCCCAAAAAGCTTCATTTTAATTAGACTGGCTGGTTAATTAAGAAGGATCCATGATTAATTACCTTTTCATTGTCATGTTTTAAACTTGTTTAAATCTTGGTCGAACCTAGGATTTGACCAAGATTCAAATGGGCATAAAAATTCAGAAAAAAATCGAAAGAATGAAAGACCAAAGCACATAGCCTTCTTATGTCATATAGTAAGCATTCAAGTTGATAAACATGGTCTAGACATATTCAAACCAGAAAAATCATGTATCTACCCCTAACCCTAAACTCTGTCTTATGAAGTCAAGCATGAAAAGAAGTACGGTGGTTTTGGGTTTCAAACATGGTAAATTCAAGAACCTCCCAAAAGCTTCATTTTAGAGTTACTAAGAGAAAGATCCAGACTTAATTACCTTATCATTTTCACATGTTAAACTTGTATAAATCTTGCTCAACAAACCTAGGATCTTACCAAGATTCTCAAATGGGCATAAAAATCAAAAAATGAAATACCAATGCACATAGTCCTCTTAATGTCATATAGCTAGTAAGCATTCAAGTTGATAAACAAGGTCTAGACATATTCAAACAAGACAAATCATGTATCTACCCCCTATCGACCCTAAACTTCGTCTTATGAAGTCAAGCATGAAGAGAAGTGGTTTTGGGTTTCAAACATGGAAATTTCAAAAACCTCCCAAAATTCAGCTTCATTTTAGAGCGACTAAGAAGGATCGATGCTTACCTTTTCATTTCCATGTTTTAAACTTGTTTAAATCTTGGTCAAATCTAGGATTTGACCAAGACTCAAATGGGCATAAAATAAAAAAACCGAAAAATGAAAAACCAAAGCGCACATAGTCTTCTTATATGTCATATAGTAAGCATTAAAGTTGATAAACAAGGTCTAGACATATTCAAACTAGCTAGACAAATCATGTATCTACCCCCTAAAACCCCTAAACTCTGTCTTATGACGAAGTCAAGCATGAAGATAAGTGGTTTTAGGTTTCAAACATGGAAATTTCAAGTACGTCCCAAAAGCTTCATATATTTTAGAGTGACTAATTAAGAAGGATCTTGGATTACGTTTTCATTTTCATGCTTGAAACTTGTTTAAATCTTGGTTGAACCTAGGATTTGACCAGAATCAAATGTGCATAAAATTCTTAAAAAAATAGAAAAATGAAAAACAAAAGCACATGGTCTTCTTATGTCATATAGTAAGCATTCAAGTTGATAAACAAGGTTTAGACATATTCAAACCAGACAAATCATGTATCTACCCCCTAACCCTAAACTCGGTCTTATGAAGTCTAGCATGAGGAGAAGTCGTTTTGGGTTTCAAACGTTTAAGCCAAAAGCCCCATTTCAAATATTTCAAACTTATTCAAATTTGGTTCAAATTTGAAAGACACACAAGTTATAGCACACATAGTGCATACATTCTCACACATACTGCACTAGATGCTAACCCGGCCTATAGTTTGAGGCCATTGGATGAGGTCGAAAAAAATCTTGGATTAGAAATGGGGTTGTTCGAACCCCGTAGTTGGATTTTTTGAACCTTGATCTGTAGTACTGGGCAAAACCCTAGTTTAACCTATTTAATTATAGATTCGTAGGTCGATTTTTCTACCTTTTTATTATTACTATGCAGCACATGTGTGTTTGCCCGTCGAGTGAAACTCGGAGGAAGAGGGATCACTCGGAAGGAGAGAAGAAGGGAGAGAATTATGGTGTCTCCCCTTTTTCGGGTGATGATGTTGACTTTTGTGCAGGGTTTGTCAGTGAGCAGGAGGTGCGAGCGAGCGAGCGAGCGAGTCGAGCGAGGCCGAGAATGAGAGAGATTTGTTTTTTTTTGAGAGGGACGACCGAAGGATCCAGAAGGACCCACAGACTTCCAATACGCATCCTGATGCGTCTTCTCTTGACAAAGAAAATGGCTGGGAGTTTGCGTACCTATTGCACGTGACTTGTGCGAAGTGTGGGACCTCACGCATGGGCACCACACGTAAGTGACAGACCTGTTGGTGTAAAAACTCGGTTGATTATTATAGTGCATTAGAACAAAGTTTCCTATGGATTCAAGGGTAGGAAATCCAAGTTAACTCATTTACATGACATTATTTTTTCCATGAAGCAAAGTTAACGCACCTATCAATTGGTACATTTTGGAGTGACTAAGAAGGATCCAGGCTTACTTATTCGTTTTCACGTGTAAAACTTGTCTAAATCTTGGTCAAACAAAATTGGCAGAAAATTCAAAAAAAAACAGAAAAATGAAAAACCAAAGCACATAGTCTTCTTATGTCATGTAGTAAGCATTAAAGTTGATAAACAAGGTCTAGACATATTCAAACCATACTAATCATGTATCTACCCGCTAACCCCTAAACTATGTCTTAAGAAGTCAAGAATGAAGAGAAGTGGTTTTGGGTTTCAAACATGGACATTTCAAAAACCTCCCAAAACTTCATTTTAGGGTGAGTAAGAAGGATACAGGCTTCCCTTTTCATTTTCATGTTCTATACTTGTTTAAATCTTGGTCAAACCTAGGATTTGACCAAGATTCAAATGGGCACAAAAAAATAAAAAAAGCACATAGTGTTCTTATGTCATATCGTAAGCATTCAAGTTGATAAACAAGGTCTAGATATATCCAAATTAACCAGAAAAATCATGTATCTACCCCCTAGCCCTAAACTTCGTCTTATGAAGTCAAGCATGAAGAGAAGTGGTTTTGGGTTTCAAACATGGAAATTTCAAAAACCTCCCAAAATTCAGCTTCATTTTAGAGCGACTAAGAAGGATCGATGCTTTTACCTTTTCATTTCCATGTTTTAAACTTATTTAAATCTTGGTCAAACCTAGGATTTGACCAAGATTCAAATGGGCATAAAAATTCAGACAAAAAATCTAAAGAATGAAAAACCAAAGCACATAGCCTTCTTAATTATGTCATATAGTAAACACTCAAGTTGATAAACAAGGTCTAGACATATTCAAACCAGAAAAATCATGTGTATATCTACCCCTAACCCTAAACTCTGTATTATGAAGTCAATCTCTAGGATTTGACCAAGATTCAAATGGGCATAAAATAAAAAAACAGAAAAATGAAAAACCAAAGCGCACATGGTCTTCTTATATGTCATATAGTAAGCATTAAAGTTGATAAACAAGGTCTGGACATATTCAAACTAGCTAGACAAATCATGTATCTACCCCCTAACCCCTAAACTCTGTCTTATGACGAAGTCAAGAGCATGAAGATAAGTGGTTTTGGGTTTCAAACATGGAAATTTCAAAAACCTCCCAAAAACTTCATTAATTTTAGGGTGACTAAGAAGGATACAGGCTTCCATTTTCATTTCCATGTTCTATACTTGTTTAAATCTTGGTCAAACCTAGGATTTGACCAAGATTCAAATGTGCATCAAAATTCCAAAAAAATCAGAAAAATGAAAAACCAAAGCACATAGTTTTCTTATGTCACATACATATATATAGTAAGCATTCAAAAGTTCATAAACAAGGTGTAGACATATTCAAACCAGACAAATCATGTACCTCCTAACCCTAAACTTTGTCTTAATTATATATGAAGTCAAGCATGAAGCAGAGAAGTGTGGTTTTGGGTTTCAAACATGGAAATTTCAAAAACCTCCCAAAAAGCTTCATTTTAATTAGACTGGCTGGTTAATTAAGAAGGATCCATGATTAATTACCTTTTCATTGTCATGTTTTAAACTTGTTTAAATCTTGGTCGAACCTAGGATTTGACCAAGATTCAAATGGGCATAAAAATTCAGAAAAAATCGAAAGAATGAAAAACCAAAGCACATAGCCTTCTTATGTCATATAGTAAGCATTCAAGTTGATAAACATGGTCTAGACATATTCAAACCAGAAAAATCATGTATCTACCCCTAACCCTAAACTCTGTCTTATGAAGTCAAGCATGAAAAGAAGTACGGTGGTTTTGGGTTTCAAACATGGTAAATTCAAGAACCTCCCAAAAGCTTCATTTTAGAGTTACTAAGAGAAAGATCCAGACTTAATTACCTTATCATTTTCACATGTTAAACTTGTATAAATCTTGCTCAACAAACCTAGGATCTTACCAAGATTCTCAAATGGGCATAAAAATCAAAAAATGAAATACCAATGCACATAGTCCTCTTAATGTCATATAGCTAGTAAGCATTCAAGTTGATAAACAAGGTCTAGACATATTCAAACAAGACAAATCATGTATCTACCCCCTATCGACCCTAAACTTCGTCTTATGAAGTCAAGCATGAAGAGAAGTGGTTTTGGGTTTCAAACATGGAAATTTCAAAAACCTCCCAAAATTCAGCTTCATTTTAGAGCGACTAAGAAGGATCGATGCTTACCTTTTCATTTCCATGTTTTAAACTTGTTTAAATCTTGGTCAAATCTAGGATTTGACCAAGACTCAAATGGGCATAAAATAAAAAAACCGAAAAATGAAAAACCAAAGCGCACATAGTCTTCTTATATGTCATATAGTAAGCATTAAAGTTGATAAACAAGGTCTAGACATATTCAAACTAGCTAGACAAATCATGTATCTACCCCCTAAAACCCCTAAACTCTGTCTTATGACGAAGTCAAGCATGAAGATAAGTGGTTTTAGGTTTCAAACATGGAAATTTCAAGTACGTCCCAAAAGCTTCATATATTTTAGAGTGACTAATTAAGAAGGATCTTGGATTACGTTTTCATTTTCATGCTTGAAACTTGTTTAAATCTTGGTTGAACCTAGGATTTGACCAGAATCAAATGTGCATAAAATTCTTAAAAAAATAGAAAAATGAAAAACAAAAGCACATGGTCTTCTTATGTCATATAGTAAGCATTCAAGTTGATAAACAAGGTTTAGACATATTCAAACCAGACAAATCATGTATCTACCCCCTAACCCTAAACTCGGTCTTATGAAGTCTAGCATGAGGAGAAGTCGTTTTGGGTTTCAAACGTTTAAGCCAAAAGCCCCATTTCAAATATTTCAAACTTATTCAAATTTGGTTCAAATTTGAAAGACACACAAGTTATAGCACACATAGTGCATACATTCTCACACATACTGCACTAGATGCTAACCCGGCCTATAGTTTGAGGCCATTGGATGAGGTCGAAAAAAATCTTGGATTAGAAATGGGGTTGTTCGAACCCCGTAGTTGGATTTTTTGAACCTTGATCTGTAGTACTGGGCAAAACCCTAGTTTAACCTATTTAATTATAGATTCGTAGGTCGATTTTTCTACCTTTTTATTATTACTATGCAGCACATGTGTGTTTGCCCGTCGAGTGAAACTCGGAGGAAGAGGGATCACTCGGAAGGAGAGAAGAAGGGAGAGAATTATGGTGTCTCCCCTTTTTCGGGTGATGATGTTGACTTTTGTGCAGGGTTTGTCAGTGAGCAGGAGCGAGCGAGCGAGCGAGAGAGTCGAGCGAGGCCGAGAATGAGAGAGATTTGTTTTTTTTTTGAGAGGGACGACCGAAGGATCCAGAAGGACCCACAGACTTCCAATACGCATCCTGATGCGTCTTCTCTTGACAAAGAAAATGGCTGGGAGTTTGCGTACCTATTGCACGTGACTTGTGCTCACTGAAGTGTGGGACCTCACGCATGGGCACCACACGTAAGTGACAGACCTGTTGGTGTAAAAACTCGGTTGATTATTATAGTGCATTAGAACAAAGTTTCCTATGGATTCAAGGGTAGGAAATCCAAGTTAACTCATTTACATGACATTATTTTTTCCATGAAGCAAAGTTAACGCACCTATCAATTGGTACATTTTGGAGTGACTAAGAAGGATCCAGGCTTACTTATTCGTTTTCACGTGTAAAACTTGTCTAAATCTTGGTCAAACAAAATTGGCAGAAAATTCAAAAAAAAACAGAAAAATGAAAAACCAAAGCACATAGTCTTCTTATGTCATGTAGTAAGCATTAAAGTTGATAAACAAGGTCTAGACATATTCAAACCATACTAATCATGTATCTACCCGCTAACCCCTAAACTATGTCTTAAGAAGTCAAGAATGAAGAGAAGTGGTTTTGGGTTTCAAACATGGACATTTCAAAAACCTCCCAAAACTTCATTTTAGGGTGAGTAAGAAGGATACAGGCTTCCCTTTTCATTTTCATGTTCTATACTTGTTTAAATCTTGGTCAAACCTAGGATTTGACCAAGATTCAAATGGGCACAAAAAAATAAAAAAAGCACATAGTGTTCTTATGTCATATCGTAAGCATTCAAGTTGATAAACAAGGTCTAGATATATCCAAATTAACCAGACAAATCATGTATCTACCCCCTAGCGACCCTAAACTTCGTCTTATGAAGTCAAGCATGAAGAGAAGTGGTTTTGGGTTTCAAACATGGAAATTTCAAAAACCTCCCAAAATTCAGCTTCATTTTAGAGCGACTAAGAAGGATCGATGCTTTTACCTTTTCATTTCCATGTTTTAAACTTATTTAAATCTTGGTCAAACCTAGGATTTGACCAAGATTCAAATGGGCATAAAAATTCAGACAAAAAATCTAAAGAATGAAAAACCAAAGCACATAGCCTTCTTAATTATGTCATATAGTAAACACTCAAGTTGATAAACAAGGTCTAGACATATTCAAACCAGAAAAATCATGTGTATATCTACCCCTAACCCTAAACTCTGTATTATGAAGTCAATCTCTAGGATTTGACCAAGATTCAAATGGGCATAAAATAAAAAAACAGAAAAATGAAAAACCAAAGCGCACATGGTCTTCTTATATGTCATATAGTAAGCATTAAAGTTGATAAACAAGGTCTGGACATATTCAAACTAGCTAGACAAATCATGTATCTACCCCCTAACCCCTAAACTCTGTCTTATGACGAAGTCAAGAGCATGAAGATAAGTGGTTTTGGGTTTCAAACATGGAAATTTCAAAAACCTCCCAAAAACTTCATTAATTTTAGGGTGACTAAGAAGGATACAGGCTTCCATTTTCATTTCCATGTTCTATACTTGTTTAAATCTTGGTCAAACCTAGGATTTGACCAAGATTCAAATGTGCATCAAAATTCCAAAAAAATCAGAAAAATGAAAAACCAAAGCACATAGTTTTCTTATGTCACATACATATATATAGTAAGCATTCAAAAGTTCATAAACAAGGTCTAGACATATTCAAACCAGACAAATCATGTACCTCCTAACCCTAAACTTTGTCTTAATTATATATGAAGTCAAGCATGAAGCAGAGAAGTGTGGTTTTGGGTTTCAAACATGGAAATTTCAAAAACCTCCCAAAAAGCTTCATTTTAATTAGACTGGCTGGTTAATTAAGAAGGATCCATGATTAATTACCTTTTCATTGTCATGTTTTAAACTTGTTTAAATCTTGGTCGAACCTAGGATTTGACCAAGATTCAAATGGGCATAAAAAAGAAAAAAAATCGAAAGAATGAAAGACCAAAGCACATAGCCTTCTTATATGTCATATAGTAAGCATTCAAGTTGATAAACATGGTCTAGACATATTCAAACCAGAAAAATCATGTATCTACCCCTAACCCTAAACTCTGTCTTATGAAGTCAAGCATGAAAAGAAGTACGGTGGTTTTGGGTTTCAAACATGGTAAATTCAAGAACCTCCCAAAAGCTTCATTTTAGAGTTACTAAGAGAAAGATCCAGACTTAATTACCTTATCATTTTCACATGTTAAACTTGTATAAATCTTGCTCAACAAACCTAGGATCTTACCAAGATTCTCAAATGGGCATAAAAATCAAAAAATGAAATACCAATGCACATAGTCCTCTTAATGTCATATAGCTAGTAAGCATTCAAGTTGATAAACAAGGTCTAGACATATTCAAACAAGACAAATCATGTATCTACCCCCTATCGACCCTAAACTTCGTCTTATGAAGTCAAGCATGAAGAGAAGTGGTTTTGGGTTTCAAACATGGAAATTTCAAAAACCTCCCAAAATTCAGCTTCATTTTAGAGCGACTAAGAAGGATCGATGCTTACCTTTTCATTTCCATGTTTTAAACTTGTTTAAATCTTGGTCAAATCTAGGATTTGACCAAGACTCAAATGGGCATAAAATAAAAAAACCGAAAAATGAAAAACCAAAGCGCACATAGTCTTCTTATATGTCATATAGTAAGCATTAAAGTTGATAAACAAGGTCTAGACATATTCAAACTAGCTAGACAAATCATGTATCTACCCCCTAAAACCCCTAAACTCTGTCTTATGACGAAGTCAAGCATGAAGATAAGTGGTTTTAGGTTTCAAACATGGAAATTTCAAGTACGTCCCAAAAGCTTCATATATTTTAGAGTGACTAATTAAGAAGGATCTTGGATTACGTTTTCATTTTCATGCTTGAAACTTGTTTAAATCTTGGTTGAACCTAGGATTTGACCAGAATCAAATGTGCATAAAATTCTTAAAAAAATAGAAAAATGAAAAACAAAAGCACATGGTCTTCTTATGTCATATAGTAAGCATTCAAGTTGATAAACAAGGTTTAGACATATTCAAACCAGACAAATCATGTATCTACCCCCTAACCCTAAACTCGGTCTTATGAAGTCTAGCATGAGGAGAAGTCGTTTTGGGTTTCAAACGTTTAAGCCAAAAGCCCCATTTCAAATATTTCAAACTTATTCAAATTTGGTTCAAATTTGAAAGACACACAAGTTATAGCACACATAGTGCATACATTCTCACACATACTGCACTAGATGCTAACCCGGCCTATAGTTTGAGGCCATTGGATGAGGTCGAAAAAAATCTTGGATTAGAAATGGGGTTGTTCGAACCCCGTAGTTGGATTTTTTGAACCTTGATCTGTAGTACTGGGCAAAACCCTAGTTTAACCTATTTAATTATAGATTCGTAGGTCGATTTTTCTACCTTTTTATTATTACTATGCAGCACATGTGTGTTTGCCCGTCGAGTGAAACTCGGAGGAAGAGGGATCACTCGGAAGGAGAGAAGAAGGGAGAGAATTATGGTGTCTCCCCTTTTTCGGGTGATGATGTTGACTTTTGTGCAGGGTTTGTCAGTGAGCAGGAGGTGCGAGCGAGCGAGCGAGTCGAGCGAGGCCGAGAATGAGAGAGAGTTTTTTTTTGAGAGGGACGACCGAAGGATCCAGAAGGACCCACAGACTTCCAATACGCATCCTGATGCGTCTTCTCTTGACAAAGAAAATGGCTGGGAGTTTGCGTACCTATTGCACGTGACTTGTGCTCACTGAAGTGTGGGACCTCACGCATGGGCACCACACGTAAGTGACAGACCTGTTGGTGTAAAAACTCGGTTGATTATTATAGTGCATTAGAACAAAGTTTCCTATGGATTCAAGGGTAGGAAATCCAAGTTAACTCATTTACATGACATTATTTTTTCCATGAAGCAAAGTTAACGCACCTATCAATTGGTACATTTTGGAGTGACTAAGAAGGATCCAGGCTTACTTATTCGTTTTCACGTGTAAAACTTGTCTAAATCTTGGTCAAACAAAATTGGCAGAAAATTCAAAAAAAAAACAGAAAAATGAAAAACCAAAGCACATAGTCTTCTTATGTCATGTAGTAAGCATTAAAGTTGATAAACAAGGTCTAGACATATTCAAACCATACTAATCATGTATCTACCCGCTAACCCCTAAACTATGTCTTAAGAAGTCAAGAATGAAGAGAAGTGGTTTTGGGTTTCAAACATGGACATTTCAAAAACCTCCCAAAACTTCATTTTAGGGTGAGTAAGAAGGATACAGGCTTCCCTTTTCATTTTCATGTTCTATACTTGTTTAAATCTTGGTCAAACCTAGGATTTGACCAAGATTCAAATGGGCACAAAAAAATAAAAAAAGCACATAGTGTTCTTATGTCATATCGTAAGCATTCAAGTTGATAAACAAGGTCTAGATATATCCAAATTAACCAGACAAATCATGTATCTACCCCCTATCGACCCTAAACTTCGTCTTATGAAGTCAAGCATGAAGAGAAGTGGTTTTGGGTTTCAAACATGGAAATTTCAAAAACCTCCCAAAATTCAGCTTCATTTTAGAGCGACTAAGAAGGATCGATGCTTTTACCTTTTCATTTCCATGTTTTAAACTTATTTAAATCTTGGTCAAACCTAGGATTTGACCAAGATTCAAATGGGCATAAAAATTCAGACAAAAAATCTAAAGAATGAAAAACCAAAGCACATAGCCTTCTTAATTATGTCATATAGTAAACACTCAAGTTGATAAACAAGGTCTAGACATATTCAAACCAGAAAAATCATGTGTATATCTACCCCTAACCCTAAACTCTGTATTATGAAGTCAATCTCTAGGATTTGACCAAGATTCAAATGGGCATAAAATAAAAAAACAGAAAAATGAAAAACCAAAGCGCACATAGTCTTCTTATATGTCATATAGTAAGCATTAAAGTTGATAAACAAGGTCTGGACATATTCAAACTAGCTAGACAAATCATGTATCTACCCCCTAACCCCTAAACTCTGTCTTATGACGAAGTCAAGCATGAAGATAAGTGGTTTTGGGTTTCAAACATGGAAATTTCAAAAACCTCCCAAAAACTTCATTAATTTTAGGGTGACTAAGAAGGATACAGGCTTCCATTTTCATTTCCATGTTCTATACTTGTTTAAATCTTGGTCAAACCTAGGATTTGACCAAGATTCAAATGTGCATCAAAATTCCAAAAAAAATCAGAAAAATGAAAAACCAAAGCACATAGTTTTCTTATGTCACATACATATATATAGTAAGCATTCAAAAGTTCATAAACAAGGTCTAGACATATTCAAACCAGACAAATCATGTACCTCCTAACCCTAAACTTTGTCTTAATTATATATGAAGTCAAGCATGAAGCAGAGAAGTGTGGTTTTGGGTTTCAAACATGGAAATTTCAAAAACCTCCCAAAAAGCTTCATTTTAATTAGACTGGCTGGTTAATTAAGAAGGATCCATGATTAATTACCTTTTCATTGTCATGTTTTAAACTTGTTTAAATCTTGGTCGAACCTAGGATTTGACCAAGATTCAAATGGGCATAAAAATTCAGAAAAAAATCGAAAGAATGAAAGACCAAAGCACATAGCCTTCTTATGTCATATAGTAAGCATTCAAGTTGATAAACATGGTCTAGACATATTCAAACCAGAAAAATCATGTATCTACCCCTAACCCTAAACTCTGTCTTATGAAGTCAAGCATGAACAGAAGTACGGTGGTTTTGGGTTTCAAACATGGTAAATTCAAGAACCTCCCAAAAGCTTCATTTTAGAGTTACTAAGAGAAAGATCCAGACTTAATTACCTTATCATTTTCACATGTTAAACTTGTATAAATCTTGCTCAACAAACCTAGGATTTTACCAAGATTCTCAAATGGGCATAAAAATCAAAAAATGAAATACCAATGCACATAGTCCTCTTATGTCATATAGCTAGTAAGCATTCAAGTTGATAAACAAGGTCTAGACATATTCAAACAAGACAAATCATGTATCTACCCCCTAACCCTAAACTTCGTCTTATGAAGTCAAGCATGAAGAGAAGTGGTTTTGGGTTTCAAACATGGAAATTTCAAAAACCTCCCAAAATTCAGCTTCATTTTAGAGCGACTAAGAAGGATCGATGCTTACCTTTTCATTTCCATGTTTTAAACTTGTTTAAATCTTGGTCAAATCTAGGATTTGACCAAGATTCAAATGGGCATAAAATAAAAAAACCGAAAAATGAAAAACCAAAGCGCACATAGTCTTCTTATATGTCATATAGTAAGCATTGAAGTTGATAAACAAGGTCTAGACATATTCAAACACTACAAGAAAAGTTCTGATAGACAACGTCTCAAAATCGTCCGCTAAGGGGTATTTTTCGTCGCCTATGGGCCTAACCCGACGATATGGGTTCTTGTGGAAACTGCGTCAGGCAAAGTCCAACGACGATTTTTTCGGTCCGTCGCGCTTGGGCGCCCTTCCGCCACGGAAAATCGGACCGTTGCGGAAGTGTTTTCGGGAGCCCGTTGACTGCTGACGTCATGCAAACTGACACGTGGCAGACGCCGTTAACTGCCAGTTAACGGCGTTAACCGGCTGAAACCCCGTGGTAGATGGTAGGCCCACACGAGGCCTGCCACGTCTTAAGCGGGCCGGGCCAGATGACATAGTTTGACCGGTCAACTATATAGCTGGGCTGGTCCATTAGTTACGTGGGCCGGGCCTAACCTCTAAGGTTGACTGGTCAAAACTTAAATGGGCCGGCCCATTTAACATGTGGGGTCCACCTTACAGCAACTGGGCCGGCCCAAGAAGCAAGTGGACCGGGCCAAAAACACAGGGTCCCACTTTCCTGTTAAAGGGCCGCCCATTTAGTGTGTGGGGTCCACCGTAGAGCAAGTGGGCCGGCCCAACAAGCTAGCGGCCAAAAACACAGGGGTCCCACTTTCCGTAAAGGGTCGGCCCATTTCGTTTGTGGGGTCCACCATACAGCAAGTGGGCCGCCCAACAAAATAGTGGGCGGGCCAAAAACACAGGTGGGTCCCACTTTCCTGTTAAAGGGCCCATTTAGTATGTGGGGTCCACCATATAGCAAGTGGGCGGCCCAGCAAGATAGTGGGGGCCAAAAACACAGGTGGGTCCCACTTTCCTGCTAAAGGGCCGGCCCAATTAGTATGTGGGGTCCACCATATAGCAGGTGGGCCGCCCCAACAAGACAGTGGGCCGGGCCAAAAACAGGTGGGTCCCACTTTCCTCTTAAAGGGCCGCCCATTTAGTATGTGGGACCACCATATAGCAAGTGGCCGGCCCAACACGATAGTGGGCCGGGCCAAAAACATGTGGGTCCCACTTTCCTGTTAAAGGGCCGGCCCAACTAGTATGTGGGGTCCACCATATAGCAAGTGGGCCGGCCCAACAAGATAGTGGGCCGGGCCAAAAACACAGTGGGTCCCACTTTCCTCTTAAGCGCCGGCCCATTTATTTTGTGGGGTCCACCAAAAAGCAAATGGGCTGGCCCAACTAATTAGTGGGCCGGCCCAGTAGTTGGTGGGGTCCACCTTAAAGCAAGTGGGCCAGCCCAATTAGTGTGGGGTCCACCGTAAATCAAATGGGCTGGCCCAAGAAGTAAGTGGGCCAGCCCGTTTAGTTGCTGTTTATATGCCGGCATAATATGCGCTTTAGGATTTTGCGGGCAGGCACATATGTGATTTCGCTTAATAGGGCCGTTTAAGGGATGGGAATTCGTGATTTAGATACTGAGAATATTTACGCAGCATTGATTTCTGTCGGATAGCCTCACTTACCACAAGCACCAAAGAAAAAATGCGCGAAAGAACTATAAAAACTAACTAAATATTACATCAGCTGCAAGGCATTGAAAAAAATATTACAGAACCCAAAGAAATTGAATGGTAATTAAACCTAGCAATACAATGAAGCGATCCGGCAATCTTTTAAGTTGTCCATGCAGCACCTATATCTGAAACAAAGACATTACAAGTTAAGACAACAACAATGGAAAGGCAAAGACACTACAATATTGTTTGGCAAAGAATTTGGAACTCATCATTTCGTCATTATAACAAGATCATTGTAATGCGCACAATAAGCAAACAAAGAGTGCATGCCGCATACCAACAGCCAATATAACAGAGCATGTTAGAATGAAACAGCAGACTTACTACTGTCGAGTCCCATGCAAACCAACATGTTCAGGGAGTACAAAATTGGCATGAACAACATAGTAGCAGGCTATAAATTTTGTAACAACGACTGAGCAAGATGAAGTTATGATGGCTACATCTACAGAGCAGGGAATGTAAACCAAAAATAGAAGTTACGATGGCAAAAGCTAAAGAGGAGGGAATGTGAACCAACATGTGCCAAGTGCAATTACTTCATTTTGGCCGTGAACTAAATAATACTCCTGAACTTATAGTGAAGGGGATGCAAATCAAGATGTTTCGGGATATAAACTTGTAATGAGCAACACATGGAGGATAGTTAATGCTGGAGCTTAGGATGGACCAGATACAGAATATAGTGGGATCACCTGTGAACTTGTATAAGAGGGAATGCAAACCAATATGTTCAGCTTTCCATATGTGAGCGTCATGCCAAGTCAGAGAAACAAGTCAATAATGCAGCTTTTGAAGAACAAGATGGCACGCAAAATTATTATCTAGTAGTATGACAAGTTTATTTGTACTACAGGCTAGATAGCAGAGTGATAGCATGCCAAACTAAGTCCTTACTTTGTTAGCTTACAATGAACTAGATACAAAACAATGGCATCACCTGTAGTACAGGGAATGCAAGCCAACATGTTCATGGAGTAAAAAATTGGCACAAACAACATAGTAGCAGGCCATAATTTTTGTAACAACGACTGAGCAAGATAAAGTTATGATGGCTAGATCTACAGAGCAGGGAATGTAAACCAAATATAGAAGTTACGATGCCAAAAGCTATAGAGCAGGGAATGCGAACCAACATGTGCAATTACTTAAAATTGGCCATGAACTAAATAATAGCAGGATGTTACTATAATACCTACAGTATAATTTTTGTAACAACGACTGAGCAAGATAGAAGTTATGATGGCTACATCTACAGAGCAGGGAATGCAAACCAAAATGTTCAATCGCTTAAAGTTAGCAATGAAGTAGAAAATAGCAACGTGTTACGGTCATAGCTAGGAATGAACTAAAAGAGCTTCAGACAAACAAGCATCTGAACCCAGAACATGGCGCTAAAACAAGGGACTTACATTAGGAGAAGCACTCTGTGGGAGTCACAGCAGATCTTCCTGGGGTTGATAGATCCGGTGATGAAGTACGCTACATGTGCTACTTGGGGTTGGAGAGACGGCCATTACACTTCATGGTTACTCATCTCATCTGCAATCGTTAGCACAAACAGGTTCCCCCAAGATTAAACAAGAACTTGCAGGCAAGCAATAGAAAAGCGACAGTAGAAGAGTTTAGATCATGCACGGCGCCGGTGAAGCAGATCCGGTTCATGCACAGCGGTGTCGGTGAGCAAGATACGATGCGGTGGACGACGGATCCGGCGAAGCGGCTCCGGTGGGGTGGACGATACCGCAGCTGAAGCGACTGCGGTAGACTGCTGGATGAGCATATGGTTTCGAGGTTCGGCGGGGATGATCCGGTCCGGTTGATGACGGCGTCGATGAAGCGGCTCCGGCAGGCAGCCGGATGACGAGGATCGCGAGGGCTCGGGTAGGCCAGGGAAGTCCGGCGGGGATGTTCCGGTGCGGTGGTCGTGGAGGTGGGAGAGAGGGACTTGGGAAGTTCCGGTGGGTGGTCTGAGGGAAATGAATTTTTTTTGGGAGGGTTTCCGGGCTAGGGAGGTGGTGATCCAAAAAATGACGGGCAGACCCCCCCACCAACCGACTTTGCTGTCATCTCCACAGGGGTAGAATGGGTACGAAATTTTTGTATTTTGTAGGCGGGAAGTTTTGCCGCTATGAGATTTTGAATTTCGCTAAGGTCCAAGTATAATGATAAAAAATTGTGAGACCGTACTAGTACCTCTGTTCAAGGCCGAGTGCAAAATCAAATCATCATCATCTTGAATATTGGTCACTACCATGGTCATGATCTATCTCTGAAATTAGCGTATCCGCTATATCAAAGTATAATGATAAAAAAAATTGTGAGACCGTACTAGTACTTCTATTCTAGGCCGAGTGCAACATCAAATCATCATCACGTTAAAAATTTGTTACCATGATCATGATCTATCTCTGAAATTGGCGCATCCGCTATATCTTTCAAAGTATAATTATACGAGTAATAAAAATTGTGAGACCATACTAGTACTTCTGTTCAAGTTCGAGTGCAACATTAAATCATCATCACGTTGAAAATTTGTTACCATGATCATGATCTACCTCTGAAAATGGGCGCATCCGCTAAAACTTGCAAAGTATAATGATACAAAATTGTGAGACCGTACTAGTACTTATGTTCAAGGTCGAGTGCAACATCAAATCATCATTACATTGAAAAGTGTGTTACCATGATCACGATCTATCTCTGAATTTGGCGCATCCGCTAAATCTCGCAAAGTATAATGATAAAAAAATTGTGAGATTGTACTAGTACTTCTATTCAAGTTCGAGTGCAACATCAAATCATCATCACGTTGAAAATTTGTTACCATGATCATGATCTATCTCTGAATTTGGCGCATCTGCTAAATCTTGCAAAGTATAATGATAAAGAAATTGTAAGACAGTAGTAGTACTTCTGTTCAAGGTCGAGTGCAACATCAAATCATCATCACGTTGAAAATTTGTTACCATGATCCTCTGAAAATAGGCGCATCCGCTAAAACTTGCAAAGTATAATGATACAAAATTGTGAGACCGTACTAGTACTTATGTTCAAGGTCTAGTGCAACATCAAATCATCATTACATTGAAAATTGTGTTACCATGATCATGATCTATCTCTGAATTTGGCGCATCCGCTAAATCTCGCAAAGTATAATGATAAAAAAATTGTGAGACTGTACTAGTACTTATGTTCAAGGCCGAGTGCAGGATCAAATCATCATCATGTTGAAATTTGTTACAACGATCATGACATATCTCTAAAATTGGCGCATCCGCTAAATCTTGCACGTGGCGCATCTCGGTGCGGAGCAACAAGCCGGTGCTATCAAGGTTGAGGCGTCGGTAGCGTCATCGGGCTCTCCTCTTTTGATAGATCTTCTACATGGCGTGGCGCACCGCCCACCGAGAAGCAGTCATATGTGAGATCGAGGTGGAGACGTCGCCGGCATCCTCGAGGCGCGACCGCCCTTCTACGAGCCAGAGTCGACTCAAGGTATGAATCCATGCGCTGTCGCGTCCCTTCTGCATATGAAGTGGAATGCCTTAGATTTATTGTTCTTCTCTTACGATTATTTGCCGGACATGTGTGCTCTTTCTCTGAATATATTGCTTGAAAAGCTAACCAAGTTACTTAAATTCACTTCGTTCTTAATCTTGCGTGCCAATTTTGTTATTTTTGCTGACAGTGGTGCGCGCAAGGAAATTTATTTCTGGGTGTGCTGAGCTGTTAGGCCTAAGTCGAAATCCTCAGCTAAACAAGGCCTCAGCTTAACACATAAAAAGGTGTTCAATCTCGCCCACAATGTCCTCTTCTTTCCTCTTCCTTTATTGGAACTTGTTTTGCAGACAAGGAAAGTGGCACGTGTAATGTGAGTAAAACCCTCTTAGCCAAAATCAGCTACGAGCAAGATTTTATGTATTGTAGATTCCCCAATTGACTCTCATCCCCAATGTAGTCTTTTTTATGTCAGTATAGACTTCTTTACTGGATGTATACTATCGTACATGGCATGCATTTGCCTAATGAGGAGCATTGTATTGCCATTCTAGCCAACCTGATCGATCTGTCAAGCTTCATGCACGAGATGCCATGTTTAATTTACTCCCTCGCTCCGATCCATATTTATTGGTGTAAAATGAATGTGAATCGGAGGGAGTACTCTTCTTAGATAGTACTATACCAGTTCAAAAAAAAGTACTGTACTACTACATCACAAATGCATCAAAAGAGTACTACATCACAAGACCACCACGGTTGTACTAGTAGAGTTTAATGCTTAACTTCCAAAGGGAATAAGATTACACATATGAACTTTAAACAGGCGCTGTCCGATGTCTGCTTGTTTGGGAGCACAACATAAATAATACTACCCCCGTCCATACATAAGTGACTAAACTTTGTCTGAAGATGTTTCATCTATATATGTTTTTAGTGTGTAGATACATCCGTATCTTGAAGGAAAAAGGTGAGCCGCTAACTTTTTGAATAGAGTGAGTAATACAATTCGGATAAACAATGGTGTAGTAAAACAAATACTCCTGCCCATCATAAAACAAAACACAGACTGACTCAAATATATGTACAGATCACAAAAAAGGTTTCATCAGAACCCGAACATATACATGCAGAAATGACCGTTTGATCACATAAAACAAAGGTTTCGTGGCATATTTATGCCCCCAAAACAAGCAGACGTAGGACAGCGCCAACGTACTAGCAGCTAGCACTATGGAGCTGCAGTACAAACAAATGGTGCAGCGACATTTCCACCAGAACGAAAACTAAAAGACATCAGACCAAACAAAAGCTGGGCTATCACTTCTTGCCCAAACAAGCCTTGCTCCTTCATATGCGACTTCCTTTTCTCTTATGGATGTTGAACTTTGAATTAGATGGGTTCCTGACAGCGCGTTCTTTTTCGTGTCCTTGATGTTGCACTCTGGATCAGGTCGGTTACTGTCAGGAAATGAACAAATTGATCAGCAAAAGTCATATGTAAATGAATGCAAAGGTTACATATGAATGACTAACCCGGTCTAACTGAGTAGGGATGTAAAGTGCACCAACGTCTAGCAGAATTGTACTTTCTCCACTGCCAGTTGCTCATATCTAATTGGAATACTCCCTCCTTTGCCCGTACAACCAGCTCATTTTTGTCCTCAAATACGCAGAGTAACCTTACTGGATGTTTCCAATTGTATGGAAATGATGTGTCAAGGCCAAAAAAAGTATCCAATTCAAAATTTATATGACATGTCCATGACTCGTGATCGCCTGTTGATGATCTTGTACTGGTCCATGTTTGTAGGGTGAAGTCTCTTATAACAGCAAGGGCAACATCTCCATTATGTCCCTTGAAGATGTGAATGTTAAGCATGAATATATCATGCGTCTCATGAGGGCACTGAATATATTTCAGAGTCTTCTTTGCATGGTCAAGCTCAATGATATATCTAGACTTCGTTGGCCAGTACAAAATACCCCCTATGAGAGTTGCCGGTCTACGGTCAATCTCTGACAGCATCGGAGTTGATCGAGCTAGAAACTCCCATTCTTTTGAATCTGGTGAGTAGATATGAGCCTGTGCATCGTAACGTTTAGTTGTTATCCAAACAACCGAGAACTTGCCACAATGTGTAAACGGTTCAGAGTTGTTTCTCGAACAGAGAATTGAGCCGCTGCTTTCAATTGTGTGATTGCGCCACAATGGTGGTTCTGGTATCGCTGTGAGAACTTGCCTAATTGGATCCCAGACTGATATATACCCTCTGGATACATTAGAATGGAGTAGCACCATACCATCGCGGCATCCCAGGACATAGATTTTGGGACCGTTCACTTGAGACGGGATTGCCAGCATCTTCAAGATGGCCGGGTGAAGATCATGCTCTGTGATGAATCGATTGTCCTCGGAGTTGTTGGTGAAAAACCCTAGCAACGGGTTTCCTCCGTTGTGTGACACAGTTAGCTTTCTGAAATAATTGCTTCCCATACATTGCCTCCATGCTTTCTTGGTGCCTGATGCAGCTAGTAAGCAGGTTGGATGGGGAGGAAGCCTGACAAGAATCTGAGAGACTACATCTCCAGGCAGATCGTTGATTGTTGTGGGTGTCCTTCGACTGAAGCTGGTAGGATTATGCAAATCGCACGATGCATCGTCAAAATTATGTAAACAGCACACTGCATCATCTATTTTTTAAAACAAAATGCAACATCTAATTTGACTAAGCAGCAAAATGCATCATCTAATTCATCATCAAAGTTTCCTAAACTGCACGGTGCATCAGCAAAATCAAAATAGTGTAAACAGCACAATGCATCAGCAAAATCAAAATAATGTAAACAGGACAATGCATCAGCAAAATCAAAATAATGTGAACAGCACAATGCATCAGCAAAATCAAAATATTGTAAACAGGACAATGCAATTGTAATCCTGTTGCATAATCAATGAAGCCCTTAATTTGCAAAAAAAAAAAAACACAAAAATAGGACGCACCAACGGAAGGCAATCTCGCATATACAGTAATAATTGCTAACGTGTCAACACGATTGGAGGAAAAAGAGACCTCTACAGGACCCAAAACGCTGTGGTAACATCAGATGGGGTTAGCTTTGATATAGGTAATAAAATGTAAACAGCACAATACATCATCTAAGTTGACAGCAAAATTCTTCATCGAAATTTCCCACACTGTTCAAGGAATCAGAAAAATTACCTAAAAGGCTAAAAGAGCAAAATGCATCATCAGAGTAAAATATATGTAAACAGTACAATGCATCATCCAACTTTTGGCTAAACAGCAGAGAGCATTAGCTAGGTTGACAGAAAAACAAAAACAAAAAAAACCATGAAAAATTCCTGAAGAGGTGAGTGCATCAGAAAAATTACTACCTAAAAAGCATAATGAATCACCCAAATTACAAAAGAAGCAGAATGCATCATCAAAAATACAAAAACATCTCAATGCATCATCACGTCTGGTTTGGGCAAAAAACCCAATCCACCAGATCTAACCTCATTGCAGTTGGGGAAGGTAGAACTTACAAAGGGGTTGACGAGTCACGATCATATGCAACAAGCGCCGCCTTAGATGAAGTCACCATCCAAGCTCTCGACGCGTTCAAAGCAGCCAGCTTCGAAGCCTCCGACGGTTCTCCCGGCTGCGCCGCCAAAACTCTCGAAGCACGCGCCAAGACTTTCCAACAAAATGCAGCTTCGATACGAGCATTTGCCAGCGCCACAGCGCCCGGGCCCGTCCTAGCCACCGCCTTCGCCTTTGCCTCCGCATCCGCTTTACATGTCTCCGCCGATGCATGCAGAGCATCCGTCTCCGCTTTCCATGTATCCGCCGACGCAGTGTAGGCATCGAGCGACGCCGTTTTCATTTCCTAGAAAACCCAGTAAGTTACTCACATTGCAATCCCCAAATTAAGGTTATATCGAACACAATGACCGATGAACCTCTGTACTCGCCGGAGGTTGGAGATGTACATACCTGCGAAGATCGGTCCGGTGGTGCTTGACGGTGGTGCGTCGGGGACGGGGGAGAACTCGGCGGGGAGAATGGTGGCGCGGCCCAAGACGGCGGCGCGGAGAGGGGCGACGGTGCGGTCATCGAACCTCGGCAGACAGTATTTTGTATATATATATGAGAAGAAGAATAAAGTCTGGTCGAATGAGGCAGCGCGACCGGCAGAGTACAACCGAAGGCTACTAGTGCTACCTTGGAGTATTGTAGTAATATAACATAATAAAAATAATGGCCTTGTTTAAACCACTCTTGTCAGTGTGGCATCGCTTCCAAATTTAATGCATTCTGTGGAAATCGGAATAATGCTGTAAAAACTCTCATACTAGTGTGGTATATATAGCATGCACCGACACTTTTCAACAAAATGTCGTCTCCATTTCATAGGAGACTGCTTGCACACTGGGATACGATGCTGACATGACGAAGGGCGCAGAAGTATTTTGGAGTATTTCATTCGAGCAGATCGGGGCGACGGTGCGTCTTTGGAGGGAATACCGTGTGGTGTGTCTTTGGAGGGAATACCGTACGTACTTAGGAGTATTTCATTCGAGCAGACTGCTTGCACACTGGGATACGATGCTGACATGACGAAGGGCGCAGAAGTTTGCGAAAATGGTTGTACTACCATCCGACCATTAGTATAATCGAGCAGCCTAGTATAATCATTGCGCGATAGCTTACACGAGAAGGAAAAGAGCCGAACAGCTGTGGATAATAAAAGCATTTGGCTCTTCGAGGATCCTTCTTCTACTGCCTTCTCAAAGGAGTACTACTATTGTAATCTTTTTTTTGTTTTTCTGGGACCTTCGGGTCCCTTCCCCGTTGAAAAGTGAAGTGTTTCGAATACATTCATATGCCTATGTTTCTATTTTTACAAGCAAATAAATAACAAAGGATGACTCAATGCACAAGTTGATCTCATTTTGAAATTTTTTAAAACTTCTTCTATTGTATTCAAATTTGATTAGAAGGAGTCGATCGATTGTACATGCCAATCGTATAGCTTGGTGGGTGGATTGGCATTTGAAGTTTGGTCATTGTGTTCTTGTTTGTTACCACCCTCGCAAGGCACGTCCAAGTATTTCCTGTCAGAATTTATGGCATGTATGTAGTTAAATAACCTACATTATTTCAATTATGAGTTTAATTACTAGGCAAAAGCTTAAAAATCCATATATAGTTCCAGATTAAGATGAACAAATCCTTGAACCTATATCTACAAAATTGATGGCACTAACACATCCTACCAAGCGGAAAGCATGTCTACCCTACTGCTTCCAAAAGGTGGAATTATGACAATAATGTGCAACTGTTAAAATTTGGTAGCCCTCCTTCACAATTAACACACATCTAGCCATTTTTGTACAGTAATAAAAAAGGGAAATCATTCTTTCATGCATGCATATAATTGTTAGAATCTCTTGTTTGTGAAGTTGCTTAAAATACGATCTCTTCCAAACTTGAGGTCATATGATAACTAAAAAGTTTTGTATGGCGGGATTTTGCATCAAAGTACATGCGCACAATACTCACTTGTGGGCAGAAAGCCAAACAAACTCATATTACTAGGTTTGTATTAATTTGTTCAAGAAATTTCACCATCACACATGATTTTGTGCTTGCGTTAATTTTACTTTAAAAACTTCTTCCAAATTCAAATTTTCTTCAAACATGCCAACGGTACATGTCTACCAATTAATAATTAAGGGTACACCACACGTACTGCCTCGTAGGGTACATAAAAAATTATACTATATTTTATGGCATGTACTAATTTCACATAATCTACAACTCAACGTCGAGTTTAATGATCAGCCCAGAACTAGAAAACAAATATACATATAGTTGCAAATTAACCTAGAAAAGCTCTAGTATCCTTTAAAACCCTAGAAAATGGACATGCATGCATGCATCCTACTCATAATAATTAATTAAGGTCTCGATCTCTATACTGCTCACGAAGTTTGGAATTCTGGCAAATATGCAACTTGTTTCATTAATTTACCATGGCGAGATAGATGCATGCACATCGATCACTTAAAAAATATAAAGTTTGTAAAGGATTTGGCATCCATATATGCTCACCGGATATATAGATAAGGCCAAGCAAACACATCGAATATTTCTGAAGAAATGTTTTTGCTAGAACCTTCAAATTTTTAGATTTACATCACACACAAAGAACACACCTTTAATTTCGCCAGGTTTGTGCACTAATAAAGTACTCCTACAGTACTAGAAATTGGATTGTTCTACTCCGGAGTGATATGCTCACCGGAGTATTTTTGGATCTTAGCTGGAGCGGCGTTTGGCGGTTGCACGAAGCCGTGCTGGATGTTAAGCCTGTCGAGGCACGCCTGGTGGAAAGCGTGCGCCACCTTAGCCTCATCGGCGCGCCGCTGCAATGCTGCGTCCCTGGGATTTGCAGCCGCCGCATTCTTAGCCTGCACGAAAGCTTGCAGAGCATCCCGGCATCTATAGAGTGCCGGGAACATCACGTTATATACGAGCTCCTTGGCGGTGTTGCTCCTGCAAAGGGCGTCGCCGTGATGCGCTTCGAAAGAACGGCCTGGCTCCACGGCCGGCACCGCCTGAAGTGCGGTCGGATTAGGCGGCTGGCCACGGGAGCTCCCTGCCTCCGCATCGTTCGCGCCGGCCGGGAAGGGGATCTCACCTGCTGGCAAAGAAAACCATGCGGCATGCGCGGGCGGAAAAGCCGGCCAGGGCCGAGCGGGCGTCGCATGCGGGGTTGCGTGGGAGATCCCTGCCTCTGCATCCATCGGCCCGCACGGGAAGCGGCTGGCGAGGGGCTCCACGGCCAGCGCCGCCGCCGCGGGCTGAACAACCGGCCAGTGCAGAGCGGGCGGGTTATGCCTTGGTGCGCGATGGACGAAGCGAAGGCGGCGCTGATGCTCCGCTTCCTCGTCGGTGGTAGGACTACGCGCGCGGCGACCAGAGCCAAGTCGGAAGGCCATAGATATGTCGATTGGTCACTTAAGCTGGAGAGAGGTTCTCTTACCATTTCGGAGAAGCGGAGTAAGAGGAAGTTGTTGCTTATACGGGTTCACTGCCACGTTGGGTTAAGAGGGGCAAAGTTGGTCAATGCCTAGGAAGTTGGAATCGTTTTGGCCCCAATTTTTTAATTACCTTGCGGTTCATCTCTCGGTCTCTCCCACCTCTTCACTATCCCTCCCCTTGCCTCCTTTCATGCTTCATCGTAGTGCATCTTGTTTTTCTAGCACCTTCACAAAAATCATACACATTTGGCCGATTCTGTCATTGTGTGCACTAATAAAGTAAAAAATCCATTATATGTGAATAAACGTTTAATACACTAGCTCGCAAAGATGTTTCTCAAGGCGATATGCACAATGCCTGCCAAAAATGGGTCATGATAACTAAATTTCGTGTTAATTTTTGCATGACATGTACTCACTTGTGTATGAAGCCAAGCAAACTCATAATCTATACCAAAAAAATGTGAAAGAGTTCTTTTTAGTATCCTTCATACATGGGGTTCCTATTTTTACTTTCTATTTTTACTAGTTACAAGTACTCATGCATGAAAACTTTTGAAAATATGTGCATTTTGGGCTGTGTGGAGACATGGTACAATAATATATTCAAGTTGATATACAAAGTCTAGACATATTCAAACTAGACAAATAATGTATCTAACCCCCTAACCCTAAACTCTGTCTTATGAAGTCAAGCATGCATGAAGAGAATTGGTTTTGGGTTTCAAACATGGAAATTTCAAAATCATCCCAAAAGCTTCATTTTAGAGCGACTAAGAAGGATCCAGGCTTACCTTTCCATTTTCATGTTTTAAACTTGTTTAAATCTTGGTCAAATCCTAGATTTGACCAAGATTCAAATGGGCATAAAATAAAAAAATGAAAAAATGAAAAACCAAAGCGCACATAGTCTTCTTATATGTCATATAGTAAGCATTAAAGTTGGTAAACAAGGTCTAGACATATTCAAACTAGACAAATCATGTATATACCCCCTAACCCCTAAACTCTATCTTATGACGAAGTCAAGCATGAAGATTAAGTGGTTTTGGGTTTCAAACATGGAAATTTTGAAAACCTCCCAAAAACTTCATTTTAGGGTGACTAAGAAGGATACAGGCTTCCCTTTTCATTTTCATGTTCTATACTTGTTTAAATCTTGGTCAAACCTAGGATTTGACCAAGATTCAAATGTGCATCAAAATTCCAAAAAAATCAGAAAAATGAAAAACCAAAGCACATAGTTTTCTTATGTCATATAGTAAGCATTAAAGTTGATAAACAAGGGTCTAGACATATTCAAACAAGAAAAATCATGTATCTACCCCCTAACCCTAAACTTTGTCTTATGTAGTCAAGCATGAAGAGAAGTGGTTTTGGGTTTCAAATATGGAAATTTCAAAAACCTATCAAAAGCTTCATTTTAGAGTGACTAAGAAGGATCCATGCTTGCCTTTTCATTTTCATATTTGAAACTTGTTTAAATCATTGTCAAACCTAGGATTTGACCAAGATTTAAATGGGCATAAAATTAAAAAATCGGAAAAATGAAAAACAAAAGCACATAGTCTTCTTATGTCACATATATATATAGTAAGCATTCAAAAGTTGATAAACAAGGTCTAGCTAGACATATTCAAATAAGACAAATCATGTATCTACCCCTCTAACCCTAAACTCTGTCTTATGAAGTCAAGCATGAAGAGAAGTGGTTTTAGGTTTCAAACATGGAAATTTCAAAAACCTCCCAAAAACTTCATTTTAGAGTGACTAAGAAGGATACATGTTTCCCTTTTCATTTTCATGTTTTAAACTTGTTTAAATCTTGGTCAAACCTAGGATTTGACCAAGATACAAATAGGCACAAAAAATAAAAAACAAAAAGCACATAGTGTTCTTATGTCATATCGTAAGCATTCAAGTTGATAAACAAGGTCTAGATATATCCAAACCAGACAAATCATGTATATATGTACCCCGTGTCGATCTTATGAAGTCTAGCATGAAGAAAAGTCGTTTTGGCCGGGTTTCAAACATGGAAATTTCAAGAACATCCCAAAAGCTTCATTTTAGAGCGACTAAGAAGGATCGAGGCTTACCTTTCCATTTTCATGATTTAAACTTGTTTAAATCTTGGTCAAATCTTGCTCAAGCATGAAGATAAGTGGTTTTGGGTTTCAAACATGGAAATTTCAAAAACCTCCCAAAAACTTCATTTTAGGGTGACTAAGAAGGATACAGGCTTCCCTTTTCATTTTCATGTTCTATATATACTTGTTTAAATCTTGGTCAAACCTAGGATTTGACCAAGATTCAAATGTGCATCAAAATTCTAAAAAAAATCAGAAAAATGAAAAACCAAAGCACATAGTCTTCTTATGTCATATAGTAAGCATTAAAGTTGATAAACATGGTCTAGACATATTCAAACCATACAAATCATGTATCTACCCCTAACCCCTAAACTATGTCTTATGAAGTCAAGCATGAAGAGAAGTGGTTTTGGGTTTCAAACATGAAAATTTCAAAAACCGCCCAAAAACTTCATTTTAGAGTGACTAAGAAGGATACATGCTTCCCTTTTCATTTTCATGTTTTAAACTTGTTTAAATCTTGGTCAAACCTAGGATTTGATAAACATGGTCTAGACATATTCAAACCAGACAAATCATGTATCTACCCCCTATCGACCCTAAACTTCGTCTTATGAAGTCAAGCATGAAGAGAAGTGGTTTTGGGTTTCAAACATGGAAATTTCAAAAACCTCCCAAAATTAAAGCTTCATTTTAGAGTGACTAGTTAAGAAGGATCCAGGCTTACCTTTTCATTTTCATGTTTTAAACTTGTTTAAATCTTGTTCAAACCTAGGATTTGACCAATATTCAAATGGGCATAAAATAAAAAATAAATAAAATAAAAAACCAAAGCACATAGTCTTCTTATGTCATATAGTAAGCATTCAAGTTCATGAACAAGGTCTAGACATATTCAAACCAGACAAATCATGTACCCCTAACCCTAAACTTTGTCTTAATTATATATGAAGTCAAGCATGAAGCAGAGAAGTGTGGTTTTGGGTTTCAAACATGGAAATTTCAAAAACCTCCCAAAAAGCTTCATTTTAATTAGACTGGCTGGTTAATTAAGAAGGATCCATGATTAATTACCTTTTCATTGTCATGTTTTAAACTTGTTTAAATCTTGGTCGAACCTAGGATTTGACCAAGATTCAAATGGGCATAAAAATTCAGAAAAAAATCGAAAGAATGAAAAACCAAAGCACATAGCCTTCTTATGTCATATAGTAAGCATTCAAATTGATAAACATGGTCTAGACATATTCAAACCAGAAAAATCATGTATCTACCCCTAACCCTAAACTCTGTCTTATGAAGTCAAGCATGAACAGAAGTACGGTGGTTTTGGGTTTCAAACATGGTAAATTCAAGAACCTCCCAAAAGCTTCATTTTAGAGTTACTAAGAGAAAGATCCAGACTTAATTACCTTATCATTTTCACATGTTAAACTTGTTTAAATCTTGCTCAACAAACCTAGGATTTTACCAAGATTCTCAAATGGGCATAAAAATCAAAAAATGAAATACCAATGCACATAGTCCTCTTAAGTCATAAAGTAAGCATTCAAGTTGATAAACAAGCTATAGACATATTCAAACAAGACAAATCATGTATCTACCCCCTATCGACCCTAAACTTCGTCTTATGAAGTCAAGCATGAAGAGAAGTGGTTTTGGGTTTCAAACATGGAAATTTCAAAAACCTCCCAAAATTCAGCTTCATTTTAGAGCGACTAAGAAGGATCGATGCTTACCTTTTCATTTCCATGTTTTAAACTTATTTAAATCTTGGTCAAACCTAGCTAGGATTTGACCAAGATTCAAATGGGCATAAAAATTCAGACAAAAAATCTAAAGAATGAAAAACCAAAGCACATAGCCTTCTTAATTATGTCATATAGTAAACACTCAAGTTGATAAACAAGCTAGGTCTAGACATATTCAAACCAGAAAAATCATGTGTATATCTACCCCTAACCCTAAACTCTGTCTTATGAAGTCAATCATGAAGAGAATTGGTTTTGGGTTTCAAACATGGAAATTTCAAGTACGTCCCAAAAGCTTCATATATTTTAGAGTGACTAATTAAGAAGGATCTTGGCTTACGTTTTCATTTTCATGCTTGAAACTTGTTTAAATCTTGGTTGAACCTAGGATTTGACCAGAATCAAATGTGCATAAAATTCTTAAAAAAATAGAAAAATGAAAAACAAAAGCACATGGTCTTCTTATGTCATATAGTAAGCATTCAAGTTGATAAACAAGGTTTAGACATATTCAAACCAGACAAATCATGTATCTACCCCCTAACCCTAAACTCGGTCTTATGAAGTCTAGCATGAGGAGAAGTCGTTTTGGGTTTCAAACGTTTAAGCCAAAAGCCCCATTTCAAATATTTCAAACTTATTCAAATTTGAAAGACACACAAGTTATAGCACACATAGTGCATACATTCTCACACATACTGCACTAGATGCTAACCCGGCCTATAGTTTGAGGCCATTGGATGAGGTCGAAAAAAATCTTGGATTAGAAATGGGGTTGTTCGAACCCCGTAGTTGGATTTTTTGAACCTTGATCTGTAGTACTGGGCAAAGCCCTAGTTTAACCTATTTAATTATAGATTCGTAGGTCGATTTTTCTACCTTTTTATTATTACTATGCAGCACATGTGTGTTTGCCCGTCGAGTGAAACTCGGAGGAAGAGGGATCACTCGGAAGGAGAGAAGAAGGGAGAGAATTATGGTGTCTCCCCTTTTTCGGGTGATGATGTTGACTTTTGTGCAGGGTTTGTCAGTGAGCAGGAGGTGCGAGCGAGCGAGCGAGCGAGCGGGTCGAGGCCGAGAATGAGAGAGATTTGTTTTTTTTTTTGAGAGGGACGACCGAAGGATCCAGAAGGACCCACAGACTTCCAATACGCATCCTGATGCGTCTTCTCTTGACAAAGAAAATGTCTGGGAGTTTGCGTACCTATTGCACGTGACTTGTGCTCACTGAAGTGTGGGACCTCACGCATGGGCACCACACGTAAGTGACAGACCTGTTGGTGTAAAAACTCGGTTGATTATTATAGTGCATTAGAACAAAGTTTCCTATGGATTCAAGGGTAGGAAATCCAAGTTAACTCATTTACATGACATTATTTTTTCCATGAAGCAAAGTTAACGCACCTATCAATTGGTACATTTTGGAGTGACTAAGAAGGATCCAGGCTTACTTATTCGTTTTCACGTGTAAAACTTGTCTAAATCTTGGTCAAACAAAATTGGCAGAAAATTCAAAAAAAAAACAGAAAAATGAAAAACCAAAGCGCACATAGTCTTCTTATATGTCATATAGTAAGCATTAAAGTTGATAAACAAGGTCTGGACATATTCAAACTAGCTAGACAAATCATGTATCTACCCCCTAACCCCTAAACTCTGTCTTATGACGAAGTCAAGCATGAAGATAAGTGGTTTTGGGTTTCAAACATGGAAATTTCAAAAACCTCCCAAAAACTTCATTTTAGGGTGACTAAGAAGGATACAGGCTTCCATTTTCATTTTCATGATCTATACTTGTTTAAATCTTGGTCAAACCTAGGATTTGACCAAGATTCAAATGTGCATCAAAATTCCATAAAAAATCAGAAAAACGAAAAACCAAAGCACATAGTTTTCTTATGTCACATACATATATATAGTAAGCATTCAAAAGTTGATAAACAAGGTCTAGCTAGACATATTCAAATAAGACAAATCATGTATCTACCCCTCTAAAACCATAAATAACTCTGTCTTATGAAGTCAAGCATGAAGAGAAGTGGTTTTTGGTTTCAAACATGGAAATTTCAAAAACCTCCCAAAATTAAAGCTTCGTTTTAGAGTGACTAGTTAAGAAGGATCCAGGCTTACCTTTTCATTTTCATGTTTTAAACTTGTTTAAATCTTGGTCAAACCTAGGATTTGACCAATATTCAAATGGGCATAAAATAAAAAAATAGATAAAATAAAAAACCAAAGCACATATTCTTCTTATGTCATATAGTAAGCATTCAAAAGTTCATAAACAAGGTCTAGACATATTCAAACCAGACAAATCATGTACCCCCTAACCCTAAACTTTGTCTTAATTATATATGAAGTCAAGCATGAAGCAGAGAAGTGTGGTTTTGGGTTTCAAACATGGAAATTTCAAAAACCTCCCAAAAAGCTTCATTTTAATTAGACCGGCTGGTTAATTAAGAAGGATCCATGATTAATTACCTTTTCATTGTCATGTTTTAAACTTGTTTAAATCTTGGTCGAACCTAGGATTTGACCAAGATTCAAATGGGCATAACAATTCAGAAAAAAATCGAAAGAATGAAAAACAAAAGCACATAGTCTTCTTATGTTATATAGTAAGCATTAAAGTTGATAAACATGGTCTAGACATATTCAAACCATACAAATCATGTATCTACCCCTAACCCCTAAACTATGTCTTATGAAGTCAAGCATGAAGAGAAGTGGTTTTGGGTTTCAAACATGAAAATTTCAAAAACCGCCCAAAAACTTCATTTTAGAGTGACTAAGAAGGATACATGCTTCCCTTTTCATTTTCATGTTTTAAACTTGTTTAAATCTTGGTCAAACCTAGGATTTGATAAACATGGTCTAGACATATTCAAACCAGACAAATCATGTATCTACCCCCTATCGACCCTAAACTTCGTCTTATGAAGTCAAGCATGAAGAGAAGTGGTTTTGGGTTTCAAATAACATGGAAATTTCAAAAACCTCCCAAAATTAAAGCTTCGTTTTAGAGTGACTAGTTAAGAAGGATCCAGGCTTACCTTTTCATTTTCATGTTTTAAACTTGTTTAAATCTTGGTCAAACCTAGGATTTGACCAATATTCAAATGGGCATAAAATAAAAAAATAGATAAAATAAAAAACCAAAGCACATATTCTTCTTATGTCATATAGTAAGCATTCAAAAGTTCATAAACAAGGTCTAGACATATTCAAACCAGACAAATCATGTACCCCCTAACCCTAAACTTTGTCTTAATTATATATGAAGTCAAGCATGAAGCAGAGAAGTGTGGTTTTGGGTTTCAAACATGGAAATTTCAAAAACCTCCCAAAAAGCTTCATTTTAATTAGACCGGCTGGTTAATTAAGAAGGATCCATGATTAATTACCTTTTCATTGTCATGTTTTAAACTTGTTTAAATCTTGGTCGAACCTAGGATTTGACCAAGATTCAAATGGGCATAACAATTCAGAAAAAAATCGAAAGAATGAAAAACAAAAGCACATAGCCTTCTTATGTCATATAGTAAGCATTCAAATTGATAAACATGGTCTAGACATATTCAAACCAGAAAAATCATGTATCTACCCCTAACCCTAAACTCTATCTTATGAAGTCAAGCATGAACAGAAGTACGGTGGTTTTGGGTTTCAAACATGGTAAATTCAAGAACCTCCCAAAAGCTTCATTTTAGAGTTACTAAGAGAAAGATCCAGACTTAATTACCTTATCATTTTCACATGTTAAACTTGTTTAAATCTTGCTCAACAAACCTAGGATTTTACCAAGATTCTCAAATGGGCATAAAAATCAAAAAATGAAATACCAATGCACATAGTCCTCTTATAAGTCATAAAGTAAGCATTCAAGTCGATAAACAAGGTCTAGACATATTCAAACAAGACAAATCATGTATCTACCCCCTATCGACCCTAAACTTCGTCTTATGAAGTCAAGCATGAAGAGAAGTGGTTTTGGGTTTCAAACATGGAAATTTCAAAAACCTCCCAAAATTCAGCTTCATTTTAGAGCGACTAAGAAGGATCGATGCTTACCTTTTCATTTCCATGTTTTAAACTTATTTAAATCTTGGTCAAACCTAGGATTTGACCAAGATTCAAATGGGCATAAAAATTCAGACAAAAAATCTAAAGAATGAAAAACCAAAGCACATAGCCTTCTTAATTATGTCATATAGTAAACACTCAAGTTGATAAACAAGCTAGGTCTAGACATATTCAAACCAGAAAAATCATGTGTATATCTACCCCTAACCCTAAACTCTGTCTTATGAAGTCAATCATGAAGAGAATTGGTTTTGGGTTTCAAACATGGAAATTTCAAGTACGTCCCAAAAGCTTCATATATTTTAGAGTGACTAATTAAGAAGGATCTTGGCTTACGTTTTCATTTTCATGCTTGAAACTTGTTTAAATCTTGGTTGAACCTAGGATTTGACCAGAATCAAATGTGCATAAAATTCTTAAAAAAATAGAAAAATGAAAAACAAAAGCACATGGTCTTCTTATGTCATATAGTAAGCATTCAAGTTGATAAACAAGGTTTAGACATATTCAAACCAGACAAATCATGTATCTACCCCCTAACCCTAAACTCGGTCTTATGAAGTCTAGCATGAGGAGAAGTCGTTTTGGGTTTCAAACGTTTAAGCCAAAAGCCCCATTTCAAATATTTCAAACTTATTCAAATTTGAAAGACACACAAGTTATAGCACACATAGTGCATACATTCTCACACATACTGCAC
The DNA here is from genome assembly GCA_030979885.1 of Lolium multiflorum. Taxonomy (NCBI): domain Eukaryota; kingdom Viridiplantae; phylum Streptophyta; class Magnoliopsida; order Poales; family Poaceae; genus Lolium; species Lolium multiflorum. The sequence goes on from JAUUTY010000155.1 coordinate 59,917, forward strand.
TAGATGCTAACCCGGCCTATAGTTTGAGGCCATTGGATGAGGTCGAAAAAAATCTTGGATTAGAAATGGGGTTGTTCGAACCCCGTAGTTGGATTTTTTGAACCTTGATCTGTAGTACTGGGCAAAGCCCTAGTTTAACCTATTTAATTATAGATTCGTAGGTCGATTTTTCTACCTTTTTATTATTACTATGCAGCACATGTGTGTTTGCCCGTCGAGTGAAACTCGGAGGAAGAGGGATCACTCGGAAGGAGAGAAGAAGGGAGAGAATTATGGTGTCTCCCCTTTTTCGGGTGATGATGTTGACTTTTGTGCAGGGTTTGTCAGTGAGCAGGAGGTGCGAGCGAGCGAGCGAGCGAGTCGAGCGAGGCCGAGAATGAGAGAGATTTGTTTTTTTTTGAGAGGGACGACCGAAGGATCCAGAAGGACCCACAGACTTCCAATACGCATCCTGATGCGTCTTCTCTTGACAAAGAAAATGTCTGGGAGTTTGCGTACCTATTGCACGTGACTTGTGCTCACTGAAGTGTGGGACCTCACGCATGGGCACCACACGTAAGTGACAGACCTGTTGGTGTAAAAACTCGGTTGATTATTATAGTGCATTAGAACAAAGTTTCCTATGGATTCAAGGGTAGGAAATCCAAGTTAACTCATTTACATGACATTATTTTTTCCATGAAGCAAAGTTAACGCACCTATCAATTGGTACATTTTGGAGTGACTAAGAAGGATCCAGGCTTACTTATTCGTTTTCACGTGTAAAACTTGTCTAAATCTTGGTCAAACAAAATTGGCAGAAAATTCAAAAAAAAAACAGAAAAATGAAAAACCAAAGCGCACATAGTCTTCTTATATGTCATATAGTAAGCATTAAAGTTGATAAACAAGGTCTGGACATATTCAAACTAGCTAGACAAATCATGTATCTACCCCCTAACCCCTAAACTCTGTCTTATGACGAAGTCAAGCATGAAGATAAGTGGTTTTGGGTTTCAAACATGGAAATTTCAAAAACCTCCCAAAAACTTCATTTTAGGGTGACTAAGAAGGATACAGGCTTCCATTTTCATTTTCATGATCTATACTTGTTTAAATCTTGGTCAAACCTAGGATTTGACCAAGATTCAAATGTGCATCAAAATTCCATAAAAAATCAGAAAAACGAAAAACCAAAGCACATAGTTTTCTTATGTCACATACATATATATAGTAAGCATTCAAAAGTTGATAAACAAGGTCTAGCTAGACATATTCAAATAAGACAAATCATGTATCTACCCCTCTAAAACCATAAATAACTCTGTCTTATGAAGTCAAGCATGAAGAGAAGTGGTTTTTGGTTTCAAACATGGAAATTTCAAAAACCTCCCAAAATTAAAGCTTCGTTTTAGAGTGACTAGTTAAGAAGGATCCAGGCTTACCTTTTCATTTTCATGTTTTAAACTTGTTTAAATCTTGGTCAAACCTAGGATTTGACCAATATTCAAATGGGCATAAAATAAAAAAATAGATAAAATAAAAAACCAAAGCACATATTCTTCTTATGTCATATAGTAAGCATTCAAAAGTTCATAAACAAGGTCTAGACATATTCAAACCAGACAAATCATGTACCCCCTAACCCTAAACTTTGTCTTAATTATATATGAAGTCAAGCATGAAGCAGAGAAGTGTGGTTTTGGGTTTCAAACATGGAAATTTCAAAAACCTCCCAAAAAGCTTCATTTTAATTAGACCGGCTGGTTAATTAAGAAGGATCCATGATTAATTACCTTTTCATTGTCATGTTTTAAACTTGTTTAAATCTTGGTCGAACCTAGGATTTGACCAAGATTCAAATGGGCATAACAATTCAGAAAAAAATCGAAAGAATGAAAAACAAAAGCACATAGTCTTCTTATGTCATATAGTAAGCATTAAAGTTGATAAACATGGTCTAGACATATTCAAACCATACAAATCATGTATCTACCCCTAACCCCTAAACTATGTCTTATGAAGTCAAGCATGAAGAGAAGTGGTTTTGGGTTTCAAACATGAAAATTTCAAAAACCGCCCAAAAACTTCATTTTAGAGTGACTAAGAAGGATACATGCTTCCCTTTTCATTTTCATGTTTTAAACTTGTTTAAATCTTGGTCAAACCTAGGATTTGATAAACATGGTCTAGACATATTCAAACCAGACAAATCATGTATCTACCCCCTATCGACCCTAAACTTCGTCTTATGAAGTCAAGCATGAAGAGAAGTGGTTTTGGGTTTCAAATAACATGGAAATTTCAAAAACCTCCCAAAATTAAAGCTTCATTTTAGAGTGACTAGTTAAGAAGGATCCAGGCTTACCTTTTCATTTTCATGTTTTAAACTTGTTTAAATCTTGTTCAAACCTAGGATTTGACCAATATTCAAATGGGCATAAAATAAAAAATAAATAAAATAAAAAACCAAAGCACATAGTCTTCTTATGTCATATAGTAAGCATTCAAGTTCATGAACAAGGTCTAGACATATTCAAACCAGACAAATCATGTACCCCCTAACCCTAAACTTTGTCTTAATTATATATGAAGTCAAGCATGAAGCAGAGAAGTGTGGTTTTGGGTTTCAAACATGGAAATTTCAAAAACCTCCCAAAAAGCTTCATTTTAATTAGACGGGCTGGTTAATTAAGAAGGATCCATGATTAATTACCTTTTCATTGTCATGTTTTAAACATGTTTAAATCTTGGTCGAACCTAGGATTTGACCAAGATTCAAATGGGCATAACAATTCAGAAAAAAATCGAAAGAATGAAAAACAAAAGCACATAGCCTTCTTATGTCATATAGTAAGCATTCAAATTGATAAACATGGTCTAGACATATTCAAACCAGAAAAATCATGTATCTACCCCTAACCCTAAACTCTGTCTTATGAAGTCAAGCATGAACAGAAGTACGGTGGTTTTGGGTTTCAAACATGGTAAATTCAAGAACCTCCCAAAAGCTTCATTTTAGAGTTACTAAGAGAAAGATCCAGACTTAATTACCTTATCATTTTCACATGTTAAACTTGTTTAAATCTTGCTCAACAAACCTAGGATTTTACCAAGATTCTCAAATGGGCATAAAAATCAAAAAATGAAATACCAATGCACATAGTCCTCTTATAAGTCATAAAGTAAGCATTCAAGTTGATAAACAAGGTCTAGACATATTCAAACAAGACAAATCATGTATCTACGTACCCCCTATCGACCCTAAACTTCGTCTTATGAAGTCAAGCATGAAGAGAAGTGGTTTTGTAGACAGTGTTGGGCCTCCAAGTGCAGAGGTTTGTAGAACAGCAGCAAGTTTTCCCTTAAGTGGATCACCCAAGGTTTATCGAACTCAGGGAGGAAGAGGTCAAAGATATCCCTCTCATGCAACCCTGCAACCACAAAGCAAGAAGTCTCTTGTGTCCCCAACACACCTAATAGGTGCACTAGTTCGGCGAAGAGATAGTGAAATACAGGTGGTATGAATATATATGAACAGTAGCAATGGTGCCAGAAAATAGCTTGCTGGCGTGTAGTTGATGGTGGTAGTATTGCAGCAGTAGTAACACAGTAAAACAGTAAACAAGCAGTAGTAACTCAGCAGTATTTAGGAACAAGGCCTAGGGATTACACTTTCACTAGTGGACACTCTCAACATTGATCACATAACAGAATAGATAAATGCATACTCTACACTTTTGTTGGATGATGAACACATTGCGTAGGATTACACGAACCCTCAATGCCGGAGTTAACAAGCTCCACAATAATGCTCATGTTTAAGTAACCTTAAGTGTAAGATAGATCAAAACGACTAAACCAAGTACTAGCATAGCATGCACACTGTCACCTTCATGCATATGTAGGAGGAATAGATCACATCAATATTATCATAGCAATAGTTAACTTCGCAATCTACAAGAGATCATGATCATAGCATAAACCAAGTACTAACACGGTGCACGCACTGTCACCTTTACACACGTGCAGGAGGAATAGAACTACTTTAATAACTTTGCTAGAGTAGCACATAGATAGTAGTGATACAAAACTCATATGAATCTCAATCATGTAAAGCAGCTCATGAGATCATTGTATTGAGGTACATAGGAGAGAGATTAACCACATAGCTACCGGTACAACCCCGAGCCTCGATGGAGAACTACTCCCTCCTCATGGGAGCAGCAGCGGTGATGAAGATGGCGGTGGAGATGGCAGCGGTGTCGATGGAGAAGCCTTCCGGGGGCACTTCCCCGCTCCGGCAGGGTGCCGGAACAGAGACTCCTGTCCCCCAGATCTTGGCTTCGCGATGACGGCGGCTCTGGAAGGTTTCTCGTATCGTGGCCTTCTCTGTAAGGGTTTTCGATCCAGGGGCTTTATATAGGCGAAGAGGCGGCGTCAGAAGGTCGAAGAGGCGGCCAGGGGGTAAGGCGGCGCGGGCCAACCCTAGGCCGCGCCGGCCACCCTCCTGGTGGGCCTGTGGCCCCCCTCTGGTCCTTCCCGGGTGTTCTGGAAGCTTCGTGGAAAAATAGGAACCTGGGCGTTGATTTCGTCCAATTCCGAGAATATTTCGTTACTAGGATTTCTGAAACCAAAAACAGCAGAAAACAGGAACTGGCACTTGTTAATAGGTTAGTTCCAGAAAACGCATAAATACGACATATAATGTGCATAAAACATGTAGGTATCATCAATAAAGTGGCATGGAACATAAGAAATTATCGATACGTTGGAGACGTATCAGCATCCCCAAGCTTAGTTCTGCTCGTCCCGAGCAGGTAAAACGATAACAAAGATAATTTCTTAAGTGACATGCCATCATAACCTTGATCATACTATTGTAAGCATATGAGATGAATGCAGCGATCAAAACAATGGTAATGACATGAGTAAACAAGTGAATCATAAAGCAAAGACTTTTCATGAATAGTACTTCAAGACAAGCATCAATAAGTCTTGCATAAGAGTTAACTCATAAAGCAATAAATCAAAGTAAAGGTGTTGAAGCAACACATAGGAAGATTAAGTTTCAGCGGTTGCTTTCAACTTATAACATGTATATCTCATGGATATTGTCAACATAAAGTAATATAACAAGTGCAATATGCAAGTATGTAGGAATCAATGCACAGTTCACACAAGTGTTTGCTTCTTAAGGTGGAAGGAGATAGGTAAACTGACTCAACAATAAAAGTAAAAGAATGGTCCTTCAAAGAGGAAAGCATCGATTGCTGTATTTGTGCTAGAGCTTTTATTTTGAAAACATGAAACAATTTTGTCAACGGTAGTAATAAAGCATATGAGTTATGAAAATTATATCTTACAAGTTGCAAGCCTCACGCATAGTATACTAATAGTGCCCGCACCTCGTCCTACTTAGCTTGGACTACCGGATCTTTGCATGCCATGTTTCAACCAAGTGTCACAAAGGGGTACCTCCATGCCGCCTGTACAAAGGTCTAAGGAGAATGCTCGCATTTCGGATTTCTCGCTTTTGATTATTCTCAACTTAGACATCCATACCGGGACAACATGGACAACAGATAATGGACTCCTCTTAAATGCATAAGCATGTAGCAATGATTATTATTCTCATATGAGATTGAGGATATATGTCCAAACTGAAACTTCCACCATGGTTCATGGCTTTAGTTAGCGGCCCAATGTTCTTCTCTAACAATTTTGCATGCTCCAACCACTAAAATGATAGACCTTCAGACAAGACGGACATGCATAGCAACTCACATGATATTCAACAATAGTTGATGGCGTTCCCCAGAAGCATGGTTATCGCACAACAAGCAACTTAATAAAATATAAAGTGCATAAGTACATATTCAATACTACGATAGTTTTTAAGGCTATTTTGTCCCATGAGCTATATATTGCAAAGGTGAATGATGGAATTTTAAAGGTAGCACTCAAGCAATTTACTTTGGAATGGCGGAGAAATACCATGTAGTAGGTAGGTATGGTGGACACAAATGGCATAGTAGTTGGCTCAAGGATTTTGGATGCATGAGAAGTATTCCCTCTCGATACAAGGTTTAGGCTAGCAAGGTTATTTGAAGCAAACTCAAGGATGAACAAGTGCAGCAAAACTCACATAAAAGACATATTGTAAACATTATAAGACTCTACACCGTCTTCCTTGTTGTTCAAACTCAATACTAGAAATTATCTAGACCTTAGAGAGACCAATTATGCAAACCAAATTTTAGCATGCTCTATGTATTTCTTCATTAATAGGTGCAAAGTATATGATGCAAGAGCTTAAACATGAACACAACAATTGCCAAGTATCACATTACCCAAGACATTTTAGAATTACTACATGTAGCATTTTCCAATTCCAACCATATAACAATTTAACGAAGAAGAAACTTCGCCATGAATATTATGAGCTAAGAACACATGTGTTCATACGAACCAGCGGAGCGTGTCTCTCTCCCACACAAGGATGAACTTATTCAGAGAATGAAAATAAAAAAAAATAAAATAAAAAAACAAAAACAAAAATAAAAGCACACAGACGCTCCAAGTAAAGTACATAAGATGTGACTGAATAAAAATATAGTTTCACTAGAAGAAACCTGATAAGTTGTCGATGAAGAAGGGGATGCCTTGGGCATCCCCAAGCTTAGATGCTTGAGTCTTCTTAAAATATGCAGGGATGAACCACCGGGGCATCCCCAAGCTTAGACCTTTCACTCTTCTCGATCACATTATATCACCCTCTTCTATTGACCCTTGAAAACTTCCTTCACACCAAACTTCAAGCAAACTCATTAGAGGGTTAGTGCATAATCAAAAATTCACATGTTCAGAGGTGACACAATCATTCTTAACACTTCTGGACATTGCACAAAACTTCTGAAAGTTAATGGAACAAAGAAACTCATTCAACTTAACAAAAGCGGCAATGCGAAATAAAAGGCAGAATCTGTCAAAAACAGAACAGTCCGTAAAGACGAATTTTAAGATGGCACCAGACTTGCTCAAATGGAAAAACTCAAAACTAATGAAAGTTGCGTACATATCTGAGGATCACGCTCGTAAATTGGCAGATTTTTTCGAATTTTCTACAGAGAACTGTGCCCAGATTCGTGACAGACAGCAATGCTGTTTCTGCGCAGCGATCCCAAATATAACATCAACTTTGACATAGAAACTTTACTTGGCACAAAAACATGATAAGGAGAGGTTGCTACAGTAGTAAACAACTTCCAAGACTCAACAAAACAAAAATTGCTGTAGTAAAATAAACACATGGGTTATCTCCCAAGAAGTTCTTTCTTTATAGCCATTAAGATGGGCTCAGCAGTTTTAATGATGCACTCGCAAGAAATAGTATTTGAGGCAAAAGAGAGCATCAAGAGGCAAATTCAAAACACATTTAAGTCTAACATGCTTCCTATGCATAGGAATCTTGTAAATAAACAAGTTCATGAAGAGCAAAGTAACAAGCATAGGAAGATAAAACAAGTGTAGCTTCAAAAATTTCAGCACATAGAGAGGTGTTTTAGTAACATGAAAATTTCTACAACCATATTTTCCTCTCTCATAATAACTTTCAGTAGCATCATGAGCAAACTCAACAATATAACTATCACATAAAGCATTCTTATCATGAGTCTCATGCATAAAATAATTACTACTCCCAACATAAGCATAGTCATTCTTATTAATTGTAGTGGGAGCAAATTCAACAAAGTAGCTATCAAATATAGGAGGTATATTGTAATCATAATCAAATTTATCCTCCATAACAGGTGGTAACAAAAGACTACTATCATTATAATCATCATAAATAGGAGGCAAAGTATCATCAAAGTAAATTTTCTCCTCAATGCTTGGGGGACTAAAAATATCATGCTCATCAAAGCCAGCTTCCCCAAGCTTAGAATTTTCCATAGCATTAGCAACAATGGTGTTCAAAGCATTCATACTAATAACATTCCCATTATCATGCATATAAAGTTCCATGGGTTTTTTAATTCTCTCTTCAAACACATCATGTCCTAATTCAAGATAAAGTTCATAAAGATCTCTCATATTTTTGTTGTTTTCCATTATGCCTAACTAGTGTAAACAAGAAACCAAATGTCGCAATTGCAGAGTCTAAAGGAAATAGCTTCGAGTACTTACAACGGCGCCGGAGAATAGCTTAGTAGCCGAGATCCGGAGTGTGAGTACCTTTTACCTTTCCTCCCCGGCAACGGCGCCAGAAAAGTGCTTGATGTCTACGTTCCCCCTCCTTTCCTGTAGACAGTGTTGGGCCTCCAAGTGCAGAGGTTTGTAGAACAGCAGCAAGTTTTCCCTTAAGTGGATCACCCAAGGTTTATCGAACTCAGGGAGGAAGAGGTCAAAGATATCCCTCTCATGCAACCCTGCAACCACAAAGCAAGAAGTCTCTTGTGTCCCCAACACACCTAATAGGTGCACTAGTTCGGCGAAGAGATAGTGAAATACAGGTGGTATGAATATATATGAACAGTAGCAATGGTGCCAGAAAATAGCTTGCTGGCGTGTAGTTGATGGTGGTAGTATTGCAGCAGTAGTAACACAGTAAACAGTAAACAAGCAGTAGTAACTCAGCAGTATTTAGGAACAAGGCCTAGGGATTACACTTTCACTAGTGGACACTCTCAACATTGATCACATAACAGAATAGATAAATGCATACTCTACACTTTTGTTGGATGATGAACACATTGCGTAGGATTACACGAACCCTCAATGCCGGAGTTAACAAGCTCCACAATAATGCTCATGTTTAAGTAACCTTAAGTGTAAGATAGATCAAAACGACTAAACCAAGTACTAGCATAGCATGCACACTGTCACCTTCATGCATATGTAGGAGGAATAGATCACATCAATATTATCATAGCAATAGTTAACTTCGCAATCTACAAGAGATCATGATCATAGCATAAACCAAGTACTAACACGGTGCACGCACTGTCACCTTTACACACGTGCAGGAGGAATAGAACTACTTTAATAACTTTGCTAGAGTAGCACATAGATAGTAGTGATACAAAACTCATATGAATCTCAATCATGTAAAGCAGCTCATGAGATCATTGTATTGAGGTACATAGGAGAGAGATTAACCACATAGCTACCGGTACAACCCCGAGCCTCGATGGAGAACTACTCCCTCCTCATGGGAGCAGCAGCGGTGATGAAGATGGCGGTGGAGATGGCAGCGGTGTCGATGGAGAAGCCTTCCGGGGGCACTTCCCCGCTCCGGCAGGGTGCCGGAACAGAGACTCCTGTCCCCCAGATCTTGGCTTCGCGATGACGGCGGCTCTGGAAGGTTTCTCGTCGTGGCCCTCTGTAAGGGTTTTCGATCAGGGGCTTTATATAGGCGAAGAGGCGGCGTCGAAGGTCGAAGAGGCGGCCAGGGGGTACGGCGGCGCGGGCCAACCCTAGGCCGCGCCGGCCACCCTCCTGGTGGGCCTGTGGCCCCCTCTGGTCCCGGGTGTTCTGGAAGCTTCGTGGAAAAATAGGAACCTGGGCGTTGATTTCGTCCAATTCCGAGAATATTTCGTTACTAGGATTTCTGAAACCAAAAACAGCAGAAAACAGGAACTGGCACTTCGGCATCTTGTTAATAGGTTAGTTCCAAACGCATAAATACGACATATAATGTGCATAAAACATGTAGGTATCATCAATAAAGTGGCATGGAACATAAGAAATTATCGATACGTTGGAGACGTATCAGCATGAAGAGAAGTGGTTTTGGGTTTCAAACATGGAAATTTCAAAAACCTCCCAAAATTCAGCTTCATTTTAGAGCGACTAAGAAGGATCGATGCTTACCTTTTCATTTCCATGTTTTAAACTTATTTAAATCTTGGTCAAACCTAGCTAGGATTTGACCAAGATTCAAATGGGCATAAAAATTCAGACAAAAAATCTAAAGAATGAAAAACCAAAGCACATAGCCTTCTTAATTATGTCATATAGTAAACACTCAAGTTGATAAACAAGCTAGGTCTAGACATATTCAAACCAGAAAAATCATGTGTATATCTACCCCTAACCCTAAACTCTGTCTTATGAAGTCAATCATGAAGAGAATTGGTTTTGGGTTTCAAACATGGAAATTTCAAGTACGTCCCAAAAGCTTCATATATTTTAGAGTGACTAATTAAGAAGGATCTTGGCTTACGTTTTCATTTTCATGCTTGAAACTTGTTTAAATCTTGGTTGAACCTAGGATTTGACCAGAATCAAATGTGCATAAAATTCTTAAAAAAAAATAGAAAAATGAAAAACAAAAGCACATGGTCTTCTTATGTCATATAGTAAGCATTCAAGTTGATAAACAAGGTTTAGACATATTCAAACCAGACAAATCATGTATCTACCCCCTAACCCTAAACTCGGTCTTATGAAGTCTAGCATGAGGAGAAGTCGTTTTGGGTTTCAAACGTTTAAGCCAAAAGCCCCATTTCAAATATTTCAAACTTATTCAAATTTGAAAGACACACAAGTTATAGCACACATAGTGCATACATTCTCACACATACTGCACTAGATGCTAACCCGGCCTATAGTTTGAGGCCATTGGATGAGGTCGAAAAAAATCTTGGATTAGAAATGGGGTTGTTCGAACCCCGTAGTTGGATTTTTTGAACCTTGATCTGTAGTACTGGGCAAAGCCCTAGTTTAACCTATTTAATTATAGATTCGTAGGTCGATTTTTCTACCTTTTTATTATTACTATGCAGCACATGTGTGTTTGCCCGTCGAGTGAAACTCGGAGGAAGAGGGATCACTCGGAAGGAGAGAAGAAGGGAGAGAATTATGGTGTCTCCCCTTTTTCGGGTGATGATGTTGACTTTTGTGCAGGGTTTGTCAGTGAGCAGGAGGTGCGAGCGAGCGAGCGAGCGAGCGAGTCGAGCGAGGCCGAGAATGAGAGAGATTTGTTTTTTTTTTTGAGAGGGACGACCGAAGGATCCAGAAGGACCCACAGACTTCCAATACGCATCCTGATGCGTCTTCTCTTGACAAAGAAAATGTCTGGGAGTTTGCGTACCTATTGCACGTGACTTGTGCTCACTGAAGTGTGGGACCTCACGCATGGGCACCACACGTAAGTGACAGACCTGTTGGTGTAAAAACTCGGTTGATTATTATAGTGCATTAGAACAAAGTTTCCTATGGATTCAAGGGTAGGAAATCCAAGTTAACTCATTTACATGACATTATTTTTTCCATGAAGCAAAGTTAACGCACCTATCAATTGGTACATTTTGGAGTGACTAAGAAGGATCCAGGCTTACTTATTCGTTTTCACGTGTAAAACTTGTCTAAATCTTGGTCAAACAAAATTGGCAGAAAATTCAAAAAAAAAACAGAAAAATGAAAAACCAAAGCGCACATAGTCTTCTTATATGTCATATAGTAAGCATTAAAGTTGATAAACAAGGTCTGGACATATTCAAACTAGCTAGACAAATCATGTATCTACCCCCTAACCCCTAAACTCTGTCTTATGACGAAGTCAAGCATGAAGATATATAAGTGGTTTTGGGTTTCAAACATGGAAATTTCAAAAACCTCCCAAAAACTTCATTTTAGGGTGACTAAGAAGGATACAGGCTTCCATTTTCATTTTCATGATCTATACTTGTTTAAATCTTGGTCAAACCTAGGATTTGACCAAGATTCAAATGTGCATCAAAATTCCAAAAAAAATCAGAAAAATGAAAAACCAAAGCACATAGTTTTCTTATGTCACATACATATATATAGTAAGCATTCAAAAGTTGATAAACAAGGTCTAGCTAGACATATTCAAATAAGACAAATCATGTATCTACCCCTCTAAAACCATAAATAACTCTGTCTTATGAAGTCAAGCATGAAGAGAAGTGGTTTTTGGTTTCAAACATGGAAATTTCAAAAACCTCCCAAAATTAAAGCTTCGTTTTAGAGTGACTAGTTAAGAAGGATCCAGGCTTACCTTTTCATTTTCATGTTTTAAACTTGTTTAAATCTTGGTCAAACCTAGGATTTGACCAATATTCAAATGGGCATAAAATAAAAAAATAGATAAAATAAAAAACCAAAGCACATATTCTTCTTATGTCATATAGTAAGCATTCAAAAGTTCATAAACAAGGTCTAGACATATTCAAACCAGACAAATCATGTACCCCCTAACCCTAAACTTTGTCTTAATTATATATGAAGTCAAGCATGAAGCAGAGAAGTGTGGTTTTGGGTTTCAAACATGGAAATTTCAAAAACCTCCCAAAAAGCTTCATTTTAATTAGACCGGCTGGTTAATTAAGAAGGATCCATGATTAATTACCTTTTCATTGTCATGTTTTAAACTTGTTTAAATCTTGGTCGAACCTAGGATTTGACCAAGATTCAAAATGGGCATAACAATTCAGAAAAAAATCGAAAGAATGAAAAACAAAAGCACATAGCCTTCTTATGTCATATAGTAAGCATTCAAATTGATAAACATGGTCTAGACATATTCAAACCAGAAAAATCATGTATCTACCCCTAACCCTAAACTCTGTCTTATGAAGTCAAGCATGAACAGAAGTACGGTGGTTTTGGGTTTCAAACATGGTAAATTCAAGAACCTCCCAAAAGCTTCATTTTAGAGTTACTAAGAGAAAGATCCAGACTTAATTACCTTATCATTTTCACATGTTAAACTTGTTTAAATCTTGCTCAACAAACCTAGGATTTTACCAAGATTCTCAAATGGGCATAAAAATCAAAAAATGAAATACCAATGCACATAGTCCTCTTATAAGTCATAAAGTAAGCATTCAAGTTGATAAACAAGGTCTAGACATATTCAAACAAGACAAATCATGTATCTACCCCCTATCGACCCTAAACTTCGTCTTATGAAGTCAAGCATGAAGAGAAGTGGTTTTGGGTTTCAAACATGGAAATTTCAAAAACCTCCCAAAATTCAGCTTCATTTTAGAGCGACTAAGAAGGATCGATGCTTACCTTTTCATTTCCATGTTTTAAACTTATTTAAATCTTGGTCAAACCTAGCTAGGATTTGACCAAGATTCAAATGGGCATAAAAATTCAGACAAAAAATCTAAAGAATGAAAAACCAAAGCACATAGCCTTCTTAATTATGTCATATAGTAAACACTCAAGTTGATAAACAAGCTAGGTCTAGACATATTCAAACCAGAAAAATCATGTGTATATCTACCCCTAACCCTAAACTCTGTCTTATGAAGTCAATCATGAAGAGAATTGGTTTTGGGTTTCAAACATGGAAATTTCAAGTACGTCCCAAAAGCTTCATATATTTTAGAGTGACTAATTAAGAAGGATCTTGGCTTACGTTTTCATTTTCATGCTTGAAACTTGTTTAAATCTTGGTTGAACCTAGGATTTGACCAGAATCAAATGTGCATAAAATTCTTAAAAAAATAGAAAAATGAAAAACAAAAGCACATGGTCTTCTTATGTCATATAGTAAGCATTCAAGTTGATAAACAAGGTTTAGACATATTCAAACCAGACAAATCATGTATCTACCCCCTAACCCTAAACTCGGTCTTATGAAGTCTAGCATGAGGAGAAGTCGTTTTGGGTTTCAAACGTTTAAGCCAAAAGCCCCATTTCAAATATTTCAAACTTATTCAAATTTGAAAGACACACAAGTTATAGCACACATAGTGCATACATTCTCACACATACTGCACTAGATGCTAACCCGGCCTATAGTTTGAGGCCATTGGATGAGGTCGAAAAAAATCTTGGATTAGAAATGGGGTTGTTCGAACCCCGTAGTTGGATTTTTTGAACCTTGATCTGTAGTACTGGGCAAAGCCCTAGTTTAACCTATTTAATTATAGATTCGTAGGTCGATTTTTCTACCTTTTTATTATTACTATGCAGCACATGTGTGTTTGCCCGTCGAGTGAAACTCGGAGGAAGAGGGATCACTCGGAAGGAGAGAAGAAGGGAGAGAATTATGGTGTCTCCCCTTTTTCGGGTGATGATGTTGACTTTTGTGCAGGGTTTGTCAGTGAGCAGGAGGTGCGAGCGAGCGAGCGAGCGAGTCGAGCGAGGCCGAGAATGAGAGAGATTTGTTTTTTTTTTGAGAGGGACGACCGAAGGATCCAGAAGGACCCACAGACTTCCAATACGCATCCTGATGCGTCTTCTCTTGACAAAGAAAATGTCTGGGAGTTTGCGTACCTATTGCACGTGACTTGTGCTCACTGAAGTGTGGGACCTCACGCATGGGCACCACACGTAAGTGACAGACCTGTTGGTGTAAAAACTCGGTTGATTATTATAGTGCATTAGAACAAAGTTTCCTATGGATTCAAGGGTAGGAAATCCAAGTTAACTCATTTACATGACATTATTTTTTCCATGAAGCAAAGTTAACGCACCTATCAATTGGTACATTTTGGAGTGACTAAGAAGGATCCAGGCTTACTTATTCGTTTTCACGTGTAAAACTTGTCTAAATCTTGGTCAAACAAAATTGGCAGAAAATTCAAAAAAAAACAGAAAAATGAAAAACCAAAGCGCACATAGTCTTCTTATATGTCATATAGTAAGCATTAAAGTTGATAAACAAGGTCTGGACATATTCAAACTAGCTAGACAAATCATGTATCTACCCCCTAACCCCTAAACTCTGTCTTATGACGAAGTCAAGCATGAAGATAAGTGGTTTTGGGTTTCAAACATGGAAATTTCAAAAACCTCCCAAAAACTTCATTTTAGGGTGACTAAGAAGGATACAGGCTTCCATTTTCATTTTCATGATCTATACTTGTTTAAATCTTGGTCAAACCTAGGATTTGACCAAGATTCAAATGTGCATCAAAATTCCAAAAAAATCAGAAAAATGAAAAACCAAAGCACATAGTTTTCTTATGTCACATACATATATATAGTAAGCATTCAAAAGTTGATAAACAAGGTCTAGCTAGACATATTCAAATAAGACAAATCATGTATCTACCCCTCCAAAACCATAAATAACTCTGTCTTATGAAGTCAAGCATGAAGAGAAGTGGTTTTTGGTTTCAAACATGGAAATTTCAAAAACCTCCCAAAATTAAAGCTTCGTTTTAGAGTGACTAGTTAAGAAGGATCCAGGCTTACCTTTTCATTTTCATGTTTTAAACTTGTTTAAATCTTGGTCAAACCTAGGATTTGACCAATATTCAAATGGGCATAAAATAAAAAAATAGATAAAATAAAAAACCAAAGCACATATTCTTCTTATGTCATATAGTAAGCATTCAAAAGTTCATAAACAAGGTCTAGACATATTCAAACCAGACAAATCATGTACCCCCTAACCCTAAACTTTGTCTTAATTATATATGAAGTCAAGCATGAAGCAGAGAAGTGTGGTTTTGGGTTTCAAACATGGAAATTTCAAAAACCTCCCAAAAAGCTTCATTTTAATTAGACCGGCTGGTTAATTAAGAAGGATCCATGATTAATTACCTTTTCATTGTCATGTTTTAAACTTGTTTAAATCTTGGTCGAACCTAGGATTTGACCAAGATTCAAATGGGCATAACAATTCAGAAAAAAATCGAAAGAATGAAAAACAAAAGCACATAGCCTTCTTATGTCATATAGTAAGCATTCAAATTGATAAACATGGTCTAGACATATTCAAACCAGAAAAATCATGTATCTACCCCTAACCCTAAACTCTGTCTTATGAAGTCAAGCATGAACAGAAGTACGGTGGTTTTGGGTTTCAAACATGGTAAATTCAAGAACCTCCCAAAAGCTTCATTTTAGAGTTACTAAGAGAAAGATCCAGACTTAATTACCTTATCATTTTCACATGTTAAACTTGTTTAAATCTTGCTCAACAAACCTAGGATTTTACCAAGATTCTCAAATGGGCATAAAAATCAAAAAATGAAATACCAATGCACATAGTCCTCTTATAAGTCATAAAGTAAGCATTCAAGTTGATAAACAAGGTCTAGACATATTCAAACAAGACAAATCATGTATCTACCCCCTATCGACCCTAAACTTCGTCTTATGAAGTCAAGCATGAAGAGAAGTGGTTTTGGGTTTCAAACATGGAAATTTCAAAAACCTCCCAAAATTCAGCTTCATTTTAGAGCGACTAAGAAGGATCGATGCTTACCTTTTCATTTCCATGTTTTAAACTTATTTAAATCTTGGTCAAACCTAGCTAGGATTTGACCAAGATTCAAATGGGCATAAAAATTCAGACAAAAAATCTAAAGAATGAAAAACCAAAGCACATAGCCTTCTTAATTATGTCATATAGTAAACACTCAAGTTGATAAACAAGCTAGGTCTAGACATATTCAAACCAGAAAAATCATGTGTATATCTACCCCTAACCCTAAACTCTGTCTTATGAAGTCAATCATGAAGAGAATTGGTTTTGGGTTTCAAACATGGAAATTTCAAGTACGTCCCAAAAGCTTCATATATTTTAGAGTGACTAATTAAGAAGGATCTTGGCTTACGTTTTCATTTTCATGCTTGAAACTTGTTTAAATCTTGGTTGAACCTAGGATTTGACCAGAATCAAATGTGCATAAAATTCTTAAAAAAATAGAAAAATGAAAAACAAAAGCACATGGTCTTCTTATGTCATATAGTAAGCATTCAAGTTGATAAACAAGGTTTAGACATATTCAAACCAGACAAATCATGTATCTACCCCCTAACCCTAAACTCGGTCTTATGAAGTCTAGCATGAGGAGAAGTCGTTTTGGGTTTCAAATGTTTAAGCCAAAAGCCCCATTTCAAATATTTCAAACTTATTCAAATTTGGTTCAAATTTGAAAGACACACAAGTTATAGCACACATAGTGCATACATTCTCACACATACTGCACTAGATGCTAACCCGGCCTATAGTTTGAGGTTTTTGAAATTTCCATGTTTGAAACCCAAAACCACTTCTCTTCATGCTTGGCTTCGTAAGATAGAGTTTAGGGTTTGGGGTAGATACGTACATGATTTTTCTAAGTATTTTTACGCCCATTTGAATCTTCGTCAAATCCTAAGTTTGACCAAGATTTGAACAAGTTTAAAAACATGAAAATGAAAAGGGTAAGCCTGGATCCTTGTTTAGGGTTAGGGGGTAGATACATGATTTTTGTGGTTTGAATATGTCAGACCTTGTTTATCACCTTGATATATGACATAGGAAGACGGTGTGCTTTTGTTTTTCTTTTTTTTGAATTTTTATGCCCATTTGAATCTTGGTCAAGTCATAGGTTTGACCAAGATTTAAACATGTTTAAAACATGAAAATGAAAAGGTAAGCCTGGATCCTTCTTAGTCACTCCAAAATGTACCAATTGATAAATGAGTTAACTTGGCTTCATGGAAAAAATAATGTCATGTAAATGATTTAACTTGGCTTTCGTACCCTTGAATCCATAGGAAACTTTGTATAAATGTAGTAGTATAATAATCAACCGAGTTTTTACATCAACAGGTCTGTCACTTACGTGTGGTGCCCATGCGTGAGGTCCCACACTTCAGTGAGCACAAGTCACGTGCAATAGGTACGCAAACTCCCAGCCATTTTCTTTGTCAAGAAAAGACGCATCAGGATGCGTATTGGAAGTATGTGGGTCCTTCTGGATCCTTCGGTCGTCCCTCTCAAAAAAAAAACAAATCTCTCTCATTCTCGGCCTCGCTCGACTCGCTCGCTCGCTCGCTCGCACCTCCTGCTCACTGACAAACCCTGCACAAAAGTCAACATCATCACCCGAAAAAGGGGAGACACCATAATTCTCTCCCTTCTTCTCTCCTTCCGAGTGATCCCTCTTCCTCCGAGTTTCACTCGACGGGCAAACACACATGTGCTGCATAGTAATAATAAAAAAGTAGAAAAATCGACCTACGAATCTATGATTAAATAGGTTAAACTAGGGTTTTGCCCACTACTACAGATCAAGTTCAAAAATATCCAACTACTAGTTCGATTTTGGGCTACTAATATAAAATTAAAATAAGTTGAACTAGTATTCCTCTAAAAAATCATTTTGGTATGCATTGTTTGATACTTTTCATAGCTATAGTGCATCACAAATTTATGATTTCATGCTTTGCTTTGCCAATTTCGATTTTTTCTAACCACCTTCTCTTTGATTTCAAATTTAGGTCAAACTATCGATGCCTACTATGTGTTCTACTTGAATTGGATGCAGCGTGCGCACATGTTTTGCCATTGTTCTGGGCTTCCACACATCTTTGGGGCATCCAAGTATTTAAGTTACCTTGTTTTTTTGAATTGTAATTCATACCCTTCCTCCCAATTTTTATGCCCATTTGAATCTTGGTCAAATCCTAAGTTTGACCAAGATTTGAACAAGTTTAAAACATGAAAATGAAAAGGTAAGCCTGAATCCTTCTTAGTCACTCAAAAATGAGAAGCTTTTGGGAGTTTTTTGAAATTTCCATGTTTCAAACCCAAAACCACTTCTCTTCATGCTTGACTTCATAAGACAGAGTTTAGGGTTAGGGGGTAGATACATGATTTGTCTAGTTTGTTGTTTAGACCTTGTTTATCAACTTGAATATAATGCTTACTATATGACATAATAATACTATGTGCTTTGGTTTTCATTTTTTTTTGATTTTTTCTGAATTTTTATGCCCATTTGATCTTGGTCAAATCCTAGGCTTAACCAATATTTAAACAAGTTTAAAACATGAAAATGAAAAGGTAAGCCTGTATCCTTCTTAGTCACTCCAAAATGAAGCTTTTGGGAAGGTTTTTGAAATTTCCATGTTTGAAATCCAAAACGACTTCTCTTCGTGCTTGACTTCATAAGACAAAGTTTAGGGCTAGGGGTAGAAACATGATTTTTCTGGTTTGAATATGTCTAGACCTTGTTTACCAACTTGAGTGCTTACTATATGACATAAGAAGGCTATATGCTTTGGTTTTTCATTTTTTTTGAAATTTTATGCCCATTTGAATCTTGATCAAATCTTAGGTACGGTTTGACCAAGATTTGAACAATTTTAAAACATGAAAATAAAAGGTAAGCCCAACCTGGATCCTTTAGTCACTCTAAAATGAAGCTTTTGGGGGGTTCTTGAAATTTCCAAGTTTGAAACCCAAAACCACTTTTCTTCATGCTTGACTACATAAGACAGAGTTTAGGGTTAGGGGTAGATACATGATTTTTCTTGTTTGAATATATCTAGACCTTGTTTATATCAACTTTAATGCTAACTATATGACATAAGAAAACTATGTGCTTTGGTTTTTAATTTTTCTGATTTTTTTATTTTGATGCACATTTGAATCTTTGTCAAATCCTAGGTTTGACCAAGATTTAAACAAGTATAAAACATGAAAATGAAAAGGGGAAGCCTGTATCCTTTCTTAGTCACTCTAAAATGAAGTTTTTGGGATGTTCTTGAAATTTTCATGTTTGAAACCCAAAACCACTTCTCTTCATGCTTGACTTCATAAGATAGAGTTTAGGGGCTAGGGGATAGATACATGATTTGCCTAGGTTTGAATATGCATGTCCAAACCTTGTTTATCAACTTGAATGCTTACTATATGACATAAGAAGACTATATGCTTTTGTTTTTCATTTTTCTGATTTTTTTTAAAATTTTATGCCCATTTGAATCTTTTGGTCAAATCCTTGGTTTAATTTGACACGGATTTAAACAAGTTTAAAATATGAAAATGAAAAGGTGGTAAGCAGGCATGGATCCTTCTTATATATATTAGTCACTCTAAAATGAAGCTTTTGGGAGGTTTTTGAAATTTCCATGTTTGAAACCCAAAACCACTTCTCTTCATGTTGTTGACTTCATAAGATAGAGTTTAGGGGTTAGGGGTATAGATACATGATTTGTCTTGTTTGAATATGTGTCTAGACCTTGTTTATCAACTTTAATGCTTACTATATGACATAAGAACACTATGTGCTTTAATTTGGTTTTTAATTTTTTTAAATTTTGATGCACATTTTGAATCTTGGTCAAATCCTAGGTTTGACCGAGATTTGAACAAGTTTAAAACAAGAAAATAAAAGGTAAGCCCGCCAGACTGGATCCTTCTTAGTCACTCTATAATGAAGCTTTTAGGGGGGTTGTTGAAAATGTAAGCATGTATCCTTCTTAGTACGTCACACCACAATGCTTTTGGGAGGGTTTTTGAAATGTCCATGTTTGAAACCCAAAACGACTTCTCTTCGTGCTTGACTTCATAATTAAGACAAAGTTTAGGGTTAGGGGTAGATACATGATTTTTCTGGTTTGAATATGTCTAGACTTTGTTTATCAACTAGCTTGAGTTTTGGGTTTCAAACATGGAAATTTCAAGAACCTCCCAAAAGCTTCATTTTAGAGTGACTAAGAAGGATCCAGGCTTACCTTTTCATTTTCATGTTTTAAACTTGTTTAAATCCTGGTCAAACCTAGGATTTGACAAAGATTCAAATATATGGGCATAAAATTCAAAAAAAATAGAAAAATGAAAAACCAAAGCACATAATCTTCTTATGTCATATAGTAAGCATTAAAGTTGACAAAAAAGGTCTAGACATATGCAAACTAGACAAATCATGTATCTACCCCCTAACCCCTAAACTCTGTCTTATGAAGTCAAGCATGAAGAGAAGTCGTTTTGGGTTTCAAACATGGAAATTTCAAGAACATCCCAAAAGCTTCATTTTAGAGTGACTAAGAAGGATCCATGATTACCTTTTCATTTTCATGTTTTAAACTTGTTTAATCTTGGTCAAACCTAGGATTTGACCAAGATTCAAGTGGGCACAAAATTTAAAAAATCAGAAAAATGAAAAACCAAAGTACATAGTCTTCTTATGTCATGTAGTAAGCATTCAAGTTGATAAAATGGTTCATGCAGGCGTCTTAGCTCCTAAAAAAAATTATACACCAATTGATTTGACGAATTGATGATTTACTCTAGTCTGCTTCTAGACCATGCAGCTAGCGAGTATTCATATGTACTGCATGGAGCCCCCAACTTTTGACTTCCCGTGTCGGAAAAGGCCTGTCTAATAATGTGGGGCAGTGAGGTATCCCGAAGTATCTAGAGGGTTCCAGTGTTTCAGGCTTTCAGCATCGCCAGTCCAAGGGAAGGATGGGTGACGAATCCGTGCATTCACAGCCGTTTAGATCTGAAGAGTCCTTGTATGATGAGCGGTAGATAGCACCTCTAAGCTGCAAATCAACAGCTTCAATTACTTCAAATGAGCATTGGCCGGAACGCTGACAGAGTGAAAAAATTCAATTTCAAAAACTCATGTATAGAATAGAAAAAAAATAAAAAACATGTAGATAGAATAGAGGTATAGATAGATTAGCCCAAAAAAGAAGAGGACGGGGAAATTTCGAACGCTCGCCTTTAACTCAGCACAGCAGACACCTCCCTCGCGCACCTAAACTTTCGAACGCGCGCCCAATATTTCGAACGCTCGCCTTTAACTCAGCACCCAGCCCACCTTGTTCTTCTCTAGACACCTCCTTCGGCGCCCTGTTCTTCTCTAGACACACCCTCGGTGAACCAGGCCGCGCACCAAAACTTCCCCACGCTGTCTATCAGCCGCGTCAGCCGGCGACTGCTGGTGGCGCCGTTCTTCTCCAGCCGCACCGGCAGGCGCGGTCAGCTGGTAGATCCTCACGGTATGCATGCTATCTTCAGGCCTGGGCAAGTACGATTCATTATAGCTCAATCGAAGTCAGTCGCCGTCGCCCAGCCCTTATAAGTTCGTTAGTTCGTTCGAATCGATCGGTTGATATTGTTTTCCTCTCGATGTGTTTGTTTGACATTGTTTTCCGCTTTACCTATTTGCTCGAATTCGTTCGTACTGTACACTGTACTGCTCACCATTGCCCAATGTCTGTAGTCGTCGCTTGGTGCCAGTCCTCTATGGACCTGTTTGTAATCTTATTACTTCTGGGTTCTTTGCACTGCTAATACATCGGTGGATTTACGGCCAAAAAGAAGAAAGAATTTGTTGGTATTATATTGCTTTCGATTGATCTGTTCGCCCCCAAGCTTTTACAGAAGCCGCAAGAGATTCAAGGATGAAATGGCTCTCCTTGTTTGCGGTGGCGGATCTACAGGGTATGCCGTATATGCCACGGCATACCCTGCGTCCAAGCCGTGCAAGATCTTTGATAGTTTAATGAGCTGAGCAATTAATCAAGATGAGTGATGTATATGTATACATGCGGTGCTAATACATGTGGCGGTGCAGCCATGCGAACACTGAGCTAGTGCATGTAACCGATTGATTAGACATCCGATTGATTTGGCCAAAATCCGGTGATAACACATGCCCCCCTGGTTTTGGTAATGATAATATCAAAACCATCTGTTTTTCCTTCGAGGGGTCATGTCGTGGCAGAGCAGAACCGTCGCAGTATTCTTCATCATGACGCCTTGCCTTCTCAACTTCTCTGCACGATTTGACAGTTTTGAATATTTTATGATTTGCCACACTTTTCTTAAAAGTGTCTATTATTTGCCACATGACCACCACATGTCTCTTTTTATTTAACCGCATCGAACAGTTCACTTCTTCATCCTCCTGCTTCAAACCAGCCATCGGCCCAAAAACCCTCCTCCTCTGTAACCATGTCTTCCTCTTCCTCCTCCCAATCCTTTTCCTCGAGTGAGCTGGAGCCAGAGGTCAGCCAGATGGAAGCGTACAATAGGCGCGCTCCCAAGCATTGGGACGAGCAAGAGTTCGACTTCGACTTCGTACCAGAGGGTCGACCCGAGGACCTCGTCTGGTCGGATGGCGACATGCCCCTGACTGACGGGGAAGATGACCTCCGATTCCTGATTGACGGAGAACTGGAGGCGGAGAGCGACGACGACGACCCTCTCTTCCGGGGTAAATTCACTTCCTCCACCAAAGAAGAAGAAGAAGAAGAAGAGGACGACGAAGACGAAGACATCTCCTCCGACACGAAGAAGGAACCAGAGGACGACACCTCCTCCGATGAACCGCCACCAAAGCGCATCCGTGGCTGGGCCTGGTCCGATGAGGAGGATGATGATGAAGAGGAAGAGGCCTCCGCTGAAGGTCACAGTAGCAGCGACGAGGAATTCGTCGACAGTAGCAATGACGGCAGCTACCCCAGCGACGACGAAGACGGCAACAGCCCTTAGAGTAGGGATTTACTAGCATAAGACTAGCCGTAGCAATCTGTTCCCCTTTTGTTGAGCAATCAGCTTCTCCTTGTAAGAAATCCCCTTTTAAATCAATGAAGATGGATAGATTCTTCCTTTTGAGGGCAATCAGCTCTTCTATGTAAGAAATCTGATCATCGATGAAGAATTTCCTCTAATTTGACTTTGTCGATTTTCTTCAAATTGATTTAGCCGATTTTCCCTCAATACTCCACTATAATAAATATAGCATATCTATGATAGTACTCTATGATACCACCCACTATGCACCCATGTTCCAAACACCACTCCCGCTGACTGTACCTTATTGTATCGAGCGATAAGCTTGATGAGCAACCCAAACAAACAAAAAAAAGACTGTACCTTATTGTACTTGCTCTTACCCGTATCTTCTCTTTCTCTTTCATCGCGAGTGCAGCTAATTCAGTTAGTCTTCCAATGAATATTAATATTTTGTCTCAATGATGTCATGTTTCGACTAACAATTAGCACTTTTGAATTCTTAGATTGCCTTTTCACACGATGCACTTCTTTTAATTTATTTTACCACATTTCAATGTGAACCTTGACCAAATAAATAGGACAACAATATCACGATCATATAATACATAAGCAGCATTGTTAGAATCGTGTTGGAAAATACTTTCTAATGATACCAGTTTTATATCAATTTTTTTATATACTTCATCCTGAAAAATATGTTTCAACTTCATCAAAACTTGCATGTATCTGCAAACTAAACTCATCTAAATACATGTATATCTACATAAAATTGAAACATCATTTTTAAATAGAGAGATATAGATTAATATTTTTTCGAAGATAAAATACGAAAAACAAGGGTGCATTGTTTATTGAAATGGAGTGAGTAGTATATATAAAATCATTTTAGTTGCCAATGATCATGTTGAGGGCCTCTATTTCTTGTTTTGCTCAGGCCCTCCGTATTCTCAGGTACGGCCCTGGTGGTCTATGAACCTGTATGTAATCTTATTACTTTTGGCTTCTTTGCACTGCTAATAGATCGGCGGAATTACGGCAAAAAAGAAGAAAGAATGTGTTGGTATTGTATTGCTTTCGATAGATCTGTTCGCCCCTCCCCCCCAAGCATTTATAGATGGCACAAGAGATTCAAGGATGAAATTGCTCTCCTTGTTCATAAGGCAAAGAGGAAATCATATCATGGGTAGAACATTATATATATATTTTGCTGCTTGGGATCTATGATCCTTTTAGTTGCTGCTCTCCAGCAACTTTTGTACATATTTCCCTCTTTTTATTAATAAAAAAATAATAAGTGGGGAAACCCAGTGGTCAGCCTAAAAAAATCTGTTCGCTAGGTAGCCGTAGTTTTGCACTCAGTTTGTTTGCTGAAATCGGCTCAAATAATGTAGCATTTATAGTTTTATATTCGACCTGTTTGCTCAGGTATGCTTGCTTACATTCGTAGGTGACCTGTTTGTTGAAATAGCTTATCGCTTCTCTGACCATCTATCTCCTCAACAGATGGACAGAACTTGGATATTATTTGACTCATTAACCACACCAACATATTTGAGTGGTATTGAAGACTTCATGAAGCACGTTAGTGATTTTACTGACGGCGACAAGACAAAGGAAGTGATTTGTCCATGCCGCGTATGTTTGAATATTGGGTCCAAGCCTCAACATGTAGTCTCAGATCATTTATTCGTT
The DNA here is from genome assembly GCA_030979885.1 of Lolium multiflorum. Taxonomy (NCBI): domain Eukaryota; kingdom Viridiplantae; phylum Streptophyta; class Magnoliopsida; order Poales; family Poaceae; genus Lolium; species Lolium multiflorum. The sequence continues at coordinate 84,836 of JAUUTY010000155.1, forward strand.
TATGGGATGGACCAGACATATATCAGGTGGATTAACCATGGTGAACACTATGATCAGCCTGACATTATTGATCCTCTTTATTCTGATGGTTATCAGCCTGAAGATCTCGTCCAGGATGAGGCTACTGCTAATTTGTTACGGGATCTGTATCCATATGCAAGCCAACAGCCCCATGGTTATCACAAAAAGCCTCTTTTCCATGACCTGATAGAAGATGCTAAGCGCTTAGTGGCCCCTGGTTCTGTTGTGTCAAGATTCGAATTAATTGTGAAATTACTTCATGACAAGTCATACCAGGGGATTACCAATAAAGCGTTCAATGCAGTTGCGAAGACATACAGCGATGCACTCCCTGGGGCTGGACTGCCAAAATCCTTTTATGAGGTGAAGCAGTACATCAAGGTACTGGGACTTGGATATGAGAAGATTGATTTTTGCAAAAATAACTGTGCACTGTTTTGGATGGAGTATAATGACCTCGATGAATGTCCAGTATGTAAGGAATCAAGATGGAAACATGATGGAGCTGGTGGTAAGAAAAAGATTCCTTGGAAGGTTCTGAGATACTTTCCACTTGTACAAAGATTGCAGAGGTTGTTTGCTTCAGAACAAACATCTCGGGAAACAAGATGGCACAAAGAGATTCTCACGCCCGACCCTGATTTACTGAGGCATCCTGCTGATGGCGATGAATGGAAGCAATTCGACCTGGATCATCCAGATTTTGCTGCAGATCCAAGGAACCTGAGACTTGGCCTTGCTACAGATGGATTCAACCCATTTGGCAACATGAGCAACTCGTATAGCATGTGGCCAGTACTAGTTACACCTTACAACCAGGCTCCCTGGACATGCACCGATCAGTCGAACTGTATGATGGCCTTACTCATCCCAGGTCCCAAATCTCCTGGGAAGGATTTTGATGTGTTCATGCAGCCTCTTATTAGAGACTTGCAAACATTATGGGAGGGTGTCCCTACACGGGATGTGTGTCAACCTAAAGAACAAAATTTTCTATTACGTGCTGCTGTACTGTATTGCACCCATGATTATCCAGCTTTGGGCACTATGTCAGGCAGAGTAACATCAGGTTATAATGCATGTGTTCACTGTGATACTGATCAGCTGGCAGTGAGGATAATAAACAAGATATGCTATATGGGCCATCGCCGTTTCCTTCCATTAGATCACAGTTTCCGAAAAAATAGAAAAAAATTGCAATTTATTGGTGATCAGGCCTGTAAAAAGACTAAACCGCAGCACTTTAAGAGTCACGAGTTGGAGGCGCACCTAGAAGCGGTCAGAAATGTTAAACCAGGAAAACCACCAGCCGCCACAGCAGGTACAGCAGAGAAGAATACAGAAGATGCAGCAGCAGTAGTAGCAGATAGAAAAAGGAAGAAGAGACGAGATGAACTGAGTCTAGCAGCTACCAAAAGGAAGATGGGAGGTGAAATAGCAGCACGTACCAAGAGGAAGGAAATGGAAAATGATAGACCGAGAATATTTTATAAGCGCAGGACCACTCTTTGGGACTTGCCGTATTGGGCTGGTAAGAAGCTTCGGCATAATATTGATATCATGCACATGGAGAAGAATATATGTGACAGCATTGTCGGCACATTACTCAACATTCCATCCAAGACAAAAGATAGCTCAAATGCTAGGATTGATTGTGCAACATTGAATGTTAACAGGCACTTGCAACTGGATCGTAATGACAAAGTGAACAAAGGCAAGGAAAAACATTATAAATTTCGAGGCGCGGAATTCACATTGCCGATGCCTAAAAGGAGATTATTTTGTGAGTACCTCCGAGGTGTGATGTTCCCGTTCGGATTTGCTTCCAACATTGCAAATTGTCTCAATGCTGAAGGAAACAAGCTCCAAGGGTTGAAAACTCACGATTGTCACATCCTGCTGCAAAGGCTTTTAGCTATTGGCATTAAAGATTTAGTGAAGCCAAATATGTACAACGTGATTGCAGAGTTGGGAAGGTTCTTTAGGGAAATATGTAGTAAAACTCTAAGCAGAGCTGTTGTAGAACGTCTTAAGGTGGACATAGCAGTAATCCTGTGCAAGCTGGAGCTGATATATCCTCCAGCCTTCTTTGATGTGATGGTGCATTTGGCTGTTCATCTACCTGATGAGGCACTTTTTCCAACGTATCGATAATGTCTTATGCCACTGCCACTTTATGATACATACCTACATGCATTTATTAGATTTTATGGAACTAACCTATTAACAAGATGCCGAAGTGCCAGTTCCTCTCGCTGTTTTTGGTTTCAGAAATCCTAGTAACGAAATATTCTCGGAATTGGACGAAATCAACGCCCAGGTTCCTATTTTGCCCGGAAGCATCCAGACACCCGAGAGCCGCCAGAGGGGGGCCCTGGTGGGCCCAGATGACATGGTGGCGCGGCCCAGGCCCTGGCCGCGCCACCCTATGGTCTCGTCGCCTCGTTGACCCTCCTGCGCCGCCTCTTCGCCTATATAAAGCCCCTGCATCGAAACCCTTACGGAGAAAGCCACGATACGAGAAAAGTTCCAGAGCCGCCGTCATCGCGAAGCCAAGATCTGGGGACAGGAGTCTCTGTTCCGGCACCCTGCCGGAGGGGGAAGTGCCCCGGAAGGCTTCTCCATCGACACCGCTGCCATCTCCACCGCCATCTTCATCACCGCTGCTGCTCCCATGAGGAGGGAGTAGTTCTCCATCGAGGCTCGGGGCTGTACCGGTAGCTATGTGGTTAATCTCTCTCCTATGTACCTCAATACAATGATCTCATGAGCTGCTTTACATGATTGAGATTCATATGAGTTTTGTATCACAATTTATCTATGTGCTACTCTAGTGATGTGTTATTAAAGTAGTTTTATTCCTCCTGCATGTGTGCAAAGGTGACAGTGCGTGCACCGTGTTAGTACTTGGTTTATGCTATGATCATGATCTCTTGTAGATTGCGAAGTTAACTATTGCTATGATAATATTGATGTGATCTATTCCTCCTACATATGCATGAAGGTGACAGTGTGCATGCTATGCTAGTACTTGGTTTAGTCGTTTTGATCTATCTTACACTTAAGGTTACTTAAACATGAGCATTATTGTGGAGCTTGTTAACTCCGGCATTGAGGGTTCGTGTAATCCTACGCAATGTGTTCATCATCCAACAAAAGTGTAGAGTATGCATTTATCTATTCTGTTATGTGATCAATGTTGAGAGTGTCCACTAGTGAAAGTGTAATCCCTAGGCCTTGTTCCTAAATACTGCTGAGTTACTACTGCTTGTTTACTGTTTTACTGTGTTACTACTGCTGCAATACTACCACCATCAACTACACGCCAGCAAGCTATTTTCTGGCACCGTTGCTACTGCTCATATATATTCATACCACCTGTATTTCACTATCTCTTCGCCGAACTAGTGCACCTATTTGGTGTGTTGGGGACACAAGAGACTTCTTGCTTTGTGGTTGCAGGGTTGCATGAGAGGGATATCTTTGACCTCTTCCTCCCCGAGTTCGATAAACCTTGGGTGATCCACTTAAGGGAAAACTTGCTGCTGTTCTACAAACCTCTGCACTTGGAGGCCCAACACTGTCTACAGGAAAGGAGGGGGAACGTAGACATCAAGCACTTTTCTGGCGCCGTTGCCGGGGAGGAAAGGTAAAAGGTACTCACACTCCGGACCTCGGCTACTAAGCTATTTTCCGGCGCCGTTGTAAGTACTCAAAGCTATTTCCTTTAGACTCTGCAATTGCGACATTTGGTTTCTTGTTTACACTAGTTAGGCATAATGGAAAACAACAAAAATATGAGAGATCTTTATGAACTTTATCTTGAATTAGGACATGATGTGTTTGAAGAGAGAATTAAAAAACCCATGGAACTTTATATGCATGATAATGGGAATGTTATTAGTATGAATGCTTTGAACACCATTGTTGCTAATGCTATGGAAAATTCTAAGCTTGGGGAAGCTGGCTTTGATGAGCATGATATTTTTAGTCCCCCAAGCATTGAGGAGAAAATTTACTTTGATGATACTTTGCCTCCTATTTATGATGATTATAATGATAGTAGTCTTTTGTTACCACCTGTTATGGAGGATAAATTTGATTATGATTACAATATACCTCCTATATTTGATAGCTACTTTGTTGAATTTGCTCCCACTACAACTAATAAAATTGATTATGCTTATGTTGGGAGTAGTAATTATTTTATGCATGAGACTCATGATAAGAATGCTTTATGTGATAGTTATATTGTTGAGTTTGCTCATGATGCTACTGAAAGTTATTATGAGAGAGGAAAATATGGTTGTAGAAATTTTCATGTTACTAAAACACCTCTCTATGTGCTGAAATTTTTGAAGCTACACTTGTTTTATCTTCCTATGCTTGTTACTTTGCTCTTCATGAACTTGTTTATTTACAAGATTCCTATGCATAGGAAGCATGTTAGACTTAAATGTGTTTTGAATTTGCCTCTTGATGCTCTCTTTTGCCTCAAATACTATTTCTTGCGAGTGCATCATTAAAACTGCTGAGCCCATCTTAATGGCTATAAAGAAAGAACTTCTTGGGAGATAACCCATGTGTTTATTTTACTACAGCAATTTTTGTTTTGTTGAGTCTTGGAAGTTGTTTACTACTGTAGCAACCTCTCCTTATCTTAGTTTTGTGTTTTTTTGTGCCAAGTAAAGTTTCTATGTCAAAGTTGATGTTATATTTAGGATCGCTGCGCAGAAACAGCATTGCTGTCTGTCACGAATCTGGGCACAGTTTTCTGTAGAAAATTCGAAAAAATCTGCCAATTTACGAGCGTGATCCTCAGATATGTACGCAACTTTCATTAGTTTTGAGTTTTTCCATTTGAGCAAGTCTGGTACCATCTTAAAATTCGTCTTTACGGACTGTTCTGTTTTTGACAGATTCTGCCTTTTATTTCGCATTGCCGCTTTTGTTAAGTTGAATGAGTTTCTTTGTTCCATTAACTTTCAGAAGTTTTGTGCAATGTCCAGAAGTGTTAAGAATGATTGTGTCACCTCTGAACATGTGAATTTTGATTATGCACTAACCCTCTAATGAGTTTGCTTGAAGTTTGGTGTGAAGGAAGTTTTCAAGGGTCAATAGAAGAGGGTGATATAATGTGATCGAGAAGAGTGAAAGGTCTAAGCTTGGGGATGCCCCGGTGGTTCATCCCTGCATATTTTAAGAAGACTCAAGCATCTAAGCTTGGGGATGCCCAAGGCATCCCCTTCTTCATCGACAACTTATCAGGTTTCTTCTAGTGAAACTATATTTTTATTCCATCACATCTTATGTACTTTACTTGGAGCGTCTGTGTGCTTTTATTTTTGTTTTTGTTTTGTTATCTTAGTTCTCTGAATAAGTTCATCCTTGTGTGGGAGAGAGACACGCTCCGCTGTTGCATATGGACACATGTGTCCTTAGGCTTTACTCATAATGTTCAAGGCGAAGTTTCTTCTTCGTTAAATTGTTATATGGTTGGAATTGGAAAATGCTACATGTAGTAATTCTAAACTGTCTTGGATAATGTGATACTTGGCAATTGTTGTGCTCATGTTTAAGCTCTTGCATCATATGCTTTGCACCCATTAATGAAGAAATACATAGAGCTTGCTAAAATTTGATTTGCATATTTGGTCTCTCTAAGGTCTAGATAATATCTAGTATTGAGTTTTGAACAACAAGGAAGACGGTGTAGAGTCTTATAATGTTTACAATATGTCTTTTATGTGAGTTTTGCTGCACCGGTTCATCCTTGAGTTTGCTTCAAATAACCTTGCTAGCCTAAACCTTGTATCGAGAGGGAATACTTCTCATGCATCCAAAATCCTTGAGCCAACTACTATGCCATTTGTGTCCACCATACCTACCTACTACATGGTATTTCTCCGCCATTCCAAAGTAAATTGCTTGAGTGCTACCTTTAAAATTCCATCATTCACCTTTGCAATATATAGCTCATGGGACAAAATAGCCTTAAAAACTATCGTAGTATTGAATATGTACTTATGCACTTTATCTTTTATTAAGTTGCTTGTTGTGCGATAACCATGCTTCTGGGGAACGCCATCAACTATTGTTGAATATCATGTGAGTTGCTATGCATGTCCGTCTTGTCTGAAGGATCTATCATTTTAGTGGTTGGAGCATGCAAAATTGTTAGAGAAGAACATTGGGCCGCTAACTAAAGCCATGAATCATGGTTGAAGTTTCAGTTTTGGACATATATCCTCAATCTCATATGAGAATAATAATCATTGCTACATGCTTATGCATTTAAGAGGAGTCCATTATCTGTTGTCCATGTTGTCCCGGTATGGATGTCTAAGTTGAGAATAATCAAAAGCGAGAAATCCAAAATGCGAGCTTTCTCCTTAGACCTTTGTACAGGCGGCATGGAGGTACCCCTTTGTGACACTTGGTTGAAACATGGCATGCAAAGATCCGGTAGTCCAAGCTAAGTAGGACGAGGTGCGGGCACTATTAGTATACTATGCATGAGGCTTGCAACTTGTAAGATATAATTTACATAACTCATATGCTTTATTACTACCGTTGACAAAATTGTTTCATGTTTTCAAAATAAAAGCTCTAGCACAAATACAGCAATCGATGCTTTCCTCTTTGAAGGACCATTCTTTTACTTTTATGTTGAGTCAGTTTACCTATCTCTCTCCACCTCAAGAAGCAAACACTTGTGTGAACTGTGCATTGATTCCTACATACTTGCATATTGCATTTGTTATATTGCTTTGCATTGACAATTATCCATGAGATATACATGTTATAAGTTGAAAGCAACCGCTGAAACTTAATCTTCCATTATGTTGCTTCAATGTCTATACTTTAAATTATTGCTTTATGAGTTAACTCTTATGCAAGACTTATTGATGCTTGTCTTGAAAGTGCTATTCATGAAAAGTCATTGCTTTATGATTCAGTTGTTTACTCATGTCATTACCATTGTTTTGATCGCTGCATTCATTACATATGTTTACAATATGATCAAGTTTATGATGGCATGTCACTTAAGAAATTATCTTTGTTATCGTTTTACCTGCTCGGGACGAGCAGAACTAAGCTTGGGGATGCTGATACGTCTCCAACGTATCGATAATTTCTTATGTTCCATGCCACTTTATTGATGATACCTACATGTTTTATGCACATTTTATGTCGTATTTACGCATTTTATGGAACTAACCTATTAACAAGATGCCGAAGTGCCAGTTCTGTTTTCTGCTGTTTTTGGTTTCAGAAATCCTAGTAACGAAATATTCTCGAATTGGACGAAATCAACGCCCAGTTCCTATTTTGCCCGGAAGCATCCAGAACACCCGAGAGCCGCCAGAGGGGGGCCCTGGTGGGCCCAGATGACATGGTGGCGCGGCCCAGGCCGCGCCACCCTATGGTCTCGTCGCCTCGTTGACCCTCCCTGCCGCCTCTTCGCCTATATAAAGCCCGCATCGAAAACCCTTACGGAAAGCCACGATACGAGAAAAGTTCCAGAGCCGCCGTCATCGCGAAGCCAAGATCGGGGGACAGGAGTCTCTGTTCCGGCACTGCCGGAGCGGGGAAGTGCCCCCGGAAGGCTTCTCCATCGACACCGCTGCCATCTCCACCGCCATCTTCATCACCGCTGCTGCTCCCATGAGGAGGGAGTAGTTCTCCATCGAGGCTCGGGGCTGTACCGGTAGCTATGTGGTTAATCTCTCTCCTATGTACCTCAATACAATGATCTCATGAGCTGCTTTACATGATTGAGATTCATATGAGTTTTGTATCACAATTTATCTATGTGCTACTCTAGTGATGTGTTATTAAAGTAGTTTTATTCCTCCTGCATGTGTGCAAAGGTGACAGTGCGTGCACCGTGTTAGTACTTGGTTTATGCTATGATCATGATCTCTTGTAGATTGCGAAGTTAACTATTGCTATGATAATATTGATGTGATCTATTCCTCCTACATATGCATGAAGGTGACAGTGTGCATGCTATGCTAGTACTTGGTTTAGTCGTTTTGATCTATCTTACACTTAAGGTTACTTAAACATGAGCATTATTGTGGAGCTTGTTAACTCCGGCATTGAGGGTTCGTGTAATCCTACGCAATGTGTTCATCATCCAACAAAAGTGTAGAGTATGCATTTATCTATTCTGTTATGTGATCAATGTTGAGAGTGTCCACTAGTGAAAGTGTAATCCCTAGGCCTTGTTCCTAAATACTGCTGAGTTACTACTGCTTGTTTACTGTTTTACTGTGTTACTACTGCTGCAATACTACCACCATCAACTACACGCCAGCAAGCTATTTTCTGGCACCGTTGCTACTGCTCATATATATTCATACCACCTGTATTTCACTATCTCTTCGCCGAACTAGTGCACCTATTTGGTGTGTTGGGGACACAAGAGACTTCTTGCTTTGTGGTTGCAGGGTTGCATGAGAGGGATATCTTTGACCTCTTCCTCCCCAGAGTTCGATAAACCTTGGGTGATCCACTTAAGGGAAAACTTGCTGCTGTTCTACAAACCTCCAGCCTTCTTTGATGTGATGGTGCATTTGGCTGTTCATCTACCTGATGAGGCACTTTTAAGAGGTCCGGTACAGTATGGATGGATGTACCCTATAGAACGTCGACTGTGCACTTTCAAGAATACAGTTAGGAACAAAGCTAGACCGGAGGCTTGCATTGCAGTGGCGTATATTGCTGCTGAAGCATATACATTTGCCTCAAGATATATTCCTGATATTGAGACCAGATTCAATCGGGGTCGCAGAATTTTGGAAGTTGGAGGATCTGTTTTTAAACATGGTGTTGAGCTAATAGGAAAGAGGACCGAAAAAACATTAGAGCAGTCTGAATTTGAACAGCTGTCTTGGTATGTGCTGAATAATGCTACAGAGGCTGATGAATATGTTAAGTGAGTACTATGCACACGAACTACTCAGTTCCTCGCATATACTATGAACTTGTATCAAAATGAAATATATTCAGCTGACTTGGCTATGTTTTGCAGGTTGTACATGGAAACGAATGGAAAGCTATCGGCACGTGGGAGTGGGTTTCAGGACTGGTTTGAGAAATATGTAAGATGTTCAATTGCACTCTGACTTGTCTATGTGTTTTCACATGAGATGACCTCTTGTCTATTTTGTAATCGTAGATCTCGAAACTCCATGCGGAGAATCCAGGCGCTGTTAGTGCTGATCTCCTTGTCCTATCACGTGGTCCAGATAAGAGGGTGTTGGTAGCTGCAGCTTGCAATGCCAATGGTGTCCATTACAGCTCCTATGAGCGTGAACAACATTTGAAGACACGAAATAGTGGCATCACAACCAGTGGAGATCACTTGACAACCAGAAAAAAGAGATCAGAGTCATTTGACCATTATGGTCACATAGAAGAGGTTATTCAGTTGTTCTATAGTGATAAGGTTACTGTCCGATCTGTGGTTCTATTTAAGTGTTATTGGTACAACCAAGATCCAAACAAGGGCAAAGGTGCCAGAAATGATGGGTATTTCATATCAGTCGATACTACTGCTCAGTGGTACAAGGATGATCCTTATATTTTGGTACCTCAAGCGGCCAAGGTACTTTTCTTGGAAGACAGATCTAGAAAAGGATGGCAGTATGTGCAAAAGTTTGTGGCAAGGAACATATATGATTTGGATGAGAATGCGGATCCAATAATTGGTGCCCAGCAAGATGATTTCGCTGGTTGTATGCAAACTAAAGTTGCTGACATTGATGAAACCTCGTTGGATACAGGTATCCCTGCACATGATGGAGAAGTAGATTTCACTGTTGAGGTTAGCATAGTCGACAAAGAGATGGATAAACTGAAGCTACCTGGTGAATCTCAGGAGGAGAATGGACAGGACGAGCAGGATGAGACCATGCACGAATATCAGAATGAAGACGGAGGTGATGATGATGATGATGATGATGATGATGATGATGATGATAGACTCTTGTCTCTGTATCATGCTGTGAGATGAAGAACCATGATTTGTTTTGATTTTTCTATTTGGAAAATGTATGAGTCCTGAAGACAATTATCTGTTGGATTGTAATCCCATGATGACTAATTATTTATGTTTGTTGTCCTACTAAAAGTTGGTCAAACTTAATTGTGTGGAAGTAATCACATGCTGTTTGATTCATAGGGTCATATCCCATAGGAAAATAGAATGATAATAGATCAAACTAATGCAGAATATCTTATAACCACAATCAAATAGAATTTCTCTTGACATAGGATTCAAGTTGGCATGGCATCCCTATCATACAGGGTTTTTATTCATACTATGCTACAAATCGAAAATAAGATGGGTCAGCACTTTATCGCGGCAGATAGGGCAGCTGGCGTTCGTTACAAACCAGGAGAAGATGCACTTCCTATGGAACGGGTGTTTGCATCCCCGGAGACGCACCGTTGTGCGCTGCGACAGCCCCAGCATGCATATGCTGCAGTGGCCGTCCTCCGGCGCAACTAGGACCCAACTGTCCTGCAGCGCCGGCAAGTTGACGATGAGCCGGTGGTCCACCCTAAGGGTGAGGTCGAAGTGGAGGCCACCGAGCCGACGACACGCCTGCTGCCACATCAGGTGCATAACATCGTAAGGCATGATGATGTCCCACTCCTCCTCCGTGAGGTTCAGGTTCTTGAGCAGCCATACACGGGCAAGAATCTCGCGCATAGTTCGCACGACATTGCCCCCACTACGCAGCTTCCTCGGAGGCAAGCTAAGATCCAGCACCACCTCTTCGCAGGGTGTAGTGGTGATATCGTCCTCATCCAGTGGGGCAGGGAGGGGGCCGGCCATCCTCCTGAGCTCGTACGTCCTCGAGAAGAAGATGTGCACTGTCATAGTGTACGGGGACGCCTCGCCCTCGCCCACGGCCGGCGGCTCGCCGACGGAGAAGTCGGTCGTGCTTGCCGACACACGGCAGGCACGGAAGACATGTGGGCCAGACTCGATGATGCGCTCGCGTGAGGAGCGCTCTAGTAGGGGCGTCGCCGCCATTGGGGATTCTTCGGAGGGCTGTAGACTGGCGGCTAGTCGACGGTGAGGTGGTTGGTGTGAGATCTCTGGGATGAGGCCAGGGGAAGTGGGCGAAGTGCTCGGGACTAGGGACTGCCCTCAACTTTCCGCAGTAGTTTATGATAATAATTGGTGGACGAGGGAGACTAGTCCAGAGACTACCCAAAGTTGATAAATCATGTTCGAGGGAAAATGCCCAAGATTTATTATCAAAATTCAAGCTAATTTCGCCGATTTTGTTCTGCCGTTCATTAGACATCATCCAACGGCCTTTGGTCTCTGGGATTCGCTGCTACAGTGTCATCGAGTACTATTTTCTACCCAATTCCAGAAACATCCATAAAGCTAGTACAGTAGATAGCTTTCCTGCTTGTTGGCCCCACCCCATTTTTTTAATCTTTTCTTCCTTATCCCCTTCGCTCATGCTAGCAGCTACTTGCAGCCATTGCTACACCAGCGAGGTGATCTCTATATGATAGGCACGGTTTTAGTAAGACAGCAAGTTGTAGATAGCTAACCATGAGACACATGCCTCTCTGGTTGAGACTGAGCTCGCTCTTGTGATTGGGCTCCAATGGTCGAGGTGAGTCACAGCTGCAATGACAGAGGTTTGTGCTGAATTAATTAGCACAGAGGCGTAACTAGCACTAGATGGAGAAGGCATAGTACACATATCGGACACGAAGTCGCGTCTGGCGAGCAGCTCGCATTCACTTGCATCAGTGCGGTACAACAAAGATGATGAAGAAGGATTGGAGCTTTGAAGGTAGTCAGAAAAGTTACAAAAAATAATACGTGCAAAACTTAACCTGTATAAACGCACATGCATGGATAATTTTACATTTCTGCATGAGAAAGACATGTCAATTTTCAGTACGACATGGTTTGATTTGTCAAATTTGATGCTCCTTAATGCATTTTAAGTGAAAATTACAGGTTTATTCATTATAATTGCCGATTTTTAACGTTACGTGCAGCTGACTAGCAAACTATAAGTGTGTGATTGCTTGCTTCCAAAATAAGGATATGTAATCATTTTGTATAAGGTAGTACCAATTAGTCGTTATATTGCAGAACTTAAAGAGTTTTGAGAGATTCAACTCGTTGCTACTCCATAAGAATGGTCATGTTGACAAATTTGATCCAGTGTTGAACAGAGCCAGAAACATTTCAAAAACTTGAGCATGGAAGAGGCTAGGGGTAAATGCCCCAAGGCCAGCCGAGCCTATCGTAGGTGCCGTCCCGAGGAGGAAGTACCTTAATTTGGGGCGCGCGCGGACGCTGCGGTACCCCGAGCTCGAGACGCCGCCGTACCGGTAGCTCGACCCGCGACGAGGCATGGCGGCGGCGGCGGAAGCGGAGCGGCGGCGGCGGAAGGTAAAGCTCCTGCTGACAAACATATTAGGCACAAATGGGCAACCTTCAGTAACCCATGTTCCATTTTTTTTGTCAGGATAACCCCATGTACCACCTTCCCAATAGAAAAAGTACTGTTCAACCTTCCCCTGTTGGGCCCAATATTTCACTTTTGGGTTGCCAAGGAACATCTACATGGTAATTGTTATCGGTCTACTTGCTCCGGCCGTCGAAGCCCAATAACTTCAAATGGGCCTTTCTGCTCATGCAATTTCGGCCCTTTTCTAATGAAACACAGATCCTATGATTGGCAAAAAAAAAAAATACACGGAGATTCTACATAAAAGTTGTTTTTATTTATTTTGAATTATAGGGTTCCAATTTTTGAAACTGCTCATGCCCAATATGAAAATCCTTGATCGCTCCATACCCACATGGATAACGGTATTTTTAAAAATTCATAAAGTGGATTTGAAATTTAAAACATATCCTAATAATTCCTTGATTTAATCTATCAACTTGCAAGATCTTGGAGCCAAAGAGCTTGTATTAGTCTGCGAAAATAATACTGATAAACCTGTCGTTAACAAGAAATGAAGGTTTATCGTTCAGAGAGGATGCCATGTGGGACCCATGAGACAGTACCGTCCTCAACGTTTCAAAGAAAAAGGCAAGTAGCCCGAAAATAGGGGTAAAAAATAAATCCTACAAAGGAAACATTTATTGTTCATAGAGGCTGACATGTGGGACCGATCTGCCAGCTGCATCCTCATCATTTCGAAGTCGGCAGGGATCAGAAGAAAAAGGCAAATAGCCAGAAATTAGGGGTCAAAAATAAATCCAAAAAGGAAACTTATATTCTTCATAGAGGATGACATGTGGGACCGACCTGCCAGCAGCGTCCTCATCGTTTCAAAGGCCGCAGGGGATCAAAAGAAAAAGGCAAATAGCCAGAAATTAGGGGTAAAAAAAATACAACAAAGGAAAGGTTTATTGTTCATAGAGGCTGACTTGTGGGACCCATGAGCCAGCGGCGACCTCAATTTCAAAGGCGGCATATGATCGAAAAGAAAAAGGCAAGTTAGCAAAAATCAGTGGGTAAAAAAAATCTAAGAAATGAAACTTTATTGTACAGTCCCATGAGCCAGCACCTTACTCAACGTTTCAGTGGCGGCATGAGATAGAAAGAAAAAGGAAAGTGACCAAATATCAGGAGCAAAAAATAATCCAAGAAAAGAAACTTTTATTGTACATAGATGATGACATATGGGTCCCACTTATACAAGCTCTTTCGCTCGAAGATCTTGCAAGTTGATTGTACATAGAGGATGACATGCGGGCCCCTTGTGTCAGCAGCTTACTCAACGTTTCCAAGGCGGCAGGGGATCAAAAGAAAAAAGGAAGTAGCCAGAAATTAGCGGTAAACAATAACTCCAAGGAAGGAAACTTTTATTGTTCATAGAGTATGACATGCGGGACCCATGCGCTAGCAGCTTCCTCAACGTTTCAAAGGGGGCATGAGATCGAAAGAAAAAGACAAGTGACCAAATATCAGGAGCAAAAAATAATCCAAGAAAAGAAACTTTATTGTACATAAAAGATGACATGCGGGTCCCATTTTGCAGCAGCGGTGTCAACGTTTCAAATGCGGCTTGAGATCAAAAGAAAAAGAGTAGCCAGAAATTAGGGGTAAAAAAAACTCCCAGAAAAAAAAGTTGATTGTACATAGAGGATGGCATGCGGGTCCCATGACCCAGCACCTTACTCAACGTTTCAGAGGCGGCATGAGATCGAAAGAAAAAGGAAAGAGACCAAATACCAGGAGCAAAAAATAATCCAAGAAAAAGAAACTTTTATTGTACATAGAGGATGACATATGGGTCCCACTTATACAAGCTCTTCCGCCCCAAGATCTTGCAAGTTGATTGTACATAGAGGATGACATGCGGGCCCCTTGTGTCAGCAGCTTAATCAATGTTTCCAAGGCGGCAGGGGATCAAAAGAAAAAGGAAACAGCCAAAAATAAGAGGGTGAAAAAATCCAAGAAAAGAAACTTTTATAGTATCGAGGATGACATGTGGGTCCCATGAGCCAGCAGCTTCTCAACGTTTCAGAGGCTGCATGAGATCGAAAGAAAAAGGCAAGTGACCAAAAATAAGGGGGTAAAAAAAATCCAAGAAAAGAGACTTGATTGTACATAGAGGATGACATGCGGGTCCCACCAGTCAGCAGCTTACTAACGTTTCCAAGGCGGCAGGGGATGAAAAGAAAAAGGAAATAGCCAAAGATCAGAGGGTGAAAAAAATCAAAGAAAAGAAACTTTTATAGTACATAGAGGATGACATGTGGGTCCCATGGGCCAGCAGGTTCCTCAACGTTTTCAAGGGCGGCATGAGATCGAAAGAAAAAGGCAAGTGACCAAAAATCAGAGGGTGAAAAATAATCCAAAAAAAGAAACTTTTATTGTACATAGAGGATGACATGCTGTCCCAACGTTTCAAATGCGGTTTGAGATCAAAAGAAAAAGAAAGTAGCCAGAAATTAGGGGGTAAAAAAACTCCAAGAAAAGAAAATTGATTGTACATAGAGGATGACATGCGGGTCCCACGAGTTTGCAGCTTACTCAACGTTTCCAAGGCGGCAGGGGATCAAAAGAAAAAGGAAATAGCCAAAAATCAGAGAGTGAAAAAAAACCCAAGAAAATAAACTTTTGTAGTACATAGAGGATGACATGCGGGTCCCATGAGCCAGCAGGTTCCTCAACGTTTCAAACGTGGCATGGGATCGAAGGAAAAAGGCAAGTGACCAAATATCAGGAGCCAAAAATAATCCAAGAAAAGAAACTTTATTGTACATAGAGGATGACATGCGGGTCCCATTTTGCAGCAGCGGTCCCAACGTTTCAAATGCGGCTTGAGATCAAAAGAAAAAGAAAGTAGCCAGAAATTAGGGGGTCAAAAAAACTCCAAGAAAGGAAAGCTTTATCGTTCATACAGGCTGACATGTGGGACCTATGAGCCAGCAGCTTACTGGACGTTTCAAAGGCGGCAGGGGATCAAAAGAAAAAGGAAATAGCCAAAAATCAGAGGGTGAAAAAAAATCCAAGAAATCAAACTTTTATTGTACATAGAGGATGACATGCGGGTCCCATGAGCCAGCAGATTCCTCAACGTTTCAAACGTGGCATGAGATCGAAAGAAAAAGGCAAGTGACCAAATATCAGGAGCCAAAAATAATCCAAGAAAAGAAACTTTATTGTACATAGAGGATGACATGCGGGTCCCATTTTGCAGCAGCGGTCTGAACGTTTCCAAGGCGGCACAGGACCAAAAGAAAAATGAAGTAGCCAGAAATCAGGGGGTGAAAAAAATCCAAGAAAAGAAAGATTTCAATTGGGCTGCATCTAGACATCTGGGCCTTCGAACTATCCTTCTGGGCCTTTTGACACGTACAATTTCAGCCCACTCCAGAACATGATAGTTCGGATTTTTCTCAAAAAAAAAACAGGAAAGTCCTATGCTTCGCCAAAACAAAAAACAAGGAGATTCAAGATATATGTTGTAAAAATAAAGATTTAATTTATCCGTTTGCAATAGCTCAGAGCGCAATACACTGTTTATTGTCTGCAAAATAATCAAGATATCACATGTTTCTTGTACGGGGAGGCTGACATCGTGGACCCATGAGCCAGCAGCGTCGTTTTAAAGGCGGCAGGGGATGGAAAGAAAAAATAAACCAAAAATCTGTTGGTAAAAAATCCAAGAAAAGAAACATTTTCGTTCTGAGAGGATGACATGCGGGACCCATGAGGCAGCAGCGTCCTCAGCGCTTATTGTTCATAGAGGCTGACATGTGGGACCCGTGAGCCAGCAGCGTCCTCAACGTTTTAAAGGCGGCAGGAGATCGAAAGAAAAAATAAGCCAAAAATCATTTGGTAAACAATATCCAAGAAAAGAAACATTTACCGTTCTGAGAGGATGACATGCGGGACCCATGAGGCAGCAGCATCCTCAACGATTCCAAGGCGGCAGGGGATCAAAGAAAAAAAAGGAAATATCCAGAAATTAATTAGGGGTTCAAAAAAAATCCATCAAAGGAAACTTTTATTGTTCATAGAGGATGACTTGTGGGACCGACCTGCCAACAGCGTCCTCATCGTTTCAAAGGGGCAGGAGATCCAAAGAAAAAGGCAAATAGCCAGAAATTAGGGGTCAAAAATAACTCCAAGAAAGGAAACTTTTATTGTTCGTAGAGGATGACATGCGGGACCCATGAGCCAGCAGCTTACTCAACGTTTCAAAGGCGGCATGAGATCGAAAGAAAAAGGCAAGTGACAAAATATCAGGAGCAAAAGATAATCCAAGAAAAGAAACTTTATTGTACATAGAGGATGACATGTGGGTCCCATTTTGCAGCAGCGGTCTCAATGTTTGTAATGCGGCTTGAGATCAAAAGAAAAAGAAAGTAGCTAGTAATTAGGGGGTGAAAAAAATCCAAGAAAGGAAAGTTGATGGACATAGAGGATGACATGCGGGTCCCTTGAGCCAACAGCTTACTCAACGTTTCAAAGGGGGCAGGGGATCAAAAGAAAAAGGCAAGCCAAAAATCAGAGGGTGAAAAAAATCCAACAAAGGAAACTTTTATAGCACATAGAGGATGACATGCGGGTCCCATGAGCCAGCAGGTTCCTCAACGTTTCAAACGTGGCATGAGATCGAAAGAAAAAGGCAAGTGCCCAAATATGAGGAGCCAAAAATAATTCAAGAAAAGAAAGTTTTATAGTACATAGAGGATGACATGCGGGTCCCATTTAGCAGCAGCGGTATCAGCGTTTGAGAGGTGGCAGGGGATCAAAAGAAAAAAAGAAATTGCCAAAAATCAGATGGTGAAAAAAAACCAAGAAAAAGAACTTTTATAGTACATAGAGGATGACATGCGGGTCCCATGAGCCTGCAGGTTCCTCAACGTTTCAAACGTGGCATGAGATCGAAAGAAAAAGGCAAGTGAAAAAATATCAGGAGCCAAAAATAATTCAAGAAAAGAAAGTTTTATAGTACATAGAGGATGACATGCGGGTCCCATTTAGCAGCAGCGGTATCACCGTTTGAGAGGCGGCAGGATCGAAAGAAAAAGGCAAGTGACCAAATATGAGGTGCCAAAAAAATCCAAGAAAAGAAAGTTTTATAGTACATAGAGGATGACATGCGGGTCCCATTTAGCAGCAGCGGTATCACGTTTGAGAGGCAGCAGGGGATCGAAAGAAAAAGTCAAGTGACCAAATATGAGGTGCCAAAAAAATCCAAGAAAAGAAAGTTTTATAGTACATAGAGGATGACATGCGGGTCCCATTTAGCGCAGCGGTATCACTGTTTGAGAGGCAGCAGGTGATCGAAAGAAAAAGGCAAGTGACCAAATATGAGGTGCCAAAAATAATTTAAGAAAAGAAAGTTTTATAGTACATAGAGGATGACATGCGGGTCCCATTTAGCAGCAGCGGTATCACCGTTTGAGAGGCGGCAGGGATCGAAAGAAAAAGGCAAGTGAAAAAATATGAGGAGCCAAAAATAATTCAAGAAAAGAAAGTTTTATAGTACATAGAGGATGACATGCGGGTCCCATTTAGCAGCAGCGGTATCACCGTTTGAGAGGCGGCAGGGGATCGAAAGAAAAAGGCAAGTGACCAAATTTGAGGTGCCAAAAATAATCCAGGAAAAGAAAGTTTTATAGTACATAGAGGATGACATGCGGGTCCCATTTAGCAGCAGCGGTATCACCGTTTGAGAGGCGGCAGGGGATCGAAAGAAAAAGGCAAGTGACCAAATTTGAGGTGCCAAAAATAATCCATGAAAAGAAAGTTTTATAGTACATAGAGGATGACATGCGGGTCCCAGTTAGCAGCAGCGGTATCACCGTTTGAGAGGCGGCAGGGGATCGAAAGAAAAAGGCAAGTGACCAAATTTGAGGTGCCAAAAAAACTCCAAGAAAAGAAAGTTGATTGCACATAGAGGATGACATGCGGGTCCCATTTAGCAGCAGCGGTCTCAACGTTTCCAAGGCGGCAAGGGATCAAAAGAAAAAGGAAGTAGCCAGAAATCAGGGGGTCAAAAAAATCCAAGAATAGAAAGAATTTTGGTTCATAGAGGATGACATGCGGGACCCATGATCCTGCATCGTAAACGGCTCGATCGGAGAACGTTGAACGAGATGGCGCGATGTAGAAAAAAAACAATGCCAGAGAGGCTGCCATCTGGGCCCTACATCCCTCGGCGGTGCGGATTTGCGTTGACTCGGCCGGCGAACCCGAGATTTCGAGATGCACCACGTCCCGGGCCACCATACGCCACGTTTTGGCCGCTTTCGTCGGGCTAGGTGGCCTCAAAAACGAGAAAAAAAAGTTTTGACATGCACCACGGAGGGACCAAAATCGTCGGCCATGGTACACCAGCAACCACGGCGCGACTTCAACTTCGTCGGCCATGGCAACTTTTCAAACTAGCTAGACAAATCATGTATCTACCCCCTAAAACCCCTAAACTCTGTCTTATGACGAAGTCAAGCATGAAGATAAGTGGTTTTAGGTTTCAAACATGCATGGAAATTTCAAAAACCTTCCAAAAACTTCATTTTAGGGTGACTAATTAAGAAGGATACATGCTTCCCTTTTCATTTTCATGTTCTATATATACTTGTTTAAATCTTGGTCAAACCTAGCTAGGATTTGACCAAGATTCAAATGTGCATCAAAATTCCAAAAAATATCAGAAAAATGAAAAACCAAAGCACATAGTTTTCTTATGTCATATAGTAGCATTAAAGTTGATAAACAAGGTCTAGACATATTCAAACAAGAAAAATCATGTATCTACTCCCTAACCCTAAACTTTGTCTTATGTAGTCAAGCATGAAGAGAAGTGGTTTTGGGTTTCAAATATGGAAATTTCAAAAACCTACCAAAAGCTTCATTTTAGAGTGACTAAGAATGATCAATGCTTACCTTTTCATTTTCATATTTTAAACTTGTTAAAATCATTGTCAAACCAGGATTTGACCAAGATTTAAATGGGCATAAAATTAAAAAAATCAGAAAAATGAAAAACAAAAGCACATAGTCTTCTTATGTCACATATATATATAGTAAGAGCATTCAAAAGTTGACAAACAAGGTCTATACATATTCAAATAAGACAAATCATGTATCTACCCCTAACCCTAAACTCTGTCTTATGAAGTCAAGCATGAAGAGAAGTGGTTTTTGGTTTCAAACATGGAAATTTCAAAAACCTCCCAAAAGCTTCATTTTAGAGTGACTAAGAAGGATCCAGGCTTACCTTTTCATTTTCATGTTTTAAACTTGTTTAAATCTTGGTCAAACCTAGGATTTGACCAATATTAAAATGGGCATAAAATAAAAAAATAAAAAAAACCAAAGCACATAGTCTTCTTATGTCATATAGTAAGCATTCAAGTTCATAAACAAGGTCTAGACATATTCAAACCAGACAAATCATGTATCTACCCCCTATCGACCCTAAACTTCGTCTTATGAAGTCAAGCATGAAGAGAAGTGGTTTTGGGTTTCAAACATGGAAATTTCAAAAAACCAAAAGCTTCATTTTAGAGCGAGTAAGAAGGATCGATGCTTATCTTTTCATTTTCATGTTTTAAACTTATTTAAATCTTGGTCAAACCTAGGATTTGACCAAGATTCAAATGGGCATAAAAATTCAGACAAAAATCTAATTAAAGAATGAAAAACCAAAGCACGTACATAGCCTTCTTAATTATGTCATATAGTAAACATTCAAGTTGATAAACAAGGTCTAGACATATTCAAACCAGAAAAATCGTGTATCTACCCCTAACCCTAATTAAACTCTGTCTTATGAAGTCAAGCATGAAGAAAAGTGGTTTTGAGTTTCAAGCATGCATGGAAATTTCGAGAACCTCCCAAAATAAAGCTTCATTTTAGAGTGACTACGAAGGATCCATGCTTACACCTTTTCATTTTCAAGTTTTAAACTTGTTTAAAACCTCGTCAAACCTGGGATTTGACCAAGATTCAAATGGGCATAAAATTCAAAAAAATAGATAAATGAAAAACCATAGCACATAGTCTTCTTATGTCATATAGTAAGCATTCAAGTGGATAAACAAGCTCTAGACATACTGAAACCAGACAAATCATGTATCTACCCCTATCCCTAAACTATGTCTTATGAAGTCTAGCATGAAAAGAAGTGGTTTTGGGTTTCAAACATGGAAATTTCAAAAACCTCCCAAAAGCTTCATTTTGGATTGACTAAGGAGGATCCAGGCTTACTTTTTCATTTTCATATTTTAAACTTGTTTAAATCTAGGTCAAACCTAGGATTTGACCAAGATTCAAATGGACATAAAAAATCAACAGTTTACAACAGCACACAAAATAAACATGAAATTACATCTAAATCCCTAACTTTTACATGGAGGACCCCAGGCTGAAAGCAAGAAATGCGATCGGGTCTTGAATCTTGATGCGTCTTCTCTTGACAAAGAAGATTGCTGGGAGTTTGCGTACGTACATCACGTCACTTGTGCTCACTGAAGTGTGGGACATGACGCATGCATGGGCAACACACGTAAGTGACATGGATTCAAGGGTAGGGAAGCCAAGAGAAAAAAACGAGAATTTGGACAAAAATAACCCAATCTTGCTAGTATGTCGAAAGTTTGTTTTTCCCAATCTTTTCGACTTTGGGTTATTTCTGTCTATTTTGCCGAAAAAACGAGGACAGAGACTGGAAACGGTGATGCATCTAGCTTCAGAGTACGTCAGATTAAGACTTCATGAGCAACACTAGTCTGACGTAAGTACAGTGTATACAGACAAGACAGGGACTAGACATTGCTACCCACGTCCCTCTGCGCCCCTTCAAAGAAATCATACTCCGTACTAGAATCTCGAAACGTAGGAATTAGTCTGACACGATTTCTGATTGTTTAATTCATAGGATTGCAATTTTCAGAATTCATTGACAATACATTTTTATACAAAAACAAAAAATCCTTCATTGTGTAACCGTATGTTACTACTAGTATTTCTTTTGGTTTTCACACGCAATCAAATGTTATTGGATCCAAATACCGTTGTTTCTCAATCCTATATATTTGGAGATGATCATCACTCTCTAATCATACAATTTTCATATTCCCGCACTTTGAAAATCTTGCGAATAATCAAAGCAGCCAAAATCTATGGTGTGTATTGTATATGTTTATGCCATGCTTAGTTTCATCGAATATTGTTTGGTTGCATCGCGGGGAAACCGCGTGAATTTAGATTAATTGTTGCATGTTTGTTTGTGGTGTGACCAACTGCTTTTGCAACGAAACAACCCCCCCCCCCACCATGTACGCATTGTTTGGGTCGCATGCATGATGTGTACAAAATGTTAAAATAGAAATAATGTAGGAATTGAATATGATTGCATGTTGAATTAATCCTATATGAGAGAAATCACACAAATTTGAATTGCATGTTCTTTGGTTGTAGTGCTACACAAAAAACACGTGAATTAGTATGAATTATCATGTATTCAAGAATCAAAGGAGCCACTGAGATTTGAATCCCACAAAATTTCTATGAATTTTCTTCGAACCAAACAAGCCCAACAAGATTCCAAAGGAATATAATACAACGAATCAAACAACTTCCGTTGTTGGAATATTTCCTTAGGACATCAATCCAATAGAAACTATATGATCCAGTTTCAGCGACAATCTGGTCGGTGTAGGCTCGAGGAGGCCAATTGTATATATATGTTTGGACCCGGTTGGTTGAGTGATCATGCTCGTGACATCCAGCCT
Source organism: Lolium multiflorum (assembly GCA_030979885.1). Lineage (NCBI taxonomy): Eukaryota > Viridiplantae > Streptophyta > Magnoliopsida > Poales > Poaceae > Lolium > Lolium multiflorum. The sequence goes on from JAUUTY010000155.1 coordinate 107,130, forward strand.
GAAAGGTAAAATTCGGGCAAGGCCAGCGTGACGCCACAATACTTTTGAAATATTCAAAAGCGCGTAATATTTGTGAAATTTTAATAATAGCTACTACTTATGTGAATTTTTTTCGTTCATACGCTTATTGGGGGGTAGGCTAACCCTAATGGCCTCCTCAAGATCCCTACCTCTACCAAGGTTTCCCGAGTTCATCCACCTCGATGGGTTCCTTGCCACTTTCGACCATGTTGTGGGCATCATTTCGGGTTCCCGTACCACGGCCAGTCCTTTTCAGGAGTCCCGAACCCGATGCCATAATATTTGTTTGAAAAAAATTCAAGACCGCACAATATTTGTTGAAATAAATGAATAAGCATTTTTAAATAGCTAAATAAAAGAAGTACGAATTTTGAAAAATTTATTTTTTCTAAAACATTAATTGGAGCATTGACATGTTGAACCCACTTGTCGATTTTGCTATCAACATGACTAACTAGCTGATTAGATAACCAAGTGGTGAAATTTGCAACATATTAGACCACCACATGGTGGAAACTGCAAAAAAAATGTCCAAGTGGTGGTTTGTGCAACATATAGAGCAGTACAGTATATGGTAGTACAAGATGAAGAGGCCTCCAAGATGAATGTGCACTGCCGTGGGCCCGTGGTAATATATCATGATGATGGCAAAGGATCTTTTCTCTGCTGAAACTGTCCAGAGCTGATTTGATGAGACAAAATACAGCTCCACGGCGTGCAAGGACAGTATACAGTACATTAGCTTCTTCTCGGGTCACACGCCTTCACGACAGGTGCAGTAGTGCAGCAGAGACCAGAGAGAGAAGGCACGCCCGTAGTACTCGTATTATTGATTTCAATTCAAATTGTTTTTTTTTGCCTGCTTCTCCGTCTTCTTCATCTCCATCTTCTCTGGCGACCCCGCCTACACCAGCAGCCCCTGCACCACCGCCGCCATGCCTTTTTCGGATCATCTCGAGCCACCTGTTTGATGGTACTAGTAGGAGTTGTGGACTTTTATCCATATCGCTCTACCAGCTGCCGCTCGCACTGTCCTCCAATACCTCATACCCAAACGCCAGCGTCCCACTCCCACACCCCCACACCCACTTGACCGCATCCTTCCAATGGCGAGATCGATCAATGAGAGTGGCAGTTCTTGGGTGTTTCCTGATGGCCCCCTTGAAGAAATCGCATCCCGATGCGATGTCATCACCGCCGCGAGCCTCGTCGGTTCATGCAAGTTTTATCATGATTCAGCAACACAAAGTGTAGCTCTGCCTGCATCTCAGCCGTTTGGCATGCCCTGTGTTCTTCATACTCACCAAACTGAGGTACCGCCCGCGCACAATCCCTTCTACCGCGTCCACAAGTTCAAGCAGGAGGGTGCGCAGAAGGACAAGCAGCATGATGCAAAAGATCGCAAGGGTACCTTGTGCCAACTGACGCCGCTGGACAGGATCTCTTCCGATGCCGTGATTCCAGATGGTGGTACGGGCATGTGGGCAGGCGCGAATGGAGATTGGATCGCCCTTCTTGGCTTCCCCTGGAATTGGGAGCTTGTCAATGTGTACACTGGTCGCCGGATTCCTCTACCACCAATAAGTGAGTTTAAATCCACCCCGGATAAACTTGTGTTCGAGTCTAATGATCAACATCTTCAACTGCTGAAGATAGCTATTTGCCGAGTTCCAACAGCTGCTTCAAATTATACTAGTTTCTCTGTTCTTGCCATCTTCAACGCGGCAATTGCAGTCCTTCACTGTGCTTCTAGCAGATGGACAGTTCTTGACAACCAGTTCTTAGCGTACGGCTACTCCGATGCAATCATCCACAAGGGTATTGTATTTGCTGTAACTCAGACAGGCGAAGTTTATGCATGGAATCAACTTTCTTGGGGTAATTTTTCTCATCTCATATGATGTGTTTTCGCTATTACCTGCTAGTTTCAGATTTAGCTTTAGCCTTTTTCTTTTTGTTGTGCAGTTTTCGTGTCATGCCTGTACCTTTCCCCCTCTATATTCAATCAAAATCAGCAGCGATATGCCTTTGAGTCAAAATAAAGTACTCCCTCCGATCCAAATCAAATTGACTCAGCTTTGTCTAGCCAGTGCATCTAGCTAGACAAACTTGAGTCAATTAATTTGTGCATATCTAGCTAGACACATCCAGTTGAGTCAATTAATTTGGATCGGAGGCAGTATTTTAGCTACATCATTATTCATGTATGTAATGAACTAATCAAGTTTTGCTGAACTGACTTCAAGCTGTGCTTTCCTTTGCAAGGTCCTTTGTTGATCAGCACGGCACCTATTCCGCCAGAACTTGATGAACAAGGTCGGTACAATCTTGGCTCCTGGTGGTTAGCACGATCTCCTGATGGTTCTAGACTTTTTCTGGTCCATACCTGGGGCGTTACTGACGGGCGGGATTATACTGGACTGGTTCGGATTTTACCTGCTGCTGCTACCTCTGAGGGTCGTCATGGTCGCACTATTCGCGGGTATGGTAAGGGTTTACTTGGCTGCGAGGTGTACAGCATGGACACCAGTCAGTTGATGCCACCGAGGCCATGGAGGAGGATTATTTCCCTTGGATCATATTCTCTCTTCCTTGGAGTGAACTATCCGATTATCATTCCAGTAGAAGACGGGGCAGAACATGACCGTCCAAATATGGCGAGAAGCAACTCTGTTTACACATCGCACCATGCAGTAGGCCTTGCATATCCTCCTTCTCCAGAAATTTGCCGCTTCAGTTTGAATTCTGAAGACTGTACTGTTGGTTTCCAAACCAACATTAGATGGACATGGCGGCAGGTTCCGTTGTGGCTCATCCCAAGCTTCGCCAACGCCCGGCAATGGAACCTGCCTTCGCGTCACAGGTCCAGAAAGAAGGGCTGATGTACTTTATGTAATACTCGTGTTGTAATGCAAGATTTGTATCTGTTGAACTATTTCATTTGCATGTTTATCTCTACCTAGGCTACTCCCTTTCCGTAGTTGTGTTGTACTATCTGTTGAACTATTTCCTTTGCATGTTATCTCTACCTAGGCTACTCCTCCGTAGTTGTTAAATTGATGTAATGCTCCTACAATGCACGCTACACTGGGCGTGTGGCCTGTAATGTTATCAAACACCTTTTGTACTCGTTCTAGTAAGCATTTCACACTATAGCTCACATAATTAAAGTACTCCTACAACGTATTAGTTGAAAGATATCTCTCATAAGTAAGTACCCCTCTTTGAGCTTATGCGAAACATAAATGACTATTTTAGAAATATATACTCTCGACACAAGATTATATTAAAAACAATGGTACATAGTTCTATTAGAAAAAGAAAGTGTGAATAGTAGAATGATGGAGAAGTGTTTTTTGAGGTCTGTGCATAGCTAGTGTTCATGGTGCAAAAGCACTTAGACTAGTCACAATGGGAAGTATACTAGTCTATGATACAACACCTTCAATGCATAGTATCATGAATTAGTATCATGCAATGTTGCGAAAAACCAATTATTCATTTCTTTCCAAATAGACTAGCTTTGCGAGGATGACAAAACATTTCTTTATTGCCCTCTCGTATGAATCTCCTCCATACATCACCTCTCATACCGATTGAAAGCCATTCCAAATCGTTGGTTCAAGACCATGAATACCAAGCCAATTTTGTTAGCTAGTTGGACCACCCTCGGATTGAGAACCAACGGTTGAAAGAAAGGTGGGCGCCAACTCATATTTTTTTCTCGAGAGTCCGACACTTGATGTTGATTGCAAAGTTCACAAAGGCCAAAATTTTGACATCCTCTTTGTGCAAGTCTTGCCACCATCCAAACTCGGTTTTGAAGTACCAACCAAGAAAAAAAAAGCTTGCACTTTGGAGGACCCCATGGACCATGAAAATTTTGAAAAACTTCCAGTAAATCATGCATATTTCGATTTATATTTTGGTGAAGTTTCATTCGATTTGAATCATAGGTTTGTGAGCAAATATATATTTAGTTTAAACTAGTGCTCGAGTACGTAAGAATCTATTTAATCACAAGCTAGTCATCCGAATGGGATGAAATATTCATAGATTTTAAAACAAGGAATCTACATATTACTGGATTTTTTTTCAAAATTTTCTGAATAGTTTTTCTTTTTTAGCTTCGAAATAAGAGATAGTTTGGAACGTTGGATCTCAAATGGATGGTAGATGGTGGGACACAGTCACAATGTATCTTGGAAGCATCAAGTCACTGAAGCTCTGTCCGGTTTCCAAACCAAGCTAGGAAAGGCATTGAAAATGAAGTTCTGCTCTAAAACATTTCTCATTCCATTTTGGTGCTCGCGCGGTTGCATGCTGCCCACGTGTTAAGGTACGTGTCTCTGGCATGTAGAGAACTACGATTATTGGCGAAAAATATATCGAAATGGAAACTGTAAAAAAAAGCCCTCTCTGGTCAACCTGATGTGACGAGACATCACTGCACCAAACGTCGTCGCAAATTTATAGATGGGTGGCGTGCTAGTCTACCAACAGTCAAATCGGCGCCCAGTCGCAGCAGCAGCCTAGAGTACTACCTAGTTTTTGCCCCTTGCATGTCTATCATCTTCTTCTTCACCCCGTTACAAAAAAAAAACTTCTTCTTCACCCTCCCAGAATCACGCGCACGCGCAGGATCTCGATCCCCACCACGCCGGATCACTAGTACTACTCCGTATACCTTTCTCTCCTTACCCCGGCCGGCCGCGCGCCGCATCGTTCCTTCCATAGCGCTCGCCCTCTCCTCCGAAAACCCCAAGCGCAGTTGCATCCGCCATCCACCTAAATCCATCTTCACGTGATGGATTATTCTAGGCTTTGCCGGGGCGGCGGGGACGGCCACTTGGAGGCTCTCACCGGCGACAACATCGACCTCATCGCTGCGCATCTGGACGTTACCTACACCGTCCGACTTGCTGCATGTTCCAGGGAGCTCTACGACATGATCAGCAAGGATGAAGGTAAGATGCACCATTGGGATGAACCCTGCCTGCTGATGCCTCCGCCTGCTTATTGGTTCGATGAACACTGGGACGTGGCGAGAGCATCTCGTCTGCATGATACCGTGTACGACCTGGTGCCCCTCGACCATCCTCGCCGTTCTGTCGCCCTGCCGTTCATGCACGACAGAAAATGGCTTGGCGCGAACGGCGACTGGATCGCCGCCGCCGATCATCATGAGTGGTGCCTCGTGAACGTCTACACCGAGCGACATATCCCCCTTCCATCCCTACCTGATTCGAAGATTCGTCATAGTATTGTTTCATCTCGACCTGCATACTCTTTTAACTGGCGTCCAGAAATTTATTTGTTGAAGATTGTAATCTGCCAAGTGCCCACAAAAGGTGGGAGGTACGCAGATTACAAGCTCATCGCCTTGTTCGACAAAACGATTTTCTACCTTGAAGGGGGTGGCGACTGGAGAATGCTGGAGGCCCTTACACCTGCACCTGATTATCCAAATTACTGTGATGCCATTGAACTCCGTGGCCACGTTTTTGCGGTGGACGAAACTGACGGCTCCACGTACTTCTGGGACACCGCAAATGGTATTTTTTCAGTCCTTATGTTGCATTGCATGATACACTGCCTTAACCAATGAAGTTATTCATGAACTACCTTGTTTATATTTTACCTTTCTTATATGACTTAATGATCACACCCCCTTTTGCTGAATATGAATGAACCGTTGCTTGCAATGAATTAGTAGTACTAATTAGTCACCAACAAACATAGTATGCTCAGTATGTGATTGCATTCCTGAATTAGTAACTCTACGCCACTGCAGAATATGGGTGTAATTAACCAGTATCTCAAAAGATAACGTGGCACTATGAAGGCACCCTTTTTGATAACCTTTTACACCCATTGTTTCATATATAACTAATTGATTTTGCCTCCAAAAGGAGGACGAGAGACCCCCGCCATCTGCATCAGAGAGATGCATAAGGACTTTCATAAGTATATGACTTAACGATCACATCCTTTATCTGAATATGAATGAACCGTTGCTTGCAATGAATTAGTACTAGTCAGTCATCAGCAAACATAGTATACTCCGTATGTGAATGCATTCCTGAATTAGTAACTCTATGCAACTGCAGAATATGGATGTAATTAACAAGTATCTCAAATGTTAACGTAGAAACAGAAAAATAGAAGAAAATCGTTTGTAATTACATGCGTAGCTTATATTTTCTAGAGATCGGGGAAAAAGCCTTGATTGGATGTACCTACATGCAGATCAAACAGTTCTTTGTTTATATCGGTGAACAATCTGCAGAATGGTATAATTAATTTTGTTTTTGATACATTTTTTCTCCCATTTTCTTGAATAGATTTCAGTTTCCCACAATTATCTTTCATTAGTGATTGTGACGTCCCCTCATTCAAAATAACTCAGGTTATCTTTTTCCTAATTCAGTGATATTTAAGTTTGAGTAAGTTTACGATTAATATCTACAACCTCATATATATATAAGATTTAGCACCTGCAGGCCTAACAAAGTTAGCTGCCTCTAGTCCCCTGTATAGTTCTTTCTTTTTGCTTTCTCAGTTTTTCGTAGCCTTGCTACAACCCTGTATGCTCTAATATATAATGATGCACGACTAGGCATGTGTTCGAGAAAAGAAAATCTAAATATCTTTTGTAATATATGAACCTATATTGATGTTTTAGATGTTGGTAGTATAATTTTCGATAAACTTGAACAGACTTAAATCAGTTTAACTTAGCACAACCATATAGCGTACCTTTTTTAGAACGCGAAAATGAGGTAAACAAATACCATGTGTACCCTTTACTATCAATAGTAGAGAAGAGATTATGAACCTTCAACTCTAAAATGCAAATTCTTCTACTGAATGGATAGCTGCATCTGATACCTATTTTGCAAATGTTACCAGACTTGGGGTTAGCTATAAAGAGCATTTCTTTCTTGTCAAGCTTCATGCACTACCAACACAACCAAAAGTCCGAACTGATCGCAAGGGCGGCAATCCACTTATACAATTCAACACCCCCCGTCACGTGTGATGGGAGACAAGTCAACATGTGGAAAGACTCAGAGGTATAGCTCAAGAGGCATATAAGTGGACTCCGAGGGGGCAACAACAATTTTAGGATAAATTGCGAAAGCCAGGACTCGAACTCGAGACCCTGGCTCTGACACCATGTCAAGCTTCATGGACTAGCCAACGCAACCAAAAGTCCGAACTGATGGAAAGGTCTAGGCAATCCACTTATACAGTTAAACATTTCTTACCCTTCGGGTGGTCACAGGGAAGCTCTCTAATAGATCACTTAAGACAAAGGGAATTAACTACAGCACAGGACTTAAACTTAAGATGATATATATTTGTCAAAATTTGAATGTATCTATATGCTTTCACTGTCTAGATACATCTGAATTTGGACAAATCTCAGACACTTTCGGTGGGACAGAGGTAGTATATAACTGTGTATACACTAACTAGTGTCTAGTTTTGGCGAAGTTTAGACTAGTTTCGTGGGATGGATGCAGTATAACTGATATATTGGACACTTGATTTGAACACATGAATGACCAATGTCCTTAGCTTACATAGTCGTATTTATACTGTGAGCATGAACGATGAACAATGCTGCTGTTTGAATATGGTTGCCAGTAACACCCTATTCGTCTCCATTTCTAATATTGCAGAAAACCTGATGCTCCCGTTTGTAATCCCGCCACCGGTGGTGGATGATCAGCAGTACGCGTGGTTCCTCGCTCCATCTGCTGATGGCAAGCGATTGATGATCATCCTTACAGTAAACAAGATTGGGATTGCCAATGCTGAAGTACCTCCTGACATTCCCTATGCTGCTAATGGGCTTCAGCTACGGCAGTATCCTCCTGTTGCCACCTACGTCTTTGAGCTGGATCCCTTATCTACTGCACGTGCAGGGGACTTTCTTTGGAGGCAGGTTAACAGCCTCAGCGACCACTCTCTGTTCCTCGGACTCAATTACCCAATCATTGCCAACCTGAAGAAGCGTGAATCCAAAGCTCCTGATGGCACATTGGTTCCATTCATGAGGAAAAACTGCGTCTACACAGCATACCGGAATATTCGTTATAATCAATACCCTAAAATTTTGCGCTGCAACCTCCAGCCAGATGAAGGTGAGACTGTGGGAGTTATCAGCCTTCCCAAGGATGGTTGGGATAGTGTCCGACAAGCGGCTATGTGGTTTAAGCCTGCTTTAAACATTGCCCGTTCGGTGTTACCTTTAAAAAAACAGTGACACTTTTTTATTATGCTTGAAGTGTTGAGAAGTAGTACACTGTTTTTAGTATGTACTAGTTTGAATCAGTTTATTTGAACACTGCCCTGCTTTTGTATTTCGTGTTGCCTTCATATTATAACCCATGCATGGCTGTTTTAGGATTGACTTTATTTCAGCACTATAATTACAATGTGTGTACGTCCTTTATAATATAGCCACCTCTTGTTGATCATAGTCATGAGAGGACCATTCCTATTTTTTTCGCCGCTAAAGGGTAAAGTACATCCACTGGCACGGGGGTGTGTTCGGTTCCACCCCATCCCCAAACCGAACATGCATCAACTACGAGCAAGGAAGTAGATGTGCGACCTAGGTGACTGTGCGGACCCCACATGTGAACCAAAGAAAAAAACATGTCAATACGGAACTGATGTACATACGACAACTCCTATATGATATGCGTATGTACGATTGAGCATCTGGAGGTGTGCTGCCACCTGCTTCCTCACACGAAGGGTTGGATCTTGTGTTTCGTACACGGATCGGACTGAAATTGTCGTGTGCATAGCAAGGTTCATGTCAATAAGGCTGAGTTTGGCATCTAAGTCTAGGCAACAAATACTTTTGGGTTCCAACGGCCATCTACAAGGTATTTGCTATAGGCCTACTTGCTCCGGCTGTCGAAGCCCAATAACTACAAATGGGCCTTTCTGCTCATGCAATGTTGGCCCTTTTCTAAAGAACCACAGATCCTATGATTGGCAAAAAACAAAAACACGGAGATTCTACATAAAAGTTGTTTGTATTTATTTTGAATTATTGGGTTGCAATTTTTGAAACTGCTCATGGCCAATATGAAAATCCTTGATCGCTCCATACCCACATAGATCACGGTATTTTCAAAAATTCATAAAGTGGATTTGAAATTTAAAACATATCCTAATAATTCCATGATTTATTCTATTAACTTGCAAGATCTTGGAGCGAAAGAGCTTGTATTAGTCTGCGAAAATAATACTGATAAACCTGTCGTTAACAAGAAATGAAGGTTTATCGTTCAGAGAGGATGCCATGTGGGACCCATGAGACAGTAGCGTCCTCAACGTTTCAAAGAAAAAGGCAAGTAGCCCGAAAATAGGGGTAAAAAATAAATCCTACAAAGGAAACATTTATAGTTCATAGAGGCTGACATGTGGGACCGATCTGCCAGCTGCATCCTCATCATTTCGAAGTCGGCAGGGATCAGAAGAAAAAGGCAAATAGCCAGAAATTAGGGGTAAAAAATAAATCCAAAAAGGAAACTTTTATTCTTAATAGAGGATGACATGTGGGACCGACCTGCCAGCAGCGTCCTCATCGTTTCAAAGGCCGCAGGGGATCAAAAGAAAAAGGCAAATAGCCAGAAATTAGGGGTAAAAAATAAATACAACAAAGGAAAGGTTTATTGTTCATAGAGGCTGACATGTGGGACCCATGAGCCAGCGGCGACCTCAATTTCAAAGGCGGCATATGATCGAAAAGAAAAAGGCAAGTTAGCAAAAATCAGTGGGTAAAAAAAATCTAAGAAATGAAACTTTATTGTACAGTCCCAGTGTGTAAAAAAAAGGCAAATAGCCAGAAATTAGGGGTAAAAAATAAATCCAACAAAGGAAAGGTTTGTTGTCCATAGAGGCTGACATGTGGGACCCATGAGCCAGCGGCGACCTCAATTTCAAAGGCGGCATATGATCGAAAAGAAAAAGGCAAGTTAGCAAAAATCAGGGGGTAAAAAAAATCTAAGAAAAGAAACTTTATTGTACATAGAGGATGACATGCGGGTCCCATGAGCCAGCACCTTACTCAACGTTTCAGAGGCGGCATGAGATCAAAAGAAAAAGGAAACTGACCAAATATCAGGAGCAAAAAATAATCCAAGAAAAGTAACTTTTATTGTACATAGAGGATGACATATGGGTCCCACTTATACAAGCTCTTTCGCTCCAAGATCTTGCAAGTTGATTGTACATAGAGGATGACATGCGGGCCCCATGTGTCAGCAGCTTAATCAATGTTTCCAAGGCGGCAGGGGATCAAAAGAAAAAGGAAATAGCCAAAAATAAGAGGGTGAAAAAAAATCCAAGAAAAGAAACTTTTATAGTATAGAGGATGACATGTGGGTCCCATGAGCCAGCAGCTTCCTCAACGTTTCAGAGGCTGCATGAGATCGAAAGAAAAAGGCAAGTGACCAAAAATAAGAGGGAAAAAAATCCAAGAAAAGAGACTTGATTGTACATAGAGGATGACATGCGGGTCCCATCAGTCAGCAGCTTACTCAACGTTTCCAAGGCGGCAGGGGATCAAAAGAAAATGGAAATAGCTAAAGATCAGAGGGTGAAAAAAATCCAAGAAAAGAAACTTTTATAGTACATAGAGGATGACATGCGGGTCCCATGAGCCAGCAGGTTCCGCAACATTTTCAAAGGCGGCATGAGATCGAAAGAAAAAGGCAAGTGACCAAAAATCAGAGGGTGAAAAATAATCGAAGAAAAGAAACTTTTATTGTACATAGAGGATGACATGCTGTCCCATTTTGCAGCAGAGGTCCCAACGTTTCAAATGCGGCTTGAGATCAAAAGAAAAAGAAAGTAGAAATTAGGGGGTAAAAAAAACTCCAAGAAAGGAAAGCTTTATCGTTCATACAGGCTGACATGTGGGACCTATGAGCCAGCAGCTTACTCAACGTTTCAAAGGCGGCAGGGGATCAAAAGAAAAAGGAAATAGCCAAAAATCAGAGGGTGAAAAAAAACCAAGAAATCAAACTTTTATTGTACATAGAGGATGACATGCGGGTCCCATGAGCCAGCAGATTCCTCAACGTTTCAAACGTGGCATGAGATCGAAAGAAAAAGGAAAGTGACCAAATATCAGGAGCCAAAAATAATCCAAGAAAGGAAACTTTATTGTACATAGAGGATGACATACGGGTCCCATTTGCAGCAGCGGTCTCAACGTTTCCAAGGTGGCACAGGACCAAAAGAAAAATGAAGTAGCCAGAAATCAGGGGGTGAAAAAATCCAAGAAAAGAAAGATTTCAATTGGGCTGCATCTGGACATCTGGGCCTTCGAACTATCCTTCTGGGCCTTTTGATTCGTACAATTTCAGCCCACTCCAGAACATGGAAGTTCGGATTTTTCTCAAAAAAAACAGGAATGTCCTATGCTTCGCAAAAACAAAAAACAAGGAGATTCAAGATATAAGTTGTAAAAATAAAGATTTAATTTATCCGTTTGTAATAGCTCAGAGCGAAATACACTGTTTATTGTCTGCAAAATAATCAAGATATCACATGTTTCTTGTACGGGGAGGCTGACATCAGGGACCCATGAGCCAGCAGCGTCGTTAACGTTTCAAAGGCAGTGGGTCGAAAATAAAAAAACAAAAAGTCAGTTGGTAAAAAAATCCAAGAAAAGAAAACATTTATCGTTCTGAGAGGATGACATGCGGGACCGATGAGGCAGCAGCATCCTCAACGTTTCCAAGGCGGCAGGGGATCAAAAGAAAAAAAAAGGAAATAGCCAGAAATTACTTAGGGGTCAAAAATAAATCCACCAAAGGAAACTTTTATTGTTCATAGAGGATGACATGTGGGACCGACCTGCCAACAGCGTCCTCATCGTTTCAAAGGGGGCAGGGGATCAAAAGAAAAAGGCAAATAGCCAGAAATTAGGGGTCAAAAATAACTCCAATAAAGGAAACTTTTATTGTTCGTAGAGGATGACATGCGGGACCCATGAGCCAGCAGCTTACTCAACGTTTCAAAGGCGGCATGAGATCGAAAGAAAAAGGCAAGTGACCAAATATCAGGAGCCAAAAATAATCCAAGATTTATTGTACATAGAGGATGACATGTGGGTCCCATTTTGCAGCAGCGGTCTCAATGTTTGTAATGCGGCTTGAGATCAAAAGAAAAATAAAGTAGCTAGTAATTAGGGGGTGAAAAAAATCCAAGAAAAGAAAGTTGATGGACATAGAGGATGACATGCGGGTCCCTTGAACCAACAGCTTACTCAACGTTTCAAAGGGGGCAGGGGATCAAAAGAAAAAGGCAAGCCAAAAATCAGAGGGTGAAAAAAATCCAACAAAGGAAACTTTTATAGCACACAGAGGATGACATGCGGGTCCCATGAGCCAGCAGGTACCTCAACGTTTCAAACGTGGCATGCGATCGAAAGAAAAAGGCAAGTGACCAAATATGAGGTGCCAAAAAAAACTCCAAGAAAAGAAATTTGATTGCTCATAGAGGATGACATGCGGGTCCCATTTAGCAGCAGCGGTCTCACCGTTTGAGAGGCGGCAGGGGATCGAAAGAAAAAGTCAAGTGACCAAATATGAGGTGCCAAAAATAATCCAAAAAAAGAAAGTTTTATAGTACATAGAGGATGACATGCGGGTCCCATTTAGCAGCAGCAGTATCACTGTTTGAGAGGCAGCAGGGGATCGAAAGAAAAAGTCAAGTTACCAAATATGAGGTGCCAAAAAAATCCAAGAAAGAAAGTTTTATAGTACATAGAGGATGACATGCGGGTCCCATTTAGCAGCAGCGGTATCACTGTTTGAGAGGCAGCAGGGGATCGAAAGAAAAAGTCAAGTGACCAAATATGAGGTGCCAAAAAAATCCAAGAAAAGAAAGTTTTATAGTACATAGAGGATGACATGCGGGTCCCATTTGTAGGATAACGTAGCATAGAAAACAAAAATTTTCCTACGGCGAACACGCAATCCAAGCCAAGATGCAATCTAGAAGACGGTAGCAACGAGGGGATTGTCGAGACTCACCCTTGAAGAGATTCCAAAGCCTACAAGAGGAGGCTCTTGTTGCTGCGGTAGACGTTCACTTGCCGCTTGCAAAAGCGCGTAGAAGATCTTGATCACGATCGGTTCCGGCGCCACGAACGGGCAGCACCTCCGTACTCGGTCACACGTTCGGTTGTTGATGAAGACGACGTCCACCTCCCCGTTCCAGCGGGCAGCGGAAGTAGTAGCTCCTCTTGAATCCGACAGCACGACGGCGTGGTGTCGGTGGCGGTGGAGAAATCCGGCGGAGCTTCGCTAAGCGTGCGGGATATGGTGGAGGAGCGGGGCGCTAGGGTTTGGGGAGAGGGGGTGGCCGGCCACTATGGGGGGCGGCCAAGCTTGTGGCTTTGGTGTGTCCGGCCCCCTCCCCTTGGCCCTCTATATATAGGTGGATCCCAAGTGTTGGTGTCCAAGTCTTCGAATAAGACCCGAAACCAAAACCTTCCATAGGAGGGGGAAACCTAGCCCAACTAGGACTCCCACCCAAAGGTGGGATTCCCACCTCCCATGTGGGGGGTGGCCGGCCCCCTATGGTGGAGTCCACTTGGGACTCCACCCCCACTAGGGCTGGCCGGCCATGGAGGTGGAGTCCCTTGTGGACTCCACCTTCCTTGGTGGTTTCTTCCGGACTTTTCTAGAACCTTCTAGAACCTTCCATAGAACCTTCCGCATCATTTTATTCACATAAAATGACATCCTATATATGAATCTTATTCTCCGGACCATTCCGGAACTCCTCGTGATGTCCGGGATCACATCCGGGACTCCGAACAAATATTCGAACTCCATTCCATATTCAAGTTCTACCATTTCAACATCCAACTTTAAGTGTGTCACCCTACGGTTCGCGAACTATGCGGACATGGTTGAGTACTCACTCCGACCAATAACCAATAGCGGGATCTGGAGATCCATAATGGCTCCCACATATTCAACGATGACTTTAGTGATCGAATGAACCATTCACATACGATACCAATTCCCTTTGTCACGCGATATTTTACTTGTCCGAGGTTTGATCATCGGTATCACACTATACCTTGTTCAACCTCGTCTCCTGACAAGTACTCTTTACTCGTACCGTGGTATGTGGTCTCTTATGAACTTATTCATATGCTTGCAAGACATTAGACGACATTCCACCGAGAGGGCCCAGAGTATATCTATCCGTCATCGGGATGGACAAATCCCACTGTTGATCCATATGCCTCAACTCATACTTTCCGGATACTTAATCCCATCTTTATAACCACCCATTTACGCAGTGGCGTTTGATGTAATCAAAGTACCTTTCCGGTATAAGTGATTTACATGATCTCATGGTTATAAGGACTAGGTAACTATGTATTGAAAGCTTATAGCAAATAACTTAATGACGTGATCTTATGCTACGCTTAATTGGGTGTGTCCATTACATCATTCATACAATGATATAACCTTGTTATTAATAACATCCAATGTTCATGATTATGAAACTAATCATCCATTAATCAACAAGCTAGTTAAGAGGCTTACTAGGGACTCTTTGTTGTTTACATATCACACATGTATCAATGTTTCAGTTAATACAATTATAGCATGGTATATAAACTTTTATCATAAACATAAAGATATATAATAACCACTTTTATTATTGCCTCTTGGGCATATCTCCAACAGTCTCCCACTTGCACTAGAGTCAATAATCTAGATTACATTGTAATATACCTAACACCCATGGCATTCTGGTGTTGGTCATGCTTTGCCCTAGGGAGAGCTTTAGTCAACGGATCTGCTACATTCAGATCAGTGTGTACTTTGCAAATCTTTACTTCTCCATCTTCGATGTACTCGCGAATCGAGTGGTAACGCAGCTTGATATGCTTCAGCCTCTTGTGTGACCTTGGCTCTTGTGCATTGGCGATGGCACCCATGTTATCACAGTAGATGACAAATGGGTCCAATGCACTAGGAACCACACCGAGCTCTACAATGAACCTCTTCATCCATACCGCTTCTGATGAAGCCTCTGAAGCCGCTATGTACTCCGATTCTGTTGAGGATTTCGCCACCGTGCACTGCTTCGAGCTTGCCCAGCTTACTGCAGCACCATTCAATATAAACACGTACCCAGATTGTGACTTAGAGTCATCAGGATCAGTGTTCCAACTTGCATCGGTGTAACTTGTTACAACGAGCTCTTGGTCACCTCCATAACAAAGAAACATATCCTTAGTTCTTTTCAAGTACTTCAGGATATTCTTGACCGCTGTCCAGTGTTCCATTCCTGGATCACTTTGATATCTGCTAGTTAAACTAACAGCATGTGCTATATCCGGTCTTGTACATAGCATGGCATACATGATAGAGCCTACTGCCGAGGCATAGGGGATCTGACTCATCCTTTCTCTTTCTTCTGCCGTAGCCGGTCCTTGAGTCTTACTCAAGACCTTGCCTGGTAACATAGGTAAGAATCCTTTCTTACTTTCGTCCATTCTAAACTTCTTCAGAATCTTGTCCAGGTATGTACTCTGTGATAGCCCTATTAGACGTCTTGATCTATCTCTATAAATCTTGATGCCTAATATGTATGATGCTTCACCAAGGTCTTTCATTGAAAAACTATTATTCAAATAACCCTTTACACTGCTTAATAGTTCTATATCATTCCCAATCAATAATATGTCATCTACATATAATATCAGGAATGCTACAGAGCTCCCACTCACTTTCTTGTAAATACAGGCCTCTCCATGACACTGTATAAACCCGAAGTCTTTGATCACCTTATCAAAACGTCGGTTCCAACTTCTCGATGCTTGCTTCAGTCCATAGATTGAACGCTGAAGTTTGCATACTTTGTCAGCATTTTTAGGATCGACAAAACCTTTGGGTTGTACCATATACAACTCTTCCTCAATGTCTCCATTAAGGAACGCCGTTTTGACATCCATCTGCCAAATCTCATAATCGAAAAATGCAGCTATTGCTAACAAAATCCTCACAGATTTTAGCTTCGCTACAGGTGAGAAAGTCTCATCGTAGTCAACACCTTGAATTTGTCGGAAACCCTTTGCGACAAGTCGAGCTTTATAGACAGTAATATTACCATCAGCATCTGTTTTTCTTTTGAAGATCCATTTATTCTCGACAGCCTTGCGGCTATCAGGTAAGTCTACCAAAGTCCATACTTTGTTATCATACATGGATCCCATTTCGGATTTCATGGCTTCTTGCCATTTGTTGGAATCTGGGCTCATCATCGCTTCTTCATACGTCGCAGGGTCTTCATCATTGTTATCCACAATCATGACATTTAGACAAGGATCATACCAATCTGGAGTGGCACGATCCCTTGTCGATCTGCGAGGTTCAGTAGCTGTCTCATATGAAGTTTCATGATCATTATCATTAGCTTCCTCTGTTGTCGGTGTAGGTGGTACAGGAACATTTTCCGGTACTGCGCTACTCTGATCAACGAGTAGAGATTCTTCAATCTCATCGAGTTCTACTTTTCTTCCAGTCACTTCTTTAGTGAGAAATTCTTTCTCAAGAAAGGTTCCGTTCTTAGCAACAAAGATCTTGCCTTCGGATCTGTGATAGAAAGTGTACCCTATAGTTTCCTTAGGGTATCCTATGAAGACGCATTTCTCCGCTTTGGGTTCTAGCTTGTCCGGTTGTAACTTTTTTACATAGGCTTCGCAACCCCAAACTTTTAGGAACGACAGCTTAGGTTTCTTATTAAACCATAATTCATACGGCGTCGTTTCAACGGATTTTGATGGTGCTCTATTTAAAGTGAATGCGGCTGTCTCTAATGCATAACTCCAAAATGATAACGGCAAATCAGTAAGAGACATCATAGAACGAACCATATCTAAGAGAGTTCGATTACGACGTTCGGACACACCGTTTCGTTGTGGTGTTCCCGGCGGTGTCAATTGTGAAAGTATTCCGCATTTCTTTAAATGCATGCCAAACTCATAACTCAGATATTCACCTCCGCGATCAGATCGTAGAAATTTAATCTTCTTGTTACGTTGATTTTCTACTTCACTTTGGAATTCCTTAAACTTCTCGAAAGTTTCGGATTTATGTTTCATTAAATAGATATACCCATATCTACTCAAATCATCTGTGAAGGTTAGAACATAACGATAACCACCGCGCGATGCTACACTCATTGGTCCGCACACATCTGTATGTATGATTTCCAATAAGTCAGTAGCTCGCTCCATCATACCCGAGAATGGAGTCTTAGTCATTTTTCCCATCAGACATGCTTCGCATCTATCAAGTGACTCAAAGTCAAGTGATTCAAGTAATCCATCGGTATGGAGTTTCTTCATGCGTTTCACTCCAATATGACCAAGACGACAGTGCCACATATAAGTAGAATTATCATTCAATTTAATTCGCTTAGCATCAATGTTATGTATATGCGTATTACTACTATCGAGATCTAACAGAAATAAGCCATTCTTTTGTGGTGCTCGACCATAAAAGATATTATTCATAAAAATAGAACAACCATTATTCTCAGACTTGAATGAATAACCGTCTTGCATTAAACAAGATCCTGATATAATGTTCATGCTCAACGCGGGTACATAATAACAATTATTTAGGCTTAAAACTAATCCCGAAGGTAGATGTAGAGGAAGTGTTCCGACTGCGATCACATTGACCTTGGATCCGTTTCCAACGCGCATCGTCACTTCATCTTTCAGCAGTTGTCGTTTATTCTTTAGTTCCTGTTTCGAGTTACAAATATGAGCAACCGAACCAGTATCAAATACCCAGGTACTAGAACGAGAACTAGTGAGATAAACATCTATAACATGTATATCAGATATACCTTCTTTCTTTTTCTTGATAAGGCCGCTCTTCAGATCCGCCAAATACTTGGAGCAATTACGCTTCCAGTGTCCCTTCTCTTTGCAGTAATAGCAATCAGCATCAGGCTTAGGGCCGTTCTTAGGTTTCATAGGAGGTGTGGCAGCTTTCTTGCCACCCTTCTTGAATTTTCCCTTAGACTTGCCCTGTTTCTTGAAACTGGTGGTCTTGTTGACCATCAACACTTGGTGCTCTTTCTTAATCTCAATCTCAGCAGCTTTTAACATGCCAAAGAGTTCAGGAAACTCCTTGTTCATGTTCTGCATATTGTAATTCATCACAAAGTTCTTGTAACTTGGTGGCAGTGATTGAAGGACACGATTAATCCCCAGTCTGTTAGGAATCACTATTCCCAAGTCACTGAGTTTCTTCGCATGCCCGGTCATAACGAGCATGTGCTCACTAATGGAGCTGCCTTCTTCCATCATACAGCTGAAAAAGTGTTTCGATGCTTCATAGCATTCCACGGCCGCATGAGTTTCAAAAATAGTCTTCAACTCTTTCATCAACTCATGAGGATCGTGGTGCTCAAAACGTTTTTGAAGATCGGATTCCAGACTGCATAAGATGGCACACTGAACTTGAGAGTACCGAGTTTTCCGAGTTGCGTAAACATTCTTTACTTCATCGGTTTCAGTTTCTGCAGGAGGGTCACCTAGCGGTGCATCAAGCACATATTGCAGATTTCCGCCATTGAGGAAGATCCTCACATGACGGAACCAGTCGGTGAAGTTGCTACCGTTGCTCTTAAGTTTTTCTTTCTCTAGGAACTGGTTAAAATTGATTGGGGACGCCATATCTACAACATATTTGCAATAGTTTAGACTAAGTTTATGACAAATTGAGTTCAAATTTTAATTCTACATAATTAAAATCTAGGTGAACTCCCACTCAAAACAATATCCCTCGCATTGTCTTAGTGATCACACGAACCAAATCCATCACACCTATGCCCGATCATCACGAGACAAGATGTAATTTCAATGGCGAACACTCAAAGTGTTCATCATATCAATCATATGATTCATGCTCTACCTTTCGGTATCACGTGTTCCGAGACCATGTCTTTACATGCTAGGCTCGTCAAGGCCACCTTAGTATCCGCATGTGCAAACTGTCTTGCACCCGTCATATGTACTTATCGAATCTATCACACCCGATCATCACGAGATGCTTCGAAACGATAAGACTTGATAACGGTGCTACTAAGGATGAACACTTTATTATCTTGAGATTTTAGTGAGAGGGATCATCTTATAATGCTACCGTCGCGATCTAAGCAAAATAAGATGCATAAAAGGATTAACATCACATGCAGTTCATATGTGATATGATATGGCCCTTTTGTCTTTGCGCCTTTGATCTTCATCTCCAAAGCACGGACATGATCTCCATCATCAACGGGCATGATCTCCATCATCGTCGGCGAAGCACCAAGGTCAATGGCGCCGTCTTCATGATCGTCCTCCATGTAGCAACTATTACAACTACTTTGAAATACTACTCAACATGAAATTTAAAGACAACCATAAGGCTCCTGCCGGTTGCCACAATACAATAATGATCATCTCATACATATTCATCATCACATTATGGCCATATCACATCACCAAACCCTGCAAAAACAAGTTAGACGTTCTCTAATTTGGTTTGCATATTTTACGTGGTTTAGGGTTTTCGAGCAAGATCCAATCTACCTACGAACATGAACCACAACGGTGATACTAGTGTTGTCAATAGAAGAGTAAATTGAATCTTCACTATAGTAGGAGAGACAGACACCCGCAAAGCCACTTATGCAATACAAGTTGCATGTCAAGCGTGGAGCAAATCTCATGAACGCGGTCATGTAAAGTTAGCCCGAGCCGCTTCATCCCACTATGCCACAAAGATGCAAAGTACTCAACTAAAGATAACAAGAGCATCAACGCCCACAAACCATTGTGTTCTACTCGTGCAACCATCTATGCATAGACACGGCTCTGATACCACTGTAGGATAACGTAGCATAGAAAACAAAAATTTTCCTACGGCGAACACGCAATCCAAGCCAAGATGCAATCTAGAAGACGGTAGCAACGAGGGGATTGTCGAGACTCACCCTTGAAGAGATTCCAAAGCCTACAAGAGGAGGCTCTTGTTGCTGCGGTAGACGTTCACTTGCCGCTTGCAAAAGCGCGTAGAAGATCTTGATCACGATCGGTTCCGGCGCCACGAACGGGCAGCACCTCCGTACTCGGTCACACGTTCGGTTGTTGATGAAGACGACGTCCACCTCCCCGTTCCAGCGGGCAGCGGAAGTAGTAGCTCCTCTTGAATCCGACAGCACGACGGCGTGGTGTCGGTGGCGGTGGAGAAATCCGGCGGAGCTTCGCTAAGCGTGCGGGATATGGTGGAGGAGCGGGGCGCTAGGGTTTGGGGAGAGGGGGTGGCCGGCCACTATGGGGGGCGGCCAAGCTTGTGGCTTTGGTGTGTCCGGCCCCCTCCCCTTGGCCCTCTATATATAGGTGGATCCCAAGTGTTGGTGTCCAAGTCTTCGAATAAGACCCGAAACCAAAACCTTCCATAGGAGGGGGAAACCTAGCCCAACTAGGACTCCCACCCAAAGGTGGGATTCCCACCTCCCATGTGGGGGGTGGCCGGCCCCCTATGGTGGAGTCCACTTGGGACTCCACCCCCACTAGGGCTGGCCGGCCATGGAGGTGGAGTCCCTTGTGGACTCCACCTTCCTTGGTGGTTTCTTCCGGACTTTTCTAGAACCTTCTAGAACCTTCCATAGAACCTTCCGCATCATTTTATTCACATAAAATGACATCCTATATATGAATCTTATTCTCCGGACCATTCCGGAACTCCTCGTGATGTCCGGGATCACATCCGGGACTCCGAACAAATATTCGAACTCCATTCCATATTCAAGTTCTACCATTTCAACATCCAACTTTAAGTGTGTCACCCTACGGTTCGCGAACTATGCGGACATGGTTGAGTACTCACTCCGACCAATAACCAATAGCGGGATCTGGAGATCCATAATGGCTCCCACATATTCAACGATGACTTTAGTGATCGAATGAACCATTCACATACGATACCAATTCCCTTTGTCACGCGATATTTTACTTGTCCGAGGTTTGATCATCGGTATCACACTATACCTTGTTCAACCTCGTCTCCTGACAAGTACTCTTTACTCGTACCGTGGTATGTGGTCTCTTATGAACTTATTCATATGCTTGCAAGACATTAGACGACATTCCACCGAGAGGGCCCAGAGTATATCTATCCGTCATCGGGATGGACAAATCCCACTGTTGATCCATATGCCTCAACTCATACTTTCCGGATACTTAATCCCATCTTTATAACCACCCATTTACGCAGTGGCGTTTGATGTAATCAAAGTACCTTTCCGGTATAAGTGATTTACATGATCTCATGGTTATAAGGACTAGGTAACTATGTATTGAAAGCTTATAGCAAATAACTTAATGACGTGATCTTATGCTACGCTTAATTGGGTGTGTCCATTACATCATTCATACAATGATATAACCTTGTTATTAATAACATCCAATGTTCATGATTATGAAACTAATCATCCATTAATCAACAAGCTAGTTAAGAGGCTTACTAGGGACTCTTTGTTGTTTACATATCACACATGTATCAATGTTTCAGTTAATACAATTATAGCATGGTATATAAACTTTTATCATAAACATAAAGATATATAATAACCACTTTTATTATTGCCTCTTGGGCATATCTCCAACACCATTTAGCAGCAGCGGTATCACTGTTTGAGAGGCAGCAGGGGATCGAAAGAAAAAGTCAAGTGACCAAATATGAGGTGCCAAAAAAATCCAAGAAAAGAAAGTTTTATAGTACATAGAGGATGACATGCGGGTCCCATTTAGCAGCAGCGGTATCACTGTTTGAGAGGCAGCAGGTGATCGAAAGAAAAAGTCAAGTGACCAAATATGAGGTGCGAAAAAAATCCAAGAAAAGAAAGTTTTATAGTACATAGAGGATGACATGCGGGTCCCATTTAGCAGCAGTATCACCGTTTGAGAGGCGGCAGGGATCGAAAGAAAAAGGTAAGTGACCAAATATGAGGTGCCAAAAATAATTCAAGAAAAGAAAGTTTTATAGTACATAGAGGATGACATGAGGGTCCCATTTAGCATATCACCATTTGAGAGGCGGCAGGGGATCGAAAGAAAAAGGCAAGTGACCAAATTTGAGGTGCCAAAAAAACTCCAAGAAAAGAAAGTTGATTGCACATAGAGGATGACATGCGGGTCCCATTTAGCAGCAGCGGTCTCAACGTTTCCAAGGCGGCAAGGGATCAAAAGAAAAAGGAAGTAGCCAGAAATCAGGGGGTCAAAAAAATCCAAGAATAGAAAGAATTTTGGTTCATAGAGGATGACATGCGGGACCCATGATCCTGCATCGTAAACGGCTCGATCGGAGAACGTTGAACGAGATGGCGCGATCTAGAAAAAAACAATGCCAGAGAGGCTGCCATCTGGGCCCTACATCCCTCGGCGGTGCGGATTTGCGTTGACTCGGCCGGCGAACCCGAGATTTCGAGATGCACCACGTCCCGGGCCACCATACGCCACGTTTTGGCCGCTTTCGTCGGGCTAGGTGGCCTCAAAAACGAGAAAAAAAAGTTTTGACATGCACCACGGAGGGACCAAAATCGTCGGCCATGGTACACCAGCAACCACGGCGCGACTTCAACTTCGTCGGCCATGGCAACTTTTCTTGTAGTGCGAGACGAGGAGAGACGGTATCTGAGTACATCCAGAGGTTCAGGACCGTCGGAACCGATGTTATTCGGTTCGCCTATCTGAGAAGGAAGCATGCGAGCGCGGTAGCAGCTGTCAGCGCCGCTCAAAGATGTGACCTTCCAAACGGAGTACAATTCACTGGCGCACATGGTTCAGAAGTTGACAGCATATGAACAGCGCCATCCAGTGTACCAGGACAAGTATAAGCGCGTCGCCCGATCGAGACGGACGAAGATGAAGATTCTGCAGGAGATCGGGAGGTCGCGGTAGCTGAGTGGACCGGGGGGCAAAACCCGTGTCCTGCAAGTGGGTGAAACAACCAGGGCCTGTGAAGGGGTTTGACTTCGATTTGAGCAAAACGGAGCAAATTTTTGATTTGCTGCTGAAGGAGAAACAGCTGAAGTTACCCGAAGGCCACAAAATCCCCACGCCACAAGAGATGAACGGCAGGCCATACTGCAAATGGCATCACACGTTCACCCATACCACCAATGACTGCAAAGTCTTGCGCGGACAGATTCAGATGGCGATAGAACAAGGCCGATTGCTCTTCGGTCAGTTTGCCATGAGAGTTGACACGCAGCCGTTTCCGGAGGTCAACATGGTCGATCTCAGTCACTGCATAGGACGCGAGCCAGGTTTCTCGTTTGACATCAATATGGCAGGGCTTGCAGATCGCCATGGCGATGATAAGCCAGAGAGCAGTCGCTCTGCAAAGGTGAAGAGGAGGCCGATCCACACGATCGGCCCCAAACAATGAAAAGTGGTGAATCCTCAGTAAGCATTACGATGGAAAAGGAGGCCGATTCTAGCGATCGGCTAAAGCCAACCTCAACATGCCTTCGCCGGTGCGCGACATGGATTTAGCAGGCGACGGAAAGCTGGGGTATGGGTTTACATCGGCTGATGAATTGGAAGAGATTGACATTGGCCCTGGGGATAAGCCACGACCAACATTTGTCAGCAAAAAGTTGGATCCACAGCTGAAGAGCCAGTTGATAGCCCTGTTGAAGGAATACCCAGATTGTTTCGCATGGGATTACAGAAATGCCTGGGTTAGACAGGAGCATTATCGAGCATCGGCTCCCTCTGAAGAAAGGATTTCAGCCGTTCCAGCAGCGAGCACGACAAATGAAGGCCGAAATCTTGGTGGAAGTCAAGAAAGAGATCCAGAAGATGTTAGACGCCGGGTTCATCAGGCCATGCAGGTACGCTGAATGGATTTCCAATGTCGTACCTGTGGAGAAAAAGGATGGCCGGTGGCGCGTCGCCATAGATTTTCGGAATCTCAACAGTGCCACCCCAAAGGACGAATACCCAATGCCAGTAGCAGAGACTTTGATCAATGCAGCGGCTGGTCATAAAGTTTTAAGCTTCATGGATGGTAATGCCGGCTACAATCAAATCTTTATGGCTCCGGAAGATATAAACAAGACTGCGTTCAGAGTGCCAGGCTCGGTGGGCTTGTTTGAATATGTAGTCATGACGTTTGGACTGAAAAATGCTGGCGCAACATACCAAAGGGCCATGAATTACATCTTTCACGATTTGATCGGCAAATTGGTCGAGATTTACATCGATGACGTGGTGGTTAAGTCTGTTTCGGTGGACGGGCACTTGGGAGATTTACGGCGCGTCCTCGACCGAACTAGGAAGTTCGGACTAAGAATGAATCCAAAAAAGTGTGCCTTTGGTGTGACGGCCGGTCAGTTCTTGGGTTTCCTGGTCCATGAACGTGGAACTGAGATCGGCCTGAAAAGTCAAGAGGCGGTGCGGACAATGAAGCCACCCACCACGAAGAAGGAGCTCCAGTGTCTCATTGGCAAAATCAATTTCGTCAGAAGGTTTATCTCTAACCTGTCAGGACGAATCGAGCCATTCATGGGACTGGTCAAAATTAAGTCTGACGAGGAGTTTCGCTGGGGGGCAGAGCAACAGAAAGCATTTGACGATATTAAGGAATACTTGACGAAGCCACCTGTGTTGGTTCCACCACAGCAAGACAGACCCTTCTACATTTACTGTCAGTAGCTGATACCTCTATCGCGTCAGTGGTGGTGCAGGTTTATGATGGTCTGGAAAAAGTGGTTTTCTACCTCAGCAGAAGGATGTTAGATGCGGAAACAAGGTACCTCGAGATCGAGAAGTTGTGCCTCTGCCTGTTCTTTACCTGCACCAAGATTCAGCACATCTTGCTGAAAGCAGAAATCATCGTCATATGCAAATCGGATGTCATCAAGCACATGCTGTCGGCTCCTGTATTGAAAGGCCGACTCGGTAAATGGATGTTTGCTCTATCGGAATTTGATATCCGGTATCAACCTGCATTGCCCTTTAAAACTTGGTCGACTTTGTACGGGCCGTGCCAATTTGGAGACCACTTTCCATACATTTTATCCTTAGTCCCCAACGGCAATACAGCTTCCCATACCAGATCACCAACCTGGAACTCCTTTGGCTTCAATTTCTTATTATATGCCCGAGCCACCTTGGCTTTATTCTCCTTGATCTTCTCAAGTGACCAAAGTCTAAGTTCCGTTGCATCCTCAATACTGTCGCTCATCAGGGCTGCATATTCTTCAGTAGTTAGATCATTCTGAAATGTAACCCTTCTCGACCCAGCCTTGATTTCCCAAGGTAACACAGCTTCTTGTCCATAGACCAGATGGTATGGCGAGGTTTTTATTGCTCCATGACACGACATGCGATAAGCCCACAAAGCTTCTGACAATACCTCGTGCCAACGTCTAGGATTCTCGTCGATCTTTCTCTTAATCAGCTTGATCAAACTTTTGTTGGACGCTTCAGCCTGTCCATTTGCTTGAGCGTAGTATGGCGACGATCGGATCGACTTGATTCCCATATCATCACAGAATTTCTAAACTCCTTAGAAACGAAAACCGAACCTCCATCGGTCGTGATAGTCTGGGGAATTCCGAATCTGTGGATGACATGCTCCTTCACAAAATCGACAACATCTGACGCGTTCACTGCCTTCATAGGGACGGCCTCTACCCATTTGGTGAAATAATCTGTAATGGCCAGAACCCATACATGACCTTTGCTCGAAGGAGGATGTATCTTGCCGATCATATCCATGCCCCATCCTCGGAATGGCCACGGCTTGATGATAGGATTCATTGCTGATGCAGGTACCATCTGAATGCTCCCAAACTCTGACATGCTTGACACCCTTTATAGTATTGGAAACAATCTTCAAGCATAGTGGGCCAATAAAATCCCGATCGCCTGATCAGCCACTTCATCTTATGAGCCGATTGGTGAGTTCCACAAGCACCTTCATGTACCTCATGCAAGAGCCGATTGGACTCGGCTGGCCCCAAACACTTGAGAAGTAACCCTTCCAAGGTCCTGTAGAACATGTCATCCCCAATCAGGACGTACTTCATGGCCCTGTATCTTATCCGTTTAGGTGCCCCCCGAGCCGGATCCTTTCAAGTAATTGAAGATATCGGCTCTCCAATCATCGGGCTCCATGAGTTGCACCTGAAAATCGGCTTCCTCAACCACGTCTTTGTATCCTGACGCCGTCTGTGCAAGGTCGTTTGCCTCGGTATTTTGCGTCCTTGGGATCCAATGGAAGTTGATATACCTGAACTGGGCCATCAGCTCACGGCATTGCATCCATAATGGGAAAAGTGACTCACTTTCACACTTGTACTCCTCCGTGAGTTAAAATCACCAATTTGGAATCCCCAAAGATCTCCACTACCTCCGCTCCGGCGTCTGATGACCCACAAGTATAGGGGATCGCAACAGTCTTCGAGGGAAGTATTACCCAATTTATTGATTCGACACAAGGGGAGACAAAGAATACTTGTAAGCCTTAACAGCGGAGTTGTCAATTCAGCTGCACCTGGAAACAGACTTGCTCGCAAGAGTTTATCAGTAGTAACAGTTTTATGGCAGTGGAAATAGTGAAATAACAGCAGCAGTGAAATAAAGACAGCAGTAGTGATTATAGTAAACAGCAGGATTAAAATACTGTAGGCACAGGGACGGATTTAACGGGCGTTGCATGGATGAGAGAAACTCATGTAACAATCAAAGCATGGGCATTTGCAGATAATAATAAAACGGTATCCAAGTACTAATCAATCAATAGGCATGTGTTCCATATTTAGTCGTACGTGCTCGCAATGAGAAACTTGCACAACATCTTCTGTCCTACCAGCCGGTGGCAGCCGGGCCTCTAGGGAAACTACTGGATATTAAGGTACTCCTTTTAATAGAGTACCGGAGCAAAGCATTAACACTCCGTGAACACATGTGATCCTCACATCACTACCATCCCCTCCGGTTGTCCCGATTCTTGTCACTTCGGGGCCATTGGTTCCGGACAGCGACATGTGTATACAACTTGTAGGTAAGATCATAAACAACGAATATCTTCATGAATCAATAACATGTTCAGATCTGAGATCATGGCACTCGGGCCCTAGTGACAAGCATTAAGCATAACAAGTTGCAACAATATCATAAAAGTGACATCTACGGATACTAGGCACTATGCCCTAACAATCTTATGACTATTACATGACCAATCTCATCCAATCCCTACCATCCCCTTCAGCCTACAGCGGGGGAATTACTCACACATGGATGGGGGAAACATGGCTGGTCGATGGAGAGGCGTTGGCGGTGATGGCGGTGAAGATCTCCTCCAATTCCCCGTCCCGGCGGAGTGCCAGAACGGAGACTTCTGGCTCCCGCGACGGAGTTTCGCGATGTGGCGGCTCTCTGGAGGGTTTCTGGCGACTTCGACTTCTTCCCGTGCGTTTTCAGGTCGAAACCAATAAGTAGTCCGAAGGGGGGCGTCGGAGGCCGGCCGAGGGGGCCAGACCACATGGCCGCGCGGGCCCCCCTGGGCCGCGCCGCCATGTGGTGTGGGGCCCTCGGGCCTCCACCTCCTTTGCCCTTCTGGCTCCGTCAATATTTTGGTAAAATAGGGCCTTCTGCAAGAATTCCGAGGATTTTCCCGAAAGTTGGATTTCTGCACAAAAACGAGACACCAGAGCAGTTCTGCTGAAAACAGCGTTAGTCCGTGTTAGTTGTATCCAAAATACACAAATTAGAGGCAAAAAAATAGCAAAAGTGTTCGGGAAAGTAGATACGTTTTGGACGTATCAACTCCCCCAAGCTTAGCTTATTGCTTGTCCTCAAGCAATTCAGTTAACAACTGAGCGATAAAAGAACTTTCACGAACACATTTGCTCATATGATGTATATATTCTCATGCTATGGCTAATACTTAAGCAGTTCATAATGAGATACATGCAAATAAGATCATCCAACAGCTATGTCAATCATGGAGAGGTACCAACAATTAATAATAAGCACCATGAATCATGTATATAAGCAGGATTGCAATGTTCATAAGAGAATATGATAAAGTGGTATCTCGCTTGCCTGTATTTGATTGGCAAAACATAAATGCCGAGGCACCTCTTGAGTTCATAGAAAGACTAGAAGTAGTGATTGTCAAAGATAAAAGCATCAAAGTTATACCACAATCAATCATATTTTGAGACAAGCATATTATACTAAGAATGACAGTTGTGCTCTCAAGATAGTGCTCAAAGAAAGAATGGAGACACAACATAAAAAGTAAAAGATTGACCCTTCGCAGAGGGAAGCAGGGATTAACATGCGCTAGAGCTTTTCATTTGTAAAACAGGAGTAAAATTATTTTGAGAGGTGTTTGTTGTTGTCAACGAATGGTAATGGGTACACTAACTACCTCATCAACCGGACTCACAAGAGCGGCTCCCATGAATTATTTTTGGGTGGCACTCCTTCCAACCTTTCTTTCACAAACCATGGCTAACCGAATCCTCGGGTGCCTGCCAACAATCACATACCATGAAGGAGTGCCTTTTTATTTAAGTTTTATTATGATGATGACACTCCCCCCAACCTTTGCTCACACAAGCCATGGCTAACCGAATCCTTCGGGTGCCGTCCAACAATCACAAACCATGGAGGAGTGTCTATTTAAGTTTTATTAATTCGGGGGAATCCCATTGCCAGCTCTTTTTGCAAAATTATTGGATAAGCGGATATGCCACTAGTCCATATGAGAGTCCGTCAAAAGTAAATGACAAGGTTGAAAGCTAAACACCACATACTTCCTCATGAGCTATGAAACATTAACACAAATTGAGAAGCATTTTGAAGGTTTTAAAGGTAGCGCATGAGAATTTACTTGGAATGGTTTGAAATGCCATGCATAGGTATTTATGGTGGACACTTTTGGAACAACTTGGTTTTCAGGTGTTTGGAAGCACGAGCGGCGTCACCGCTCAGTACAAGTGAAGGCTAGCAAAAGACTAGGGAGCGACAAATCAAGAGAGCAGTAACTGTCATAATTATGCTTGCGGCAAAATAAATTAACGGAGGCATAAAAGTGATACAAGAACTCTGAAGCAATATAAATCATCGAGGCTTAATTGACTTTTTGTTCAGTCATATGCATGCGTGAGCATGTGCCAAGTCGATATAAATGAGTTATTCAGAGGAGGATACCACAATGCCATACTTACTTATGAATAAAACAATGCAAGCGAACATCCATGACATGCTACTCATATTAATAGATTGGAACTAAACATGAGAGATCATGAACTACTAGACTTTCTCAAATAACATATACCTCACATGAACCAACTAAGCATGATCATATGGATGAGTATATGTACAAAAATGAAAACAAATAGAGTTCATACCAGCCTCTCACCACAATCAGATTGTCGTAGATCGTCATTATTGCCTTTTCACTTGTGTAGCTTGGATAATATGAAATGAAAACCACGCTCCAGCCACCGAAGACCATTGAACTCATGATGAACTTTACAAACCAAAGAAGAACAGCAAATATTTTTGGTGTTTTCAAATTAGAAACAAGAACGAAAGAAAACAAGCAAACAAAGCAAAATCTTTTTGGGTTTTCTTATAGCAAACTAACGATAGCAAATAAAGCAAACTAAGAGCAAGGTACCAAATAAACAAATGGTGAAGAGAAACAACAGAAATATTTTTGGTCTTTTTGTGTTTTAGGAAAGAAACAAAGCGAAAACAAAAGAATGCAAACTAACAGAAACACAGAAAAGCAGGATGACAGAAATCTGCCAAATCCTGACAGCAGTACAGAAATCGAATTTAACAAAAATCTTCCATTGCTCAGACCAAAAAGTGTTCAACTAATGAAAGTTAGATAACAACCTGGGGAACATGCTCAAAAATTGGCAACTCAAAATAACGTTCTGGCTGTGCGTACGAATTTTTTTGGTAACAGCACAGAATCTGTTTTTGGACAGCACTTCCCCAAATATCATCTCCCTCTCATTAGAAAACCACTCTAGAGACTAAACAAGTATGTACAAGTATCCAGCAACCATAATATGCAAAGAATGAGTGATGCCGGTATACCTCCCCCAAGCTTAGGCTTTTGGCCTAAGTGGAGTTCATTCCCACGGTCCCCATGAAGTGGTGTCTTCGTAGTATGACGAAGAACGACCCGGTTCCATGTATGTGCTGGAGGAAACGTCGGGGTACGTGACGGTGTAGTCGTAGGAGGGCTCGGCGTTCTCGGAGTCATGTTGCTGGTGGAATTCCTGTATCTTCATATGTTCCTCCACCGCCTCCTTAGTGAGCGACCATGATTGCCTGTCAATATTAAACAAACCTGGCTGGGGAAGAGGGATTTCCTTC
The DNA here is from genome assembly GCA_030979885.1 of Lolium multiflorum. Taxonomy (NCBI): domain Eukaryota; kingdom Viridiplantae; phylum Streptophyta; class Magnoliopsida; order Poales; family Poaceae; genus Lolium; species Lolium multiflorum. Next base: position 137,647 of record JAUUTY010000155.1, read on the forward strand.
TCATTCCCATCAGCAAACAACATTCTATAGACCATATTATCTATAGTGGAGTCAGTAGTAACAAAACGATGGCTCTTCATAGCAGCAATATCTAGTTTCCTAGGGGTTAATGGTACATCATTAGAATCAAGAGGAATATCTAGATGTGTTAAAATGCGCAGTGCAATAGTTCCTCCAAAAATAGGCCCCCTGCTAGACAGGCGGCGAGCAATAAGAGAACCAAGATGATAAGGTGTCTCTCCAGTAAGTGCAACATTCAAGAAAGCAAGATGGTAGCTAGAGATGTTGCTAGTATTTTCTCTACCCAAAATGCTAGTACCAATGTAATATGCGAAATATTTAATAGCGGGGAGTTGAATGTTTCTTATCTTCCCTCGCTGGATGGTGCGGCAATCATCCCCGGTGATCCCTCGGTAGAGCTCCAACAAGTCCCGGGGGTTGTCATCAATCCTCCTTGCTGTACCTACAGGGGCAATACCCAATGCACAACAAAATTCTTCCAATTTCATGGTAACAGGAATATCATAAATCTTGAATGCGACTGTCGGCTCATATTCCGTGTTGTGGAACTTGAAGCTCTCAACGAAAACTTTGGTGAGCCTGTAATATTGTCCCCTCTCGTCTCCCACGTAGGTGGCTAGGCCTGCCCTGTTGACAAGGGTGAAGAAGTCATCCAATATCCCTGCATTGGTCAGAAACTCATAACATGGGAAGGATGAAGCATTAGGAGCCCCATGGTCCTCCTCGGGCGCGAAGCTAGGCGCGATGACATCCTCATTGTAGGATCGCCTAATTTGAGTAGACGCCCTTGAGGGCCTACCGGTGCTGGTTGTTGCTTTCTTGAACAACTCTCCAAATTTGAATTTCTTCATCTTCCCCTTCTGAAATTTTCAACAATCATTATAAAATTTGATTTCAAGGTATGTAATTGAAGGGAACTACTATAGGAACTTGCTAGAGTACTACACATGCATCAAAACTAATTTCTTCCACTTAGAACAAGCATGCAAGCTCACTAAACATGTTATCTACAGCAGCAAAATATTCAAGATATACTCAACCAAATGAAATTCTAATTGGACAATCAAAGGAGTCACATACCAAGGAGTAAATGTGCCAAATTTCAAACAGAAATCTGGGCTGAGCAAGGAGATCGAAAAATCGCGAGTTCTTGAGCAGAAACACGAGTGAGAGAAACTTGGTACGAGCTTTTTCGGGAGAGAGAAGGTGCTGGGAGGAAGAGATGATGAAGTGGGGCAAGGGGTGGCCCACACCACATGGTGGCGCGGCCCCCTTGCTGGCCGCGCCGGCCTATGGTGTGGCACCCCCTGGTGCCCCACAGGTCATCCTCTGGTGCTCCCAGGTGCCTCGTCGAAAAATAGGACCAACGGTGTAATTTTTGTAATTTTTAGAGAACTTTGAAAAATGCACATTTCTGGGTATTAAATTAATGATTACTGCGCAGGAAAATGATTTCTAAAATCTTAAATGACTAAAGCATATTGCAAAACAAAAATGCTACAGCAAGTAAAATAGGGGAAGGGAGAAAGAAAGAAAGAAGTGTTGTTTAGCTCTTTTATGCAATAAAATATACTTGTTAACAAGGTTGATCAAGTCTTGCTACCAAATAAATTTTATATGACATAAGAAGAAATAAACCTCAAATCAATCATGTTACCTTATATTGAATTGATATGGATCCAATCACAAGAGTTTGATATTCTTCTTTAGGCTCATATATAGGACAATCAATGGATCCCACTTTGATAGTTTTCACATTAAAAATTGTATTGACTCCACATACTTTATCAATCCTCTTGGGAAAATAGACAGTGTGTTCCTTATCATCAACATTGAAAGTAACCATGCCTTTATTGCAATCAATAACAGCCCCTGCAGTATTAAGAAAGGGTCTTCCAAGAATAATGGACATATTATCATCTTCAGGCATTTCCAACACAACAAAATCAGTTAATATCAAGCAATGCTGAGTAACTTGAACAGGAACATTTTCACATAAACCAACAGGAATAGCAGTAGATTTATCAGCCATTTGCAAAGATATATCAGTAGGTATCAATTTATCTAAATCAAGTCTCTTATAAAGAGAAAAAGGCATCACACTCACACCTGCTCCCAAATCACATAGAGCAGTTCTAACATAATTATTCTTGATGGAACAAGGAATAGTCGGTATACCTGGGTCGCCCAACTTCTTTGGAATCTTACCATTGAAGGAGTAATTAGCGAGCATAGTAGAAATTTCCTCATTGGGGATTTTCCTTTTGTTAGTAACAATATCTTTCATATACTTTGAATAAGGAGGCAATTTAATAGCATCAGTCAAAGGGATTTGCAAAAATAAAGGTTTCATCCAATCACAAAATTTATTATAATGTTCCTCCTCCTTTGATTTTAGTTTCTTAGCAGGAAAAGGCATTTGCTTTTGAACCCAAGGTTCTCTTTCATTACCATGCTTCTCAGTAATAAAGTCTTCTTTAGTGTACTTTTTATTTTTAGCATGCTTTTCAGGTTCTTTTTCAATTTCTTCTTTATCAGGAGCATCATTCTTATCATTATCTTCCTCATGTTCATTACCACTTTCAGTTTCAGCATCAGAAATAGAAATACTATTAGGATCATTAACAGGTTCAGAGGATTCTACAACATTCTTATGTTTCTTTTTCTTTTTCTTAGATGGAGCACTAGTTTTAATTAGTTGAGAATCTTGTTCAACTCTTTTGGGATGCCCTTCAGGATATAGAGGATCCTGGGTAGAAGCACCACCTCTAGTTGTTACTTCACAAGCATGTTTTTCTTTAGAATTATTTCCCAACAAGTCATTTTGCACTTTAGTAAGTTGATCAATTTGAGTTTGAACCATTTGAAAATGCTTAACAAGTATCTTAACATCATTGGAGGTTCTCTCCACAATATCATGCAATTCACTAATAGCTCGGGAATTTTCCATTAAATGATTCTCTACTCTCATATTAAAGTTTTCTTGCTTAACAATATAATTATCAAATTCATCTAAGCATTGAGCAGGAGATTTTGAATACGGAATATCTTCTCTAGTAAAGTGTTGAAGCGAGTGTACCTCAATCATGGATGAAGGGGGAATTGTCTCACATATATCTTCTATAGGAGGTAAATTCTTCACATCTTCAGGTTTAATACCCTTCTCCTTAAGAGACTTCTTGGCTTCCCTCATATCTTCATCATTCAATTTAATCATACCCCTCTTCTTCACTATCGGTGTCGGGGTTGGTTCAGGTGTAGACCAATCATCATGATTCCGGCCTATTTTAGCCAATAATTCTTCAGCGTCTTCTGGGGTTCTTTTCCTGAAAACACAACCAGCACAACTATCCAGGTATGCCCTAGACTCAATAGTTAGTCCACTATAAAATATATCAAGTAAATCATGCTTTTCTAAATCATGGTCAGGCTGAGCTCTAATAAGAGAACAAAATCTAGCCCAAGCCTCAGGCAATTTCTCTCCATCTTCCTGGTCAAAATTATAAATTCTCTGCAAAGCAGCATGTTGAGCACTAGCAGGAAAGTATTTTCGAAAGAAAACATCACGCAAGTCAGTTGGACTTTTAATAGAACCAGGAGGCAAATTATTATACCAAGTTTTAGCATCATCCTTTAATGAGAACGGAAAAATTTTAGCGACAAAATAAGTACGCATCTTGACATCATCAGAAAACACGCCACTAAGAGTAGATAACTCAGTCAAGTGTTCAACAGCACTTTCTTTTTCAGTACCACAAAAGGGTGTTTTCTCAACAATAGCTATATGAGATAGATCAAGAGAAAAATCATAATCTTTATCCCTAATATTTATAGGAGATGTGGCAAATTTAGGATCAGGAGATGGTTTATATCTAACAGCATGTTCTGCAAGCAACTTTTTAATTTTTCTTGCATCAGTAGTAGCATTGCATTTTTCAATAAAATCATCATCAAGCTCTACATAATCTTCATCAAGATCATCACTAGAATAATCAAGTTCAGGTGATTTAACAGGTGTAGTAGCATTAGGAGTTTCAGTATTTTCAATTTGTCTAGACTTAGCAATTGTAGCATCTAGAAAAGATCCCAATGAACCACTATCATCAAGCACAGCAGAAACATTATCAATATTATGAGAATTTTCAGATTCAGCAGAAGTACCAGCACGTGAAGCATGTGGCGGTGAAACAAGTTTATCAATCACAGAGGGTGAATCAAGAGCAGCAGAGGTACTCAGAGTTGTACCTTTTCTTGTAGTGGATGGTAATATGGCGATCTTAGTATCGCGAGGTTTACCCATAATGGAGAATTTGCAGCGAACAATATCAATCCAAGTGAACTTCCAAATAAAGCTATGCTCCCCGGCAACGGCGCCAGAAAATAGTCTTGATGACCCACAAGTATAGGGGATCGCAACAGTCTTCGAGGGAAGTATTACCCAATTTATTGATTCGACACAAGGGGAGACAAAGAATACTTGTAAGCCTTAACAGCGGAGTTGTCAATTCAGCTGCACCTGGAAACAGACTTGCTCGCAAGAGTTTATCAGTAGTAACAGTTTTATGGCAGTGGAAATAGTGAAATAACAGCAGCGGTGAAATAAAGACAGCAGTAGTGATTATAGTAAACAGCAGGATTAAAATACTGTAGGCACAGGGACGGATTTAACGGGCGTTGCATGGATGAGAGAAACTCATGTAACAATCAAAGCATGGGCATTTGCAGATAATAATAAAACGGTATCCAAGTACTAATCAATCAATAGGCATGTGTTCCATATTTAGTCGTACGTGCTCGCAATGAGAAACTTGCACAACATCTTCTGTCCTACCAGCCGGTGGCAGCCGGGCCTCTAGGGAAACTACTGGATATTAAGGTACTCCTTTTAATAGAGTACCGGAGCAAAGCATTAACACTCCGTGAACACATGTGATCCTCACATCACTACCATCCCCTCCGGTTGTCCCGATTCTTGTCACTTCGGGGCCATTGGTTCCGGACAGCGACATGTGTATACAACTTGTAGGTAAGATCATAAACAACGAATATCTTCATGAATCAATAACATGTTCAGATCTGAGATCATGGCACTCGGGCCCTAGTGACAAGCATTAAGCATAAAAAGTTGCAACAATATCATAAAAGTGACATCTACGGATACTAGGCACTATGCCCTAACAATCTTATGACTATTACATGACCAATCTCATCCAATCCCTACCATCCCCTTCAGCCTACAGCGGGGGAATTACTCACACATGGATGGGGGAAACATGGCTGGTCGATGGAGAGGCGTTGGCGGTGATGGCGGTGAAGATCTCCTCCAATTCCCCGTCCCGGCGGAGTGCCAGAACGGAGACTTCTGGCTCCCGCGACGGAGTTTCGCGATGTGGCGGCTCTCTGGAGGGTTTGGCGACTTCGACTTCTTCCGTGCGTTTTCAGGTCGAAACCAATAAGTAGTCCGAAGGGGGCGTCGGAGGCCGGCCGAGGGGGCCAGACCACATGGCCGCGCGGGCCCCCCTGGGCCGCGCCGCCATGTGGTGTGGGGCCCTCGGGCCTCCACCTCCTTTACCCTTCTGGCTCCGTCAATATTTTGGTAAAATAGGGCCTTCTGCAAGAATTCCGAGGATTTTCCCGAAAGTTGGATTTCTGCACAAAAACGAGACGAGCAGTTCTGCTGAAAACAGCGTTAGTCCGTGTTAGTTGTATCCAAAATACACAAATTAGAGGCAAAACAATAGCAAAAGTGTTCGGGAAAGTAGATACGTTTTGGACGTATCAGCGTCCAAAAGCAACTCCATTCCCTTCCATATCGCTTCATATTCAGCAACATTGTTAGTGCAAGGTGTAGATAACCTGATGGAGAAGGAGTATGTTGCCCCCCGAGGCGACACGAGTAGCATGCCGATGCCACAGCCATCTTCACAGACCGATCCATCGAAGAACATGGTCCATGCACGCACGGATAGTGCCGCTACATCCGTGTTTATTCGCTCAGCAATAAGATCAGCCAGTGCTTGTCCCTTGACTGCTTTCGCAGGTTGATACCGGATATCAAATTCCGATAGAGCAAACATCCATTTACCGAGTCGGCCTTTCAATACAGGAGCCGACAGCATGTGCTTGATGACATCCGATTTGCATATGACGATGATTTCTGCTTTCAGCAAGATGTGCTGAATCTTGGTGCAGGTAAAGAACAGGCAGAGGCACAACTTCTCGATCTCGAGGTACCTTGTTTCCGCATCTAACATCCTTCTGCTGAGGTAGAAAACCACTTTTTCCAGACCATCATAAACCTGCACCACCACTGACGCGATAGAGGTATCAGCTGACAGATAAATGTAGAAGGGTCTGTCTTGCTGTGGTGGAACCAACACAGGTGGCTTCGTCAAGTATGCCTTAATATCGTCAAATGCTTTCTGTTGCTCTGCCCCCCAGCGAAACTCCTCGTGTGGGTGATCTGGTATGGGAAGCTGTATTGCCGTTGGGGACTAAGGATAAAATGTATGGAAAGTGGTCTCCAAATTGGCACGGCCCGTACAAAGTCGACCAAGTTTTAAAGGGCAATGCATATATGCTCGAGCAGTTGGATGGCCGTGAAATTCCCAGTGGCTGTCAATGGCCAGCATCTCAAGAAGTACTTCCCAAGCATGTGGGATGATGAGCAGTAAGATATGGAGGCCGATACACGAAATCGGCCAGTAAAAACAGCCGATGCACAGACATCGACTTTAGAATAAAAACAGCCGATGCGCAGTCATCGACTTTAGAATAAAAGCCATGGCAGGTATCAAGTTATAAATCCTTGAACTGGCTGGTTGTTTATCAGATTGGCGTTATCGGCGTCTGGTGGTGAAAAGCCGATATGATGTTATCGGCTCTTGGGGCGTTGACCACCTTTGAAATTGGATGATTGGAAGTTCAATTGGAGGAACATTTTCATTGATTCAAAGGGGATTTTACAGCGAAGAGCTAGTTGCTCTCAAAAGGGGTCATCTGAGTGCCTAATGCACTGCTACTAACCCTATACTACTCCCTAATCTAAGGGCCGTCACTGCCCTCGTCGTCGCCGTCGTCGGCGCTGCTACGGCGGGCTCTTCGTCGCTGCTGATGAAGCCGCCAGTAGCATCTTCATCCTCCTCCTCGTCGTCATCATCATCTGACCAAGCCCAGCCTCGAAGGCGCTTGGCCGGTGGATACCCGGTGTCGGAGGAGTCTTCTTCTTCAGACTCCTCCGCTTCTTCTTCCTCTTCGTCGGAGGAAGGATCCATCTCCCATGAGAGGAGGTCGTCTTCGCACGCCGCTTCCAGCTCCCCGTCGACGAGGAACCGGAGGTCTTCCTCCCCGACGGTGCGGGGTTCGTCGGCTTCCGACTCGATGGAGAAGTCCCATTCTCTCGCGTCCCAATGCTCGGGCGCGAGAGCATCGTAGATGGCCATCTGATTGACCTCTGGCTCCAGCTCACTCGAGGAAGAGGATTGGGAGGAGGAAGAGGAAGACATGGCTACAGAGGAAGAGGGTTTTTGGCTGACGGCTGGTTTGGAGCAAGGGGATGAGGAGGTGAACTGTTCGATGCGGTTAAATAAAAGGAGATATATTGGAGATTTAATGCTCGGACAGTTTCCAAGGATGTGGTGCCAAAGTTGTCGAATCGTGCAGAGAAGTTGAGAAGACAAGGCGTCATGATGAAGAATACTGCGACGGTTCTGCTCTGCCACGACATGACCCTTCGAAGGAAAAACAGAGTGGTTTTGAAATTATCATTACCAAAACCAGGGGGCATGTGTTATCACCGGATTTTGGCCAAATCAGGAGATGGGCCGTAAGTGAAGATGGGATTGAAAGATACACGCGTGGAGCATCTTTGAAGCGGCCTTGTGCGAGGAATTTGGGCTTAATTGCCCGTGTATCTGTAATATAGTAGATCGCATCTTAGTTTAGATTAAAAGATAGAGTTTGACCCGTGCACGGTTAGGTGCACGCCCAAATTAGAAAGTCCCTTGGACTATAAATATGTATCTAGGGTTATCGGAAAAGGAGGACAATCACGTTCACAACAAACACAAATCAGGCGCATCGCCACCCCTTCTTTCGAGGGTTTCTCCCGGGTAAGCACCATGCTGCCTAGATCGCATCTTGCGATCTAGGCAGCACAACGTTTATTCGTTTACCTTGTGTTGCTCGTACTGAAGCGTTGTTGATGGCGAGTAGCACTATTTATCGTAGATGTTTTGGGGCTTGCATAGATGCTTTTCTTACGCATATCTGCTTAGCTATGCCGTCCCTCAATATCTAGCTGCCCTTACACCTATCCAGGTGTAAGGGCAGCATCTTGCTTGTTCGTTACTTAGTAGATCCGATCTGTTATAGTTGCTCCTTGTTCTTCAAGGATTAGTTTAATATCCGTATGGTTAGGCCTTGCAAACGGGTTGAACGATCCGGTAGTGCGTTAGGTGTGGTTTGTTAGTCCTAAGAGGGATGTTCCGGGAATTAACTTAATGTTGGTTTTTAGGCCTCTTTTAGGGTTAGTTTTCCATTATCTTTCGTGTCTATTAGGCTCAACTACGCGTAGGATGTTCCGATCATACGGTGAAAACCCTAAACTATCGTAGATTGGCTTAGCTTTGTTATGATCAAGCAGGATCCCCATGTCATTGAAAATCCAACATGAACCATGGGGCGATCGGCTCTTTGAGCCGATCCGCAGGGCAACCTGAGAGCCGATAGGGCTCGTATTTAATGTTTACGTGTCTGCCATGCAGGAAACTAATCGAAGCAATCCAACACCTTCCTGACCAGGTATAGGTCAGGTGGCACGCCTGCAACCGCCAGACGTGTGCGGAGCATTTGCGGGACGACGTCGACAGCCGCCGCCTTGGAAGCCTCCCGGCTCTTTGTGTTGCTTAACCACTGCTCGCCGGTGGGTTTTGGCAGTCAACAGAATCTAGATCATTGCATCATACCTAATTCCCCGGAAATTATGGACATAAATAGAGGAGACAACAACAACATATACTATATGTGCTAAATCCAACACAAATAAAAATCAAAGCACTGCATGGAAAGAAACTTGAATTTCTAGCTACGTAATAAAGAGTAAAACCTAGGTTTGCTTATTGAAAGGACGAGATGTCGCCTAGAGGGGGGGTGAATAGGCGTTAAAAAACTCTTGCGGATTTGTCTTGTAAGAATGCAGAATTAAACTAATGTTTAGTTTACAAGCACAAACCTAAATATGCTAAGCTCAACTAAGTGTAACAATAAAAACTAGAGCTAAACAAGATAGGCACAAGATATATGTAGCACAAGTAATAGCAAGATATATGTACTTCAAACACGATGGCTATCACAAGGAAAGAAAGCTCGGGTATAGAAATAGCCGAGGCACACGGAGACGAGGATGTATTCCCGTGTTCCCTTCCTTTGCAAGAAGGTACGTCACGTTTGGAGGAGTGGAGGTCCCACAAAGGATTCCCCAACGCCACGAAGGCTCACCCTATTCTCCGAGCCACACCCACGAAGGATAATGGCCCTTTCCTTATGGTTAGCTTTTCCTCCACTCCGGAGATGGCAAGCTCCACAACCACTTCACAAGCTCCACGAAGGAGAAGCCCGGGCCTCTTCACAATCTTCTTGAAGAGATCACCGGAGCACCAACCGCCAAGCCAACTAGGAGGTCTCCCTCCAAGAGTAACAAGCTCACGGTCTCTCACTCGAACTAATCGTGGTGGAGAGCTCAACACTATGCAATGATGCAAAGCAAGAACACTAGAGGTGTTCAAATCCTTCACACTCAAATCCCACCAAAGCAACAAATGCTAGGATGAGATTAGAGAGGAAGAACAAAGGAGGAAATCAACAAATGACTCCAAGATCTAGATCCCAAGAGTTCCCCTCACTTAGAGGAGAAATTGATTGGTGGAGGTTGTAGATCTAGATCTCCTCTCTTAGATCCCTCAAGAATGAGCAAGAATCATGGGAGGGAAGGGAGAGGAAGCAAGCTCAAGAGGTTCAACAATGGTGGTCAAAAACATGCTCAAGAACCCTAGATAACTGTTGGGGAAGAAGCCCCTTTTATAGCCCAGGGGAAGATATAACCGTTGGGAGCAGATCTGAGAGATTTTCGTGCAGCCTGGTCTCAACCGGGCCTGAGAACGGGCGCCTGGCGTAGGAGCTGGTCCGACCGGGCCAGAGACCGGACGCCTAGCATGAGAGCTGGTCCGACCAGGCCACAGACTGGGCCGTCCGGTCCAAACCGGATGAGCGCGGTCACGCGGGGGAAAACTCCCCTGGATGGTGCCCGGTGTGCACCGGTCCAGGGGCCGGTTGAAACCGGGCCATCCGGTGGGACGGCCGGTCACGCCGGGCGAGGCACCGGGCCAAACATGAAAACATGTTTTACAAAAACCATGATAACTTTTGCGTCCGGACTCCGATTTCGATGATCTTGGGCTTGTTGGAATCAGAACAACAAGCCCTACAACTTTATGCATAGAAACATCATTGTCCATCCACGGAGTAAAAGCCATGAGATGAATGTTTTGACCTATCTATAAAAGAGACACCGGTAAAACCTCCAAGCTCGAAAATGCAATAGAAGATGCATACGAATTCCGTTTTCGATGAACTTGGGCTTGTTGTAAAGCTAGCAACAAGCTCAAGAACCTCACACAGAGAAACACCAAGAAGCAATAGGGATATGCAAAGTATGCAAAGGATTGAGCTCCCTAAGACGATGCGATCAAGTTACCCAACCGAAAGCCCCTCTTGATAGTGCGGCTATCTATCCTATAATCCGGTCTCCCAACAACCACCTTGAGACCGGTAAAAGGAAAACCTAGCAAGGCCATACCTTTGCCTTGCGCATCCCGCTTGATCTTGATGATAGCTCTTCAAGCTCCACTCAAGCCGGAATGCCTCACTTGATCATCGTTGCTTCGTGAAGACTCTCAATTGCTCCCCCATACACCATGATGGGATAGCTTCATTGATGCACATCTTCACATGTCCATTATCACCAAATGGACGGCAAGCTTCAAGCATGTGATCCACTTGAGATGCTCATCTTGAACTTGTCCAACTCGACCTTGATGACGATCACCACTTGATGTCATCCTCTCATGGGCTATATGAGATCTCACTTTTGATGCATGCCCATGGAAAGATACCTAACCCACATAGACAACACAAGGGCACATATATGATGGGTTAGTTCATAAAGCATAATTGACAAGGCTTATCATACCACATGACTTCACGTGGCACATTCTTCATGCTTCATGTGTTGACCAAACTTGAATCTATTCTTCACTCTTTGTATTGGTCAACCTTGTATCTTCTCATGATCTAGCATACTATCTTGAGGTGTATAAAGAATTCTTCATTTGTTTGCATGCTCTAAATCTTAGTCAACCATAGCTCAACTTATGAGACTATCATGACACCGACTTAGAGCCATAACTTGAATTCTTCACTTGGAATCAAGCACTCAAGATCTTGATCATCCATTGCTTATCACATAAGCTAGAGCATGGCTAATATTGAGTTCCACATAAGAACTCCATCTTCATTTCTTCTTCTTGATCATATCACATATATATCTTCAAATCGATGATCTTGATGCCAATACACAAGGTATATCTTTATCTTCATGGCATCCATACTTGAATCCAACACATGGAATACAAGTAGTACCTATGGAATATTCCTTCATATAAACTCAATGGAAACATTAGTCCATAGGGGTTGTCATTAATTACAAAAATCACACATAGGGGCAATATACCCTTACACTTATTATCTGTGTTCGCTGTTGTTTTGCCATGTCTATTAAAAACCTGCATCATGGAGGTAAAAAGAACTTGGTTACTAATATATACTTTTTCATTCACAGAAACAAAGGAGATCAACCACAATTCCGAACATGAGCAGAATATAGATGCAAATGAATGTGCTAATGACTCACACTCACATGGTTCCATCCATGTTTCAGCAAAAGGTATGATCATAATAGTTAAGAATAGTTAATAGAAAAGTTACCCATATGTTTGTGTAATATTAACCCAATTCTAGCGTAGCTTGCACAAGATCAAGCATCTTTTCAAGCTTGGGGCCAAGTATAGTGTCCGTGACGGTAGCCGCACTCAATTCTGGATGGACAAGTGGTCAGGCGAGGTGGCTCTCAAGGATAGATTTCCCAATCTGTTCAACATTGCCAATTCCCAGATGAGCACGGTGGCGCAGGTGTGTGGGGCTGGGGGTACCCTCACCTTTCGCAGATCCCTTGACCACCAAGGGGTAGCGGACTGGCAGCAGCTGAGAGCTATTATTGAGCAAACCAACCTCTCCCAAGGACAAGATGGGGTGTCTTGGTCCCTTGAACCATCGGGGTGTTTTTCGGTACGGTCCATGTACCTGAAGCTGGCCCAAGGAGCGTCCATTGCTCATTTTCGAGATGTTTGGTCTGCCCGTATCCCGCTCAAAAATAAGATCTTCTCGTGGCAGTTAGTGCTTGACAAGCTCCCCACCGCCATCAACATTGCGACTAGGCAGGGGCCAGGGAATGGTTGCTGCAAGCTTTGTGGCAGACCGGCAGACGCGTCGTATATCTTTTTCTCTTGCTCTACGGTGGTGTTTGCCTGGAGTGTTACCCGCCAGCTGGGTTGCAGCTGGTGTCCCGCTAACTTTGCCCAGCTTTTCGCTATCATCTCTAGTCTGTCAGGTAGATTTAGACGATGTGTGTGGTTGCTTTTCATTGCACAATCTTGGGCCCTTTGGCTTTTTAGAAACAAGATGACCATCGAGTCAAAGTTCATGAAACACCCAGCTAACATTATTTTTAAAACAATGTTGTTTCTACAGATGTGGATGCCGCTGGCAAGACCTCTGGATCGGCCATGGATCGAACACGCGATCGCCGAGCTCAAGCTTCTTCACGACGCAACCAACCCAAGAAGGCCTGACCACACCGCCTGATTCCTCCAGTAGCCTTTTGTGTGTTAGCTGTCTTTGTTGCGCTCGTTGTTGTCTTAACTTGGCCGAAGCTGTAGTGCCGCAGCATGTATCAGTTATTCGTATGCTGAACCTGAGGGCTTTATTAATTTAAAGTCGGGCAGTCCATGCCTTTTATCTAAAAAAAATATTAACCCACTAATTAACAATATAGTTACCCAACCTGTTTAAACTGGATTTACTGATCATATTGTGAACTCCTTTCTCGGTAGTTAACATTTCAGTGCACAATAGGAATTTCATGGTGAAAAACAGTACATGCTTGAAAACGAAGTAGCTACCCCACATGTAATCCTGTAGTTATCCACCATTTTGTTCTGAAGTGACCCATGCAATTGAAAAGAAAAGTTACCCACCATGTACAACTAAAGTGACATAGCACTAAAGGGTGACCAAGTATATTCCAAGTAAGTTATCCTGCATGTGCATTAAAACTGACCCCAAAGATGTCAATTTTTTTTATCTAGGTGTAAAAAAAAAACTGACCCCAATTAGCAGTAAAGTGACACCAACATGTAAAAGTTCTACTTAACTGCTATTTTTGCAATGAAGTGACCCATATAATTAATGTGAAGTTACCCAACACTTAATAGTAAAGTGATCCACTTGTTAGTAGTAAAGGTGACACAAGATATTTCAATGAAGGTACAACATTTGCTACTATAATGACCAATGGTTTTCATTAGATAGGAGAAGTGATGCATACTACTTAACTAAAGTTAACCATCATTTAGATCCAAGCTAGGTGACCCTGTCGTTTTCCTGAAAGTTACACCCCCTTAGAAACGAAGGTTATTTGTGTTTTTTTCAACTAAATTAGGTCACAAAACTAAGCGGTAATTTTTAATTACATTTTAGGTGATGGGAAAAACGAAGGGCCAGAGATGAAAGCCTTGATGATGCACGATTAAATGAAGAATCAACAGTCATAGTGAGACAATTCAAGAGCCATGCCTAAACACTACTACACGCGATGATGGGTTTGATGAGCACTGCACATATGATAATGAAGGTGGTTAAAATAATGGTATAGTTGATGAAATTTTCACACCACAACCACCAGCACTTGATATGTGGTTTGACACTATGGAATCAGCCCAAGAACACTACATGGAGTATGCACACATGAAAGGATTTTCTATCAGGATCAATTGGTACAAATAAAGGACAAAGGTGATGATGGTGATTACAACAAGGTGCAATTTGGATGCACAAAAGGCGAGAAACCTCACACACAAAAAGAAGACACACAAAACTCGAAGTCAGTTGTCAAGAATAGGAAAAGAAACACATATCCAAGAACTGTATGCGCATCACACATGTATGTGAAGAGAAAAGGAGGCTGATTCTATGTTGCAGGCTAGTCAGATGATCATAACCATGAGATGATCATAAAAGCTTCACTATCCATATTCTTGCGTGGACATCGTAAAATACCGGCAGAAGAAAAGAATTTTTTAAGGATGTTGCATGCTTGCAACATACCAACATGCCAACAGATGCATGTCATGGGACATAGCGAAGTTCTATGGGAAAATTGCTAATGTGCCATATACATAGAAAAAGATGCGGCGAACCGAAAGGAATTTTTTTTTTGCCGTGAACACCAGAGCCATGATCTCAATGACACACTAGCATATTTTGAGAAGAGGAAGGCTGATGAGAAGGATTTCTCTAGCATAATTAAGCTAGATGAAGATAATAAGGTGGAGAACATCTTTTGCGTGGACGGTCCATCACGCCGAGCCTACAAGTATTATTTAGATTGTATCTCCTTCAACACTACTTACATGACAAACCTGTAGGATAACGTAGCATAGAAAACAAAAATTTTCCTACGGCGAACACGCAATCCAAGCCAAGATGCAATCTAGAAGACGGTAGCAACGAGGGGATTATCGAGTCTCACCCTTGAAGAGATTCCAAAGCCTACAAGATGAGGCTCTTGTTGCTGCGGTAGACGATCACTTGCCGCTTGCAAAAGCGCGTAGAAGATCTTGATCACGGCGCCACGAACGGGCAGCACCTCCGTACTCGGTCACACGTTCGGTTGTTGATGAAGACGACGTCCACCTCCCCGTTCCAGCGGGCAGCGGAAGTAGTAGCTCCTCTTGAATCCGACAGCACGACGGCGTGGTGTCGGTGGCGGTGGAGAAATCCGGCGGAGCTTCGCTAAGCGTGCGGGATATGGTGGAGGAGCGGGGCGCTAGGGTTTGGGGAGAGGGGGTGGCCGGCCACTATAGGGGGCGGCCAAGGTGGTGGCTTTGGTGTGGCCGGCCCCCTCCCCTATGCCCCTCATTATATAGGTGGAAGCCCCAAGTGTTGGACTACAAGTCTCCGAATAAGACCCGAACCCAAAACCTTCCATATGGTGGGAAACCTTCCCAAGCTAGGATTCCCACTAGAGGTGGGAATTCCACCTACCATATGGGGGGGTGGCCGGCCCCTTATGGGGGAGTCCACTTGGGACTCCACCCCACTATGGTTGGCCGGCCATGGAGGTGGAGTCCCATGTGGACTCCACCTTCCTAGGTGGTTTCTTCCGGACTTTTCTAGAACCTTCTAGAACCTTCCATAGAACCTTCCGCATCATTTTAATTCACATAAAATGACATCCTATACATGAATCTTATTCTACGGACCATTCCGGAACTCCTCGTGATGTCCGGGATCTCATCCGGGACTCCGAACAAATATTCGAACTCCATTCCATATTCAAGTTCTACCATCTCAACATCCAACTTTAAGTGTGTCACCCTACGGTTCGCGAACTATGCGGACATGGTTGAGTACTCACTCCGACCAATAACCAATAGCGGGATCTGGAGATCCATAATGGCTCCCACATGTTCAACGATGACTTAGTGATCGAATGAACCATTCACATACAATACCAATTCCCTTTGTCACGCGATATTTTACTTGTCCGAGGTTTGATCATCGGTATCACACTATACCTTGTTCAACCTCGTCTCCGACAAGTACTCTTTACTCGTACCGTGGTATGTGGTCTCTTATGAACTTATTCATATGCTTGCAAGACATTAGACGACATTCCACCGAGAGGGCCCAGAGTATATCTATCCGTCATCGGGATGGACAAATCCCACTGTTGATCCATATGCCTCAACTCATACTTTCCGGATACTTAATCCCACCTTTATAACCACCCATTTACGCAGTGGCATTTGATGTAATCAAAGTACCTTTCCGGTATAAGTGATTTACATGATCTCATGGTCATAAGGACTAGGTAATTATGTAACGAAAGCTTATAGCAAATAACTTAATGACGTGATCTTATGCTACGCTTAATTGGGTGTGTCCATTACATCATTCATATAATGATATAACCTTGTTATTAATAACATCCAATGTTCATGATTATGAAACTAATCATCTATTAATCAACAAGCTAGTTAAGAGGCTTACTAGGGACTCTTTGTTGTTTACATATCACACATGTATCAATGTTTCGGTTAATACAATTATAGCATGGTATATAAACATTATCATAAACACAAAGATATATAATAACCATTTATTATTGCCTCTTGGGCATATCTCCAACAGTCTCCCACTTGCACTAGAGTCAATAATCTAGTTTACATATGTAAAGATATAACACCTTGGCCTTCTGGTGTTTTATCATGTTTTGCTCACGGGAGAGGTTTTAGTCAACGGTTCTGACACACTCAGAAACGTATGTATTTTGCAATTCATTTGCGTCTCAATGCATCACTCATTTCCAAATGAGTCGGCATTAAATATGTTTGGTCTTCTGGTGGAACCTTAATTCCGCGGTCTGAAATATGTCACTAATATTGTCACACACAATATAGCTTCAAAGTTCTGACTCTGTCGGAACTACACCAAGTTCTCAAAGAACCTCTTGACTTAACATCCTTTGTCATTGTCAAAACAATGACATACTCTACCTTCTTTTGTAGAATCCGTCACAATATTTAGAACTCTTCTAAATCTAGCATAGACAACTTCTATCTCATTGTGCTACCTTTTAAACAACACTTAGTCTAATTTGAGATTGAAATTATATTTTATATGTGACAAAACCAATATCGGTGTAACACCTTACAGTGATTTGTTTGTCATTTCCTCATACAAAAATATATATATATATATATACTAGCACAAAACCCGTGCGTTGCTACGGTACGGTGCTTCATTAAATTAAATGGAAATTTTTTATATGTTTAAATTTTGTATATGTCGATCGAACCAAACGGCATGCATGATTATATTGACATGTCTGTTTTACCATGTACTACTGATAATTACATAACATCATTTTGAAATGTATAATATTGGCAATTTAACATAAAATGTATTTCATGAACTAATTTTTAAAGTGAACAGTGTATCTAAGACAAAATTAAATAATTGAAAATATTTAATAACAAATTTGTGTAGGAGCTTCTGGTCGGTGTTCAGTGCACGTTGCCTAGGTCAACAATCTGATTTTGCACGCATATTCTGTTTTTATATACTCACAAATATTTCCATGTTTCGGTCTACCCATCAAACGTACAAACAACACGAATGTCTTGAACTGAAAATTCGTGCGGCCAATCTAGAATATTTTATTTTAATTAAGTTTGAATGTACACAAACCAAAATGGCATACATCAGGAAAAAGAAATCGGAAAATACCTATATTCGGTTAGTTCTTGTACCACTACTGTGTTCAGACCCATGCACAACACTACAACAGGCTTAGACAGAGCATGTGCCGTTCTGCCAACACTCAAAATTTAACATCACGAAGTAATAACCTAATCTGCGTCCTCCCAATTATACCCATCACAGCGGTGATAGACTATAGGCCAGAGGCACTGCAACTACAAGCGTGACGATAAGCAAGAGACGGCAGGCACAAAGGTGACGGTACCAGCGCAGTTCAAGTAGAGGACTTGTTGCCCGTGTGACCCGGAGACGGCTAACCTACGAGCGTCGTTCAAATAGGGTACTCGTCACTTGTGCATGCTAGGGAACGGTGGCAAATGGTGGCATCATGTTCTGATGTTCCTGCCGCCAGCGAGCGACATGCGTGAGGCAGTCGACTGCATGATGGTTCATCCTCCTTGCCTAGCTCAGCGGCTCAGCCGCGCGCACCATGTCCGTGTCCGCGCCTGGTCTCCTTCGTCGTGCAGGTGAGGAGACGGTGCCATCGTGCCAGCGAGCGAGGTGAGTCCATGGAAGATTCTCGATCACGGAGCCCACAAACAGATGGTCGATGACGGAGTCCACTGGCAGATATCGACCTCGACTTCCACCGGCGATGCTCGACAACATCCAGCGCACCCCCGACCTCCTTCGCCGAGCCTCCATCTCGTGCTCCCATTATCGGATGGCTTGTTGGTATCTCGCCGACCATGTTGTCCCCCACCTGCAGACCGCTCCTGCCGGTCGCCTTCCACCATACAACAATTTCTAGCAGAGCTCGAGCTGGACGCAGTTTAAAGGAACTACCGGCGGGAGACAGCCATCGTCGCCTCTATGCCGCCGTCCGTTTCTCCGACATGTGCCGCCAAGAGCTGTCTCGTGCTGGAGATTGATAGAACTCTGCTCGATGGATCGATCAGGACTTCTCGTCATGTGGTCGCTGGTTTTCTTTAGACCTTTGGTTTTTTCTTGCGGGATCGATCGGAGCGAGGCTGCTTACCGATTTATTTTGACGTACCATGGTTTTCTGACATACGAACACAGCCGATTATTTTGCCTGCCGATCTCTAACATAATCCTGCTAGCTCTTTACCGTGCATGATAAGGACTTGTCATGAAGCAGATGAAAACTTGCCGCGATCAACACTTCGGATGCAACTCAAACTTCAGTCCCTTTGAAGTGCTACACAACTTTTGTAAAGCCTAGCAGGCCAATTTAGAATTAGAGTTTTAGTAGGATTTGGACACGAACATGTAGGACAGTCGGATGGGCTCAGTTTCCGCGTGCGTGCTTAGTTTGGATCTGCTCAGCGTCCACGTGTGTTACGGTTTTATTTTTCTCGCGCAACGGTCATGTAGGACGTACTCAGAGATATTGGGCCTAGGATTTCCAGGAGACATCGGGCAGAGAAAAAAAACTTTGGCCCGTTTGTGACACCAGGCAGTCACCTATTGCAATTTAATAGTAAAGATATATAGGGTTGTACTATTCTGCAACCGGTGCTCAGAATATTATTCTGAGCATCACCGTGTCTTACAAGGGTCCGATCCGGTTTAACAGGGCCCGAAAACAACTCACCAACCGGAAAAAGAAAAATACCACCACTGCTTCTTCCCCGTAGCACGCATCACCCACGATCCCCTTGCACCCACCCAACCGTCCGTCGCCGGCGACCACGCCCGCCGCCGACCACCTCCACGCGCGCTGCTGTCCCTCAACCTGAGCGCCGCCGCCCCCCACGAGCCGCCGCCCCGACCTAGCCCCCAGGCCGCCTCTCCTTCTTCCCCCGCCGCCGGCGCGGCCACGGGCTTCCTCCGACACGCCGTCCCCAAGCGGCGCTGGACGCGGCCCCAATCCCGCTGCCGGAGCCGGCCCCAAGCGCGTTGTCCGCCCTGCTCTCCCTCCACGAATTCCATCCACCGGAAAGTTCCTCCTCCCCGCCCCGGATGCGCCGGTGGGCCTCTTCCAGCCTGTCGTCGCGGTCGAACTACTCCACATCGCCGCCTGGAGGACACCGCGCCGCCCAGGTACCTACACCTCGAGCTCTGGCGCCCAATCGCCCAGCATGGGAGGCGCAGCGTGAGGCCGTCAGGCCATCCGCCCGGATCTCGACCGCCCCCAAGGTACTCCCGGCCGCCGGCGGGAAATCATCTGCACCAAGGTCTTCTCCGCCGCTTGGACGACCTGCCCTGCTCCCCACAGCTGCCGGCGGCGACTGAAAACACCAACTTTCGGCGCCGGTCATGAACGCCCTGCCTCTTCAACAGCTTCCGCCACCGGACGACCAGACAAGAAGTGCAAAGTGCCCAGGTAGGAAGTATAATGGTGTTGTTCCGTGCCCCTGTGTGATTGCGTTGTAGGAATCGTTTCAGGTTAGAAGTATAGTGGCAAGAAAAAAAGAGAACGCACTGCCATCTTCTTCTAGCATGACAGATTCTTCTAGTGGTGGTACTGTTCATCAATTGATGCAACTTTCAACATAGTCAACAGAAACAATTAGAGCATAGTTGTGAAGATCACTTACAAAAAAAGAATGGTACTGTAAGGTTAATTGCTAGCATCTGTTACCCGTAAAAAATACTAGCATCTATTACATACAAAATCTGCTTGATGAGAATTATGAGGAGAATGAAACTATCAGCTGGTACATTTCAGCTCAATTTCTTTTGTTTCTTGCGCAAGGCAGTACAAGCAAGATGAGAAGAAAAGTTCAATCTCACGGTAGCATGAAGTGCAAGTGCATGTTTTCAATTTTGGAGAGGGCATAAATCCGGAAATTAAGTATGTTAACTCATGAAGTACACATATTAAGCAATGATATTCACACTTGATGTTTCTGGAAGTATATATGCACTCTACTAACTCTTGATGATTTTCAGCCGTATGCTGATTGTCCTGACTTGAACTGTTTGCTCATCGGTGGAGCAGTACAAATGTTCAATGGTGAAAAGTACAATTGGTTGGTCCGTGCCTCAAAGACAGAGGAGTATGCCGCCAGTTCTTGATTAGCAGCGCCGGATGGAGAGGAAATCAGGATCATCGGCAGTGTACGGCTACGTCCTGCAGTTTTCTGTTTCCTTTGGATGCTTTGTAAAGCTTGTAATGTTTTGCTTTTCGATGGAAAAACTTGGGCAATTTCACAGGTCCAATCTGCTGCACGTACTTTGCTGTCTGTAGGTAGCGATGAGCACAAGCTCTTGGCTTTCGGCAGCTTGACACTGCAGCTGAACTTCCTCGTCAGGGCGCCTGTACTTGGTTCACGTGTTTGTTTATAGCCTGAGCTAGAACTGCAATGCGTGGTTAGCCTGTACTCAAACTATAAGGCTGCTAATTTCGTTTTTCTTCTACATAGGCATGGTAAACATTACATTTTTTATTTGTGCAGGTAAACTTTAGTAACACCCAAAACTGTGCAAAATCTAGTTCTTTTATTTTGATACTTTACAAAGCATACTTTTGTGGGCTACAAGGCTGTACTGCTCGGACCACAAGGATGTACTGCCGTATTGTGTACCATTGTCGCGTGTTTTTTTCTGATCTTGTACCACTTTCAAAATATATCTATGCAGTACAAACCGGTTAATATAAGTAGAGTACCTAGATACACAGAAGTACATATCATAAGCATGGACAGTGCATGTGTGGGAGAGAAAAAAATTAAGATTAATATCAAAGAAGTACAATCCAGGAAATAAGCGAAGTACAACAACAACAGTCTGAGAAGTATACTCGCTGGATAGTGGTAAAACAACAGTCTGAGAAGTACAACAACAACAGTCTGAGAAGTATGACAAGTATTCGACACGAGCAGTACACCTACTTAATAAATGAAGTACAAGAAAACCGAGAAAATCCAAATGTACAAAAAAAAAAAAATCCGGTCATCCGCGAGGAAGTTCAAATGCTAGACACAGATAAGTACAACCATTTAACACGAGCAGTACAAGCAGTTATTATAGGAAGTAAAAGAAAACCAACAAAATCCAAATCTAGAAAAAACATAAAAAAATCCCGTCATCCGTGAGGAAGTTCAAATAGTTGATGCGGAGAAGTGCAACCATTCAACACGAGCAGTACACCCGCTTAATATAGGAAGTACAAGAAAACCGACAAAATCCAAATGTACAAAAAACAAAAATAATCCCGTCACCCGCGAGGAAGTTCATATACTTGAAAACGAGAAGCACAACCATTCGGCACGAGCAGTACACCCACTTAATATAGAAAAGTACAATAAACCCGACAAAGTCCAAATGTAGAAAAAACAAAATAATCCCGTCATCTGCGAGGAAGTACGTGCAGTGATTCCGAGAAGTACAGGCGGAGACAACAGGAAGTACAAGCGGTAATTTTACTGAGAAACTTATAGTCATTTTATTGAACACTTTCATGAAACAGCGCCGAGAAGTACAACCGCATTTCCCAAGAAGTGCAAGTTCGTGTCGAGGGAAGTTCAATGCTCTGTTTTTACGGGGCGGAAATCTATTGTTCAAATCTCATCGATTTGATCACCAACCACTTCAATCATTGTCACCAAAAGCTTTATATGGTAGAGTATATGTCTAATTTCATTACCTACAACATTTACAACAAATAAATGGATCTAAGCCATCAAATTCAAACCGTTATCCCACAAAATATACCGGAAACATGATTTCAAAACTTCTAAAATTAGTTTTAAACCGTTCGGATTTGGCAAAAATGGTAAACACAAAAAAGATGCACCATTTTGACAGCTTTCCAACCGTATAGCATTTCCATTGTTTAAATATTCTGAATGGAAATCGCGGGGAAATCATTTGGTGCCCGTCACATAAACCGGGCGGAGAGTAATTCGAGTTATTCTCTTAAACTGTAAGGAATTAGAGAAAATAATTCGAATAAGAAAGTTGCGCCTAGTCCATAGCTTTCCAACGCCATATTATTTGCATCATTCCGACAAACGGTTGAAAAAATTCATCCAAATTACTGTCCGCTCGTTTTTGAGTACGTCCGAATTTCGGTATTTTCAAAATTGTTCAAAAACTGTGAGGATTTTGAAAAAACTTAAAACATGAAAAAGTTGCGCAATTTCATTATCTTTCCAACGGTATATCATTTGCACAGTTTCGATAAGCGATTCGAAAATCGAACTAAAAGTTCGTTTTCTGGCCATATAGAAGCGTTTTCGTATTTTCAAAATTAAATTTAAACCGTGCAAAATCTGTGAAAAGTGTGAACATGAAAAAGTTGCGGTTTTTCATTATCTATCCAACGGTATATCATTTGCATAGTTCCGACAAATGGTTGAGAAACACGAAGTATAATCAGTACCTCTGAAGAAAACGGGAAGTTCAGGTAAGTTCGACAGAAAGTTGAACCCTGTTATCCGGGAAGTACAACCTTGTGTCCAGGAAAGTACAAGTCGGTGCTCAGAATATTATTCTGCAACCGGTTGCAGAATAGTGCTGGTATATATATATATATATATATATATATATATATATATATATATATATATATATATATATATATATATATATCCTTAGTTCTTCTAAAGTACTCAAGGATATTCTTACTGTCGTCCAATGATCATCATATGAATCATTCTGGTATATGCTCATAACACTTTATAGCACATGACATCTGATTGTGTACATATTATTCGTGATCTATAATCACTCATGTGTTTTTACTCATTGAGTGTCAGATACATTCAAGTCTTGTTAAAACTTAACATGACAAGAACATTTTCTTAATATTTATATATTTAACTACTTCAATATCCATTCTATGTACTTTGACTTAAACTTATTATGTGTTTCAATCTATCTTCATAGATCTTGACACTAAATATGTTTCAGTCCATATCCTTTCATTGAAATTAATTTCTCAATGAAACCTTTTAATCAAGTATATAATTACATCATTTATAACTAACTATATGTCACCTACATAAAGTATTATAAATATGTCTCAGCGCTCCCACTTAATTTCTTGCAAATACAAGCCTCTTCATCGTCTCTTGATGAAATCAAAAACTCTTTGACTATTTCATCTGGTGAAGATTCCAACTCCGCGATACTCACTTCATCCAATTGAAGTTTGTATACCTATCTAGTATTCTACGGACAGGCAAAACTCTTGGTTGTATTTTGTATACACCTTTAATACATACTTCTGATAAGTAATGTATTTTGCCATCCTACTAGCATATCTCATAAAAGAAATATGTAGTGATTACTAGAATAAACCACATAGACTATAAGCATTGCTACGGAAGATCTAATCTTATCGTAGTCAACTCTTTGAACTTTGTCGTAAACAATTTTTCGACAAGTCGAGCTTCTTTAAGGATATTTCATCCAAGTCTATAGATCCATTTACTTTCAAAAAGTATTCATCTATTATGGATTTCATGGCGCATGGCCATTTTAACGGAGTCAGGGCCCATCATAACTTCTTTGTTTGTAGTTGGTTTATCATTATTCAAAATCAATCCTTTGTTCACAAATCATTTATTTGATCACAAAGTAAACCATACCTACAAGGTTCAATATGTACTTCGATCTCCATGGCTAAAACACTTTGTAGTCATGGGAGCCATGATCGTCGTGGCCGCTTCCGAAACAAATTCCGATGCTGCGCTACTCTGATCATTATGCTCAGGTTCATAAACCTTATCAAATTATATTGTCCTCCCACTCAAATACTTCACTAGAAACAATTTCTCGGAAATAAGAAACATTGACAAACACTTTTGTCTTTGTCTCGTGGGAAGAATTCCCAATTAAATCTCTAGGATAACCAACAAAGACATTCATCCGATTTTGGTTGTAAACTCTTAGACCAAAATTTAAAGAAAGACTATTAGGGTTCATACCCATGCCATAACTCGTATGGTGTCATTTCAACGGATCATGATGATGCTCTATTCAGTGTAAAAGCGGTAGTCTCTAAAGCATAATCCACAAAAATATATATGGCGTCATTTTATATTATCTCATCATTAATCCAACAAGGTTTGGATACATCTCTCGGATACTCCATCATCATTATGATACTCCAAGAAATGTGAGTTGTAGAACAATTTCATAACTCTCTTAGATGTTCGCTAATACTCGTAATTAAAATATTTCCACCATGATCCAATCATAGATATTTGACTTTTCTATTACGATGATTTCCATTTCATGCTGAAATTTATTTGAATCCATTCAAATGTTTCAAACTTCTTCCTTATCGAATATATCCACAAATATATACTCAATTCATTGTTGGAAGTTTTCATGAAGTAGAAGAATCTCCCGCACACAACTATGCCCAGTGAACCACATACATCATCATGTATGTTTCCACTAAGTTAGTTGCCCGTTCAACTCTTGGCCTATGAACGGTATTTTAGTCATTCTCTTTAGAAAAGATTTGCAAACGCCAAACGATTCAAAAATCAAATGACTCCAAAAATCCATTTGCATGGAGTTCCTTCATGCGTTCCTTTCTAACATGACCTAAATGGCGGTTCCACAAATAAGTGGAATTCAAATCATTTGCCTTATGGCATTTTAGCGTCAGTGTTATGTATGTGTGTTTCACCATTAAGATTTATAATAACTTATCCATCATACATGGAGTAATGTCATAATTTGAACAACTCATTGTTTTCATTTGACCAGAGCAAAATAACAATTATTAAGTTCTTTATTATAAATTCTAAGGGCTAGATAGAATGCCAACGATGAACATAATAACACTTTATTTTTGTTCCAGACGTGCATACCTATCATATTCCTTGTCAGTCACTTAGGCCATTGTATTCTTGTATTGCGTTGTTTTGTATGACACTTCATACCAACCAATGTGGTACAAATACCCAAGAATTTCATTATGTGACCAAACGAGGAATACATCCATAACATGTATATCATTTATATACAATTGAGCTAGACTTTCTAGTCTTTTCTTTCTTTCTTTCTGCCAATAATCTTTTGTAGTTTCTCTTTTAGCTTTCCTCATTCTCAGAAAACACTTCACCTTCAATAACTTCTAGGTTTGTTGGTCAAATACCAATAACCTTGAGGTTCTTACTTTAAAGTTGATCATCATATGACAAGTGTTCCAGATTTCACTATTAGTAACTTTGTAATATGATGAACAATTTCACTCATAATTTTATCTATCATATCATGACGACTTTCCGAGACCATGTCTGTACATGCTAGGCTCGTAAAGTTTAACTTTAGTATTTGCATGTGCAAATCTGGCTTGCACCCGTTGTATGCACTCATGGAATCTATAACACCCGATCATCACGAGATGCTTCAAAACGACGAGTCTTAGCAACGGTGCATACTAAAGACGATCACTTCATGGATATACAAATATCGTTAGTGCCCCAATAGTTGGAGGATTGGGACGCCTTGCGTCTTCAACCTTCATACATTCCCATAAAACTTATGAGTTTATGTAGTCTCACCAAATTATATTCTATCACCTTGCAACAAGGTCTTAGATATCACATATATCTCATACCTTGATTATTTCTGAAAACTAAATTTTCAGCTCCTTACTTTTCAAACAGATTTGAACTTCAAGTTTCACGGAGACAAGATGACTTTAGGTACTAATTGAAACCATAGCTCTTTGAATCAACAATGTGAGGTTTACTAAAAGTTTGCAATAGGACTTAATCATTTCTTGATTCTTTAACAATACGGTACCAGTCCGTAAAGTTTCTTGTCAGACTTAACAGTATTTCTATCTCAATTACAAGACTAGCGCTTGGTAGAAAAACGGATGCCAATACTACAAATTAATTCAAAATACTACTTAGACTATGTTTATGATAATTAGTTCATGTTTTAATCTAATTACTAATGAACTCCCACTTAATACAACATCCCTCATAGTTGTTAAGTGGTACACGATCCACATCCACTACACCAAAACCGATCATCACGTGAGATGATGTAGCTTCAATGGTGAACATCAACATGTTGATCATATCATCCATATGACTCGTGTTCAACCTTTCGGTTTCCGTTGTCCCGAGGCCATGTCTGTACATGCTAGGCTCGTCAAGCAAACCCAAGTATTCCGCGTGTGCAACATGGCTTACACCCGTTGTATGTGAACGTTGAGTCTATCACATCCGATCATCACGAGATGCTTCGAAACGACGAACTATATCAACGGTGCATACGAGGGGAGAACACTTTATTATCTTGATATTAATGTGAGGGATCATCTTATAATGCTACCGTCGTGATCTAAGCAAAATAAGATGCATAAAGGATTAACATCACATGCAATTCATATGTGATATGATATGGCCCTTTAGTCTTTGCGCCTTCGATCTTCATCTCCAAAGCACGGACATGATCTCCATCATCAACGGGCATGATCTCCATCATCGTCGGCGTAGCGTCAAGGTCCATGGCGCCGTCTTCATGGTTGTTCACCTCATGTAGCAACTATTACAACTACTTTGAAATACTACTCAACATGAAATTTAAAGACAACCATAAGGCTCCTGCCGGTTGCCACAATACAATAATGATCATCTCATACATATTCATCATCACATTATGGCCATATCACATCACCAAACCCTGCAAAAACAAGTTAGACGTCTCTAATTTGGTTTGCATATTTTACGTGGTTTAGGGTTTTCGAGTAAGATCTAATCTACCTACGAACATGAACCACAACGGTGATACTAGTATTGTCAATAGAAGAGTAAATTGAATCTTCACTATAGTAGGAGAGACAGACACCCGCAAAGCCACTTATGCAATACAAGTTGCATGTCGAGCGTGGAGCAAATCTCATGAACGCGGTCATGTAAAGTTAGCCCGAGCCGCTTCATCCCACTATGCCACAAAGATGCAAAGTACTCAAACTAAAGACAACATAAGCATCAACGCCCACAAAACCATTGTGTTCTACTCGTGCAACCATCTATGCATAGACACGGCTCTGATACCACTGTAGGATAACGTAGCATAGAAAACAAAAATTTTCCTACGGCGAACACGCAATCCAAGCCAAGATGCAATCTAGAAGACGGTAGCAACGAGGGGATTATCGAGTCTCACCCTTGAAGAGATTCCAAAGCCTACAAGATGAGGCTCTTGTTGCTGCGGTAGACGATCACTTGCCGCTTGCAAAAGCGCGTAGAAGATCTTGATCACGGCGCCACGAACGGGCAGCACCTCCGTACTCGGTCACACGTTCGGTTGTTGATGAAGACGACGTCCACCTCCCCGTTCCAGCGGGCAGCGGAAGTAGTAGCTCCTCTTGAATCCGACAGCACGACGGCGTGGTGTCGGTGGCGGTGGAGAAATCCGGCGGAGCTTCGCTAAGCGTGCGGGATATGGTGGAGGAGCGGGGCGCTAGGGTTTGGGGAGAGGGGGTGGCCGGCCACTATAGGGGGCGGCCAAGGTGGTGGCTTTGGTGTGGCCGGCCCCCTCCCCTATGCCCCTCATTATATAGGTGGAAGCCCCAAGTGTTGGACTACAAGTCTCCGAATAAGACCCGAACCCAAAACCTTCCATATGGTGGGAAACCTTCCCAAGCTAGGATTCCCACTAGAGGTGGGAATTCCACCTACCATATGGGGGGGTGGCCGGCCCCTTATGGGGGAGTCCACTTGGGACTCCACCCCACTAGGGTTGGCCGGCCATGGAGGTGGAGTCCCATGTGGACTCCACCTTCCTAGGTGGTTTCTTCCGGACTTTTCTAGAACCTTCTAGAACCTTCCATAGAACCTTCCGCATCATTTTAATTCACATAAAATGACATCCTATATATGAATCTTATTCTCCGGACCATTCCGGAACTCCTCGTGATGTCCGGGATCTCATCCGGGACTCCGAACAAATATTCGAACTCCATTCCATATTCAAGTTCTACCATCTCAACATCCAACTTTAAGTGTGTCACCCTACGGTTCGCGAACTATGCGGACATGGTTGAGTACTCACTCCGACCAATAACCAATAGCGGGATCTGGAGATCCATAATGGCTCCCACATGTTCAACGATGACTTAGTGATCGAATGAACCATTCACATACAATACCAATTCCCTTTGTCACGCGATATTTTACTTGTCCGAGGTTTGATCATCGGTATCACACTATACCTTGTTCAACCTCGTCTCCTGACAAGTACTCTTTACTCGTACCGTGGTATGTGGTCTCTTATGAACTTATTCATATGCTTGCAAGACATTAGACGACATTCCACCGAGAGGGCCCAGAGTATATCTATCCGTCATCGGGATGGACAAATCCCACTGTTGATCCATATGCCTCAACTCATACTTTCCGGATACTTAATCCCACCTTTATAACCACCCATTTACGCAGTGGCGTTTGATGTAATCAAAGTACCTTTCCGGTATAAGTGATTTACATGATCTCATGGTCATAAGGACTAGGTAATTATGTAACGAAAGCTTATAGCAAATAACTTAATGACGTGATCTTATGCTACGCTTAATTGGGTGTGTCCATTACATCATTCATATAATGATATAACCTTGTTATTAATAACATCCAATGTTCATGATTATGAAACTAATCATCTATTAATCAACAAGCTAGTTAAGAGGCTTACTAGGGACTCTTTGTTGTTTACATATCACACATGTATCAATGTTTCGGTTAATACAATTATAGCATGGTATATAAACATTATCATAAACACAAAGATATATAATAACCATTTATTATTGCCTCTTGGGCATATCTCCAACAAAACCTCTACAAGATGCCGTTTGCTCCCTTTATAGGAATAAATAACCATTTTCTAGTAGTGCAATTTGGCTGTTGGTTTGTGCAAAACAAGCTAGCAGATAGGTTTGTTTGGTTGTTCAAACAGTTCCTAGAGGCGATGGATGGCATATCACCAACAAAAATAATAACAAATCAAGACTTTTCTCTGTGCGGCGCAATCCGTGAGGTATTCCCGGATGCAATCCCTAGAAACAACAACTGTCACGTGATCCAAAACACAATAGAGAAGTATAGGTCATACATGGCCAAACACCCTGAGCTACTAGATGCATTTAATGCATTTGTCAACAACAGCTTGACGCCCGCGGAATTCGAGGAGAATTGGAGCTTGATGCTAGCTATGCATGAAGAAGGCGACAACGATGACCTTGTAACACTGTTTGAGCATAGAAAATATTGGGTCCGTACATACTTCATGAAGAAATTTTTCCCATTCCTTTAGACCACAACGAGAAGTGAGGGATTCAATGCGGTACTTTTCTCTGTGCGGCGCAGCAAAAATGGATGGCATATCACCAACAAAAATAATAACAAATCAAGACTTTTCTCTGTGCGGCGCAATCCATGAGGTATTCCCGGATGCAATCCATAGAAACAACAGCTGTCACGTGATCCAAAACACAATAGAGAAGTATAGGTCATACATGGCCAAACACCCTGAGCTACTAGATGCATTTAATGCATTTGTCAACAACAGCTTGATGCCTGCGGAATTCGAGGAGAATTGGAGCTTGATGCTAGCTATGCATGAAGAAGGCGACAATGATGACCTTGCAACACTGTTTGAGCATAGAAAGTATTGGGTCCGTACATACTTCATGAAGAAAATTTTCCCATTCCTTTAGACCACAACGAGAAGTGATGGATTCAATGCGGTACTTAAGCGATACATGGAAGCAAGTAACTCAGTATATGAATTTGTACATCAGTACGCATCGATACAGGACAAGATTATGAATGCAGAAAACAATGTTGAGGCAGACACAACTTTGACAGACCTTGATTGGTGGTGCCACAACCCAATGGAGAAACAGATGACGAAATCATACATGAGGAATATCTTCTACATGTTCTAGAAAGAAACCCTATCATACGATTGTGAACACCTTAGTGGATACCAATTTGAATGGGCAATCATATAAGCGCATGTTCCACACTATGGATACCAAAACTACTGGGTGTTTGGAAACTAGGAGGAGGGTATTTTATCGTGCAACTTCTGCAAGTTTGAGCGCGACGAGATGTTGTGCTACCATGTAATTAATGTGATGTTGCACCTAAAAATACGCCAAATACCTAACAGATACATCTTGAAAAGTTGTGGTTGAGATGCAAAAGCTTCACTTGGTGATCCACACACGAAGTTGAAGCCGCTTGATGTCTACGGGTACTTCTATTCTTGTAGACAGTGTTGGGCCTCCAAGAGCAGAGGTTTGTAGAACAGCAGCAAGTTTTCCTTAAGTGAATCACCCAAGGTTTATCGAACTCAGGGAGGTAGAGGTCAAAGATAGTCCTCTCAAGCAACCCTGCAATTAAGATACAAGAAGTCTCTTGTGTCCCCAACACACCTAATACACTTGTCAGATGTATAGGTGCACTATCGGCGAAGAGATAGTAAAACACAGGTGGTATCACTAGTAGGAAAAGCCTCATCAGTGGCGCACCAAAAAATGATTCTGTGGCGCATGGGCGGTGCGCCACAGAATTCTCGCCACAAAAATAAGGTTTCTGTGGCGCACCGGCCCATGCGCCACAAAAATAATGTTTCTGTGGCGCACCTGCGTGGTGCGCCACGACTTATTTCGTGGCGCACCGATGGTGGTGCGCCACAATTTTTTTTGAAATTCAAAAAAAATGGCGGCCAGATCTAGATCTAGATCTAGATCTGGCCGCCGATTTTTTTTAGTTTTTTGATATTTCGGGAAAGGAGCGCCGGAGGAGGAGGAGAAGGTGGTAGTGGTGGTGGTGGTGGAGGAGGTGGTGGAGGTGGTGGTGGTGGAGGAGGTGGTGGAGGAGGTGGTGGAGGAGGTGGTGGAGGTGGTGGTGGTGGAGGAGGAGGTGGTGGAGGAATAGGAGGTGGTGGTGGTCACCGGAGGAGGAGGAGAAGGTGGTCGTCGCCGGAGTAGGTCGCCGGAGTAGGAGGAGGAGGTCGCCGGAGTAGGAGGTCGCCGGAGTAGGAGGCCGGCCCCGGAGGTGGTGGTGGAGGAGGCCGGCCGGAGGAGGAGGAGGTGGTGGTGGTGGTGGTGGTGGTGGTGTAGGAGGAGGAGGAGAAGTGGAGGAGAAGTCCAAGGAGGAGAAGTGAGGAGAAGTGGAGGAGAAGTGGAGGAGAAGTGGAGGAGGGCGGCAGAAATTTCAAATTTCGGAGCTTAATTCTGTGGCGCATGGGCAATTGGGTGCGCCACAGAATTTTTTTTTTTTTTGTATTTTGCAGCAAAAAATCTTTAACTGCCCGTAACTTTTTACTCTTTTCGAATTTGGGGATTCTAAAAATTGTCCAACCGGGCAAGCCCCGGTGAATTCGGATGTAGAATTTTCGTGGGAACATTTTGATATATTATGCGTCTTTTTTCGAGTTCGTATGCAACCAGAAATCTAGTTTGATGATTTTGCAACGCAAATTTGCAAAAAAAGTTGAAATTCATGTTTGTTAATTTTTAGTGGTGCTAGATGACATAGTACATGGGCATCTTGATGGAATTTATTTTTTGAAATTTCTATCTATTTCTTTTATTTTTTACAGAGGTCAAAAAGGCGATCCACGGGGGGGTGGAGTTGCGTGGGGAGCCAAAAAATGTTCTGTGGCGCATGGAACTCATGTGCGCCACAGAAATGTGTAGTTTCTGTGGCGCACCATCCCACATGCGCCATAGAATGACTTAATTTTGTGGCGCACTGGTCCTATGCGCCACAGAATGTCTTATTTCTGTGGCGCACATGGTACCGTGCGCCACAAAAATAGCGAAACCAATGATTGGGTGTGGTCCCAACCTTATTTCTGTGGCGCATTAGCTTGTGGTGCGCCACAAAAATAAGCTATTTTTGTGGCGCACCGGGTCTGGTGCGCCACAGAAACAATTTCTGTGGCGCATTTTTGGTGGTGCGCCACAGAAATAAGATCCGCCTATAAGGCTTTTCCTACTAGTGTATAGTTGAATATGAGTGGTAATAACAATCTGAAATAAATATGGCAGCGAGTAAACATGCAGTAGAACAGTAAGTAAGCGGTGTTTGCAGTATTGGAAACAAGGCCTAGGGATCATACTTTCACTAGTGGACACTCTCAACATTGATCACATAATAAATAATAACTTCTTCTCATTTGTGCTACATACACTCTTTTGTTGGATGACAAACACCATTCGTTGTGTAGGGCTACAAGAGCTCCCTCAAGCCGGAGTTAACAAGCGCCACAACATTCAGCATTCATATTTAAGTAACCTTAGAGCATAATAGATCTTTGAAAAATAAACCGAGAACTAACATAGCATACACACTGTCATCATTACACTATGAAAGGGGGAATAGATCACATCAATACTATCATAATGATAATTAACTCCATAACCTACAAGAGATTATGATCATAACCTACGACAAGAACTACACGGTGCACACACTGTCACCTTTACACCATGCAGGAGGAATAGACTACTTTAATAACATCACATGAGTAGCACATAGACTAGTAGCGATACAAAGCTCATCATATGTGTAACACCCCAAATTTCAATAAAAGAGAGAGGAAGAAATTCAGAGACCAAAATTGAGAACCAACAAAAACTTTTCAAATTGCATATAGTGCCCTGCATAGGACTTGTGCATTTTGAGTGATATGCCATGATGAGTGTTATCTTGTGTATATGATGAATTCCAAAACCCTAGAGTGATCAAGTAATGATCACCAACCAATTAAATCAAAAAGAGAAAGAAATCAAATATTCATAAAACCCTAAAAACCCTAACATATGGTCCATGTCAAATTTGTAAAATTGACCATAGACCCATTTGATCTTCACCAATACTTGTAATATGATTTTCGAGAGTATTACTCAGTTTTCCCCAGCTCGTTAGTTTTTCCTCAGTTTTCCCCTCCCTCTAGTTTGAAACCCATCGAAGACGCGGGTTGCCGTCAGGTCAGAGGCCTTACCGTTACCGTGAGGTCAGTTCCTCGCTGACCGTCTCGTGCTGACGGGTGGATCCATCTACCGCTGACGCGTGGGCCGTTTTATTTACTGATTGTATACGTGGTGCTGCCAATGACAAATGGGGCCGCTCTATGGGGCTGCCGCAGCCAATGACCAGTGGGTCGTCTATTAAATTATATATTGCCGCTCTGTGGGGCCTCCGCATCAATGACCGCTGTGGTCGTCTATTTTATTTAGAGAATATAATATAGAGCCGCTCTGTAGGGGCCGCCTCAGCCCATGGCAGGTGACTATTTTCGCAGCTTAATCTAAAGTGACTTTTATGCTAAACATTGTGCATCCCGGCGTTGACCTAGCAGTGGCGGCGAGGATGTGGTGCTCGAATAATAGTGGAAATGCGATATTATTTTTTACATGCATAATATATAGAAAATAGCTAGATCTCTAAATCGATGCATATGAAGCTACATATATATTCTTGGTCATGATCCCCTTAATTATCTAAAGGGGATGGATGCATGGCTTCACGTCGTCGTCGCTTTCATCATCAGTATCTTCGTCGTCTGAGTAGTAGTACCTCCTGCACATTGTTCCGTCAAACACCTTCACTGTGAGCACATCATCGCCTTCATATTTGAAGTGTACGAACCAGCCGAAATCCACACCGTGCGCGATGGCGAATTTCTCCCAGCCCTTGTCGAGGTACATCCGGCCTTGTCCGTCAAATAGGACCTCCACGGTCCAGAGACGAGGACCGCAGTCAGCTGCTCGCAGATACACCTTAGCTGGCTCCTTGCCGTCAAGATAGTCCGCAAATTTTTTTGGGAGTTCCTGCAAAGAGATCGAGCGCCGATCGTTTGAAATTAGGGAACCCTTGAAATTAAAGGTTTTTTAGAACATGCCCATAATTAATCACATGCATCATATATGTGGGAACGCGTACGTACCTTCTTGACCAAAGGGTCTTCATAGACGACGATGAAGAACTCCTCTATGATCAATGGCAGTGTTGACGGTGGTGGTGGCAATGATGATGATCCACTTCCCATTCCCCTTCCCCTTCCCCTTCCCCTTCCCCTTCCCCTTCCGGTCCGCGTCCGAGACGTGGAAGCCATGGCAATGGATAAAGTGTATGTGAACGAAGAAGAGAGAGGCAAAACCTATTGACACAAGGGATGGCCGTGTGGGTGTTTATAAGGGAGAGATGACCGTTGTAGGGGTTTACACAATAAAATAAGGAGGAGATGACCGTTGTGGGGGTTTATACACAATAAATTAAGGAGGAGACGACCGTTGTGGGGGTATATATCTCAACAAAAAAAGTAATGCGGACTATGTTGACTAGTTTATCATTTTACCGTGAAAAGTAATGCCTAAGACTACTCATAGTGGGAGTAACTTGGGTAGTAACATAGAGCTACATGCAACGCCAACTAAGCAATTTGATGACATGGCACATCATTAATTGAGGAAAGAGAGCATTGTGGTAACTAGCTATGTTACCATAACATCACATTTTCCAAGATTAGATGAGTCTACAACCTAATTAATATGGCTTTGCATGACACTACACATATGTTACTTCCCACTATGAAGGTAGTAACATAGAGTAGTAACATGTGCATGCTACAAGAAATCGGTGATGGTTTATCGTTTTTTGCGTGAAAAGTAATGGGTACAAGAAATGGGTGATGGTGTATCATTTTTTGCGTGAAAAGTAATGGGTCCAAGAAATGGGTGATGGTGTATCATATTTTTGCGTGATAAGTAATGGCTACAACAAAATCGGTGATGGTTTATCGTTTTTTGCGTGGAAGGTAATGGGTACAAGAAATGGGTGATGGTGTATCATTTTTTGCGTGATAAGTAATGGGTCCAAGAAATGGGTGATGGTGTATCATATTTTTGCGTGATAAGTAATGGCTACAACAAAATCGGTGATGGTTTATCGTTTTTTGCGTTGAAAGTAATGGCTACAAGAAATGGGTGATGGTGTATCATTTTTTGCGTGAAAAGTAATGGCTACAACAAAATCGGTGATGGTTATCATTTTTTGCGTGAAAAGTAATGGCTACAAGAAATGGGTGATGGTGTATCATTGTTTGCGTGAAAAGTAATGGCTACAACAAATCGGTGATGGTTTATCATTTTTTGCGTGAAAAGTAATGCCTAAAAAGAGTTTATAATTTAGCTCGTGAAAAATAATGCAGAAAACCAAACTTTAGCGTACTAGGTAACCGCCCTTTCGCATACATAGAGTGTGGAAGCTAACCGACGACAGAGAGAGAGAGGGTGGTGGCCCCGACCAGAGAGAGAGATAGGGGTTATCCTGCCCGTTAGATCATACGATCAACGGTCGGCGGGCAAGATCCGCGTGACATGGGCTAGACCAATCAGGGCAATGTTGGGCGTCTGTGAGAGTTTGTGAAGGGAGAGGGCAAAACTGAGTAGTATCAAGAAACCAAGGGCAAGTGAGTAGTAAACAGACTAAGGGATTCAAATATGAGATTTAAAAAATGGAAAATGCGTGTTTTGTACAATGAAACCCATCTTGGCCTACCTCAAACTATTTGCAATACCAATATACATCAGTGTGAGAATTGTGGCCTCATTTAGACAAAGTATGTTTTGGGGAAAGCTGTTTTGGGTAGGGCTTATTATGGAAAACCATGCACCTTCATAGCTACTAGGTGATTTGAGAAGTGGCAATTTGTGGTGAAACTTGATTTATCTATGATTTATCTATGATTTGAGAAGTGGCAATTTGTGGTAAAGACTCCATGAGTAAGTGCCACTCTTTTTCGGATTTTTTTGCACATTAAATAACTCATTTAACTAGTTAATCCCATTTGTTGACTCTCTGTTGACCAGCCACTTGAGGGTAAAACTGAGTATATTGCACTAGCCAGTATTAGCACTCGAGGAGAAAACTGAGCACACAAAAAATGCTAGTATATGACTCGAGGGTATACCTGAGTATATCTAAATTTCCAGGGTTAGACTCGAGGACGCGTGTTGCGGTGCAGAAGTGGAAGACGTGCCATTGTTGACGCGTGTCGCGGTGCAGACGTGCAAATAGTGGACGCGTAGGACGCGGGTCGCATTTAGGACGCGTAAGCCCCTCCCTCCCTCCCTCTGCACACAGTCGTCTCATTCTCGCTCACGCACGAAACCACCCCTCTCACGTCCCATCAACTTCTCCAAATCGAAAAAACCCCAACCGCCGTACGCACGCTACCCTGCCGGCGATGGAGAAGAAGAATGCGCCGGCGGCCGTCGCCTCCGAGCCCGTCGCCTCCGAGCCCGTCGCCTCCGCGCCCGTCGCCGCCGAGCCAGTCGCCGCCGAGCCCGTCGCCGCCGAGCCAGTCGCCGCCGAGCCCGTCGCCGCCGAGCCAGTCGCCGCCGAGCCCGTCGCCGCCGAGCCAGTCGCCGCCGAGCGCGTCGCCTCCGAGGGCGGCGCATCCAAGCGCGGCTCCTCCGTGAACTGGGCCTCTCTCTCGGCTGATGGACCACTTCACCAGATCGGCGAATGCTTGCTGGCGAACGAGGAGTACGCCGACACGTACTCTGCCATGAGGCAAGTCTGTAGAAATTGGCGCTCAGGTTTGCCTGAGCCCGACGTGCACCTGGACGAATGGATCATGCTACACCACGCCCTTCCACACGTCGCTGAGTTCACCTTCCTCCAACTCGGCACATCACGCTACGTCACCATAGATCTATCGGAAGTTCATACAAGGTTCAACTTCCTCCATATCTACCTCTTTATTTTCAATCTTAAACATCTTAGTGCTGAATGTTATCGTGCTTGCCCAGATACTACTTCGTCGGATTTTGCCGTGGCGTCATCGTGCTTGCCCAGAAGTACCCGCCGCACAAGATACGGCTTCTGAACCCACTCACAAAGAAATACACTATGTTTGAGGCGCAGATGCCATCTGTTCTCCTGAAATCAGTCGATGTGATCAAATCCCCGACTATGGTCTTCGTTACCGCACATTACCCGTCGGAAATTGGTTGGGTCGATGAGAGCACTCCAACTAAGGATATAGATAAAGGTTGGGAAAACAGATTTTCGATCAAGAACCATTGTCTGCGTTGCATTACACCGTTCAATGGTGAACTGTATGCACTAGCTGTGGACAATTTAGAGCATGGAAGAATAGTGTGCACCAATGTACAGTTGCAGCAGCGCGCGAGCACTGTCAAGATGGAGACACTAATTTCATTTCCAGAACTTGGACATCAGAAGTTCTACCTCGTGAAGTCGGATGGTGATCTGCTGCTTGTGTTGTTGGTCAGCGTGGCTTTGGCGGGCAGACCATTGGTGTACCGTGTGGACACTCAGAGCCGCTCTCTCCATCCGGTCAGTAACATTGGCAGTAATGCCTTCTTTGTGAATTATACCCGGTGTATCTCCGTCGACACCAGAGTGTACCCGACACTTCGACCTGGCTGCATCTACTACACGGATTTGGGTTATATCAGAGAGTACTCTCATGATACAAAGGCCTGGGAGGAGTGGCCAGAACGTGTGGATAGAATAGGAAACTCCGGTCTGAGAAATGAACACAGGCCATACCGTTTGGAGGATGTATTGGCCTCACACTGCAGACGGAAGGAGTTCAATCAATATTTCCTTGGGGTAATGCACGGCTGGACCGACGCCGAAATATATGAGGAGGAATGAAGAACAAATTCATTCATCCTAATCTTCTTGTTGTCCATACATTGCGTGCGTCTTGTATATTACAACGTTATTGGCTGCTTTTGGCTGCTGTATGCAGTTTCCCTATGTATTATACTTAGCTTTCTGATTATGCAGTTGTCAATTTATCATATACTAGCTTCTACATTTGGTACTAGATTTGCTGCCATATTGGGCAAAAAACGAGGGCCAAAAGGCATAAATAACCCCAGAGATTTGCTACTAGATTTGCTGCCATATTGAAGAAAGACAGAAATAGAAGCTTCTCTAGATTTGATACTAATTTGGTGAAAAAAACAGAGAGAGAAAGAGGGGAAAAGGTGTTCTTAAAAATGCCAATTTGGGCCGAGAGAGACAAAACCCAGCTCCTGCTCACGTGCAACCAAACGCTTCTCGTCCTGTCCCACGCGGTCCCTTTCTACCAGCCCCACGCGACGCGGCCCCACGCGACGCGGCCCCACACGACGCGGCCCCACAGACGACGCGGCGCAACACGCCAGCACAGAACGTCCAAATAAACGGATTCCTTCCGTCTGAGCTCCTTCTGCGGGTTTCAAACTAGAGGGAGGGGAAAACTGAGAAAAAACTAAGGGGCTGGGGAAAACTGAGTACAACTAACGACCCGAGACCACGAAAATAGAAATCCAATACTTGTAATATGATATTAAAGAGTAATTACCACTTTGAGAATCAAAGTAACACCAATTAAATCAAAACCAAGAATAAAAATATGATCACATGAGATAATGGTCATTTTTGACTTTTATAATCTGGTCACCACTTTGAGCCTCTCTATTTCAAAATTTCTAAACTAAACAAATCCAGATCTTTGCATGTCATCCAAGTACACAACAAGATGAACAACTTTTGTAAAGGGCCTCACACCAAATTCATCTTGGATCAAGAGATATGATCAAGCAAACTAGAGACTTTTTATTAAGAACAAGATCATCACAATTTCGAAATTTACCAAACTAGGCCACCACTTGACCATCACTTGCCCTAGCCATGACCAGGGGACAACCCTACACCGAACCCATGCCAAAGAAACACCAAGAGAGGGCCAGACATGGCGTGGACATGGCCATGCCGGCCACGTTCGCCACCGACGCACCTCCCCTCTCCCCTCTTTACCATCGCCACGACCACCATGTCCAGTAGCTCGCCAAGGATCCCAGAAGATCGCCCGTACTCGCCATCGATCGCGAGGACGCCGACAAGCCCCGGACGACGCGCGCCCAGGTACGCCCAGGTACGCCGCGAGCGGCATGGGCGACGTCACTGGCGCACGGACGCGCGCGCCACGGCCACGCGGCATTCGCCGAATCTCGCCGTACCCCGACCATATCCGCGCGCCACGGTACCTTCCTCGCCACGCGGAGCTCGCCGGACACGCCCTCGTCATGCCTTTGCGACCACGGACGCCGACGGGGACGAACGCGCCCGCCACGGCCGCGACGGTACATGCACGGCCCCGACAACCCTACGCGTCCCCTTGCCGCGCCGTTCACGCTCATAGCTTCGCCGTGACGTCGTGAACACGACCCCGTCGTCGCCTAGCCCCCTAGACCCCCGGAGCGGCCGCGCCCTTGTCGACCTCGCCGCAGCACCCCGGCCACCATCGCGCCTATAAAAGGAGGCCTCGCCTCGACCATCTCTTCACACCACCAGCCTCCCCTCTTCTTCCTCGACCTCCCCAGCACCTCACCATGCTCGATTAGCCACTACCGCCGCCCAATCGACGCATCCCTGCCGCGGAAGCCCTGCAGCAATCGCCGGAGAAGGAGGCCGCCCCTGACGACGCCACTGCTACAGGCTTCTTCCTCGTCCTCGACAACCTCGAACGGAACACCGCCGCCGCTCGCCGGAGCTCCGACGCGCTCTCCGACCCCCTACCGCCGCCGCCAGTGAGTTCCCTTCTCGCCGGAGACGACGACGGCCCTGCGCCGTTCGATCTCGTTCTAATCCAACGCACCACAGTGCTCTGTAACGCTTCGCCGTTTAAGAGCCGCTGACATGCGGGACCCACGCTGTCAGGCGGCCCACTCGCACCAGATGCGCTGTTGGGCTGAGCAGGCCGTTAGTTTAAAAACCTGGCCCGTTAACTTTTCCCGCCGGCCCTTTTAGTTAAATCTTGTTTAAATAAATTTAAACCAATTTCAATACTGGACCCAACTTTGAAAATGCATAGAATCTGTTTGGCTTGGCCAAATTTAACAAACTTTATATATTTGGAAAGCTTAGGATTTTATCTACACAATGCCACTGGTTTGAACCCTAGATCTATTATAGAATTAAAATGGAGAAATAAACAAGGCAGGGACTTTTCTGCCTTAGAATAATTATTAAAAATCAACCAAAATATATATTTGAATAATTCCAACTCCTATAGCTCACAATTAACTTACACTAATTGTCTCTGCAAGAAAATGGTGTGGTCACTTTGAATGATCATGCCCTAGATTAATTAATGGACACTATGGCTAGTTTAGTAAGTGATATTGTCCCAAAATTATTATGAAAATCATATGGAGGATTTCCCTTCATTTAAATCTTGTCCCAAATAAGTTCATGAGATGTTTGCACCCTTGGTCCAAACACTCCTATATGAATATTTGGAGATTTAAAACATTTGGGAATTATAAAATGGTATGAGGTGATCTACCTCATTTAAATCATCTTCTCAAATAATAATAATGAATGTTTGACTTTGGTCAATATGAATTCATGTATGATTATTTGAGAAGTTAAATCCTAAGAAGAATTAAATGAGAGGAAATTATTTTTCTCAAGAACTAAATGGAGTTTATTCATTACACATGTAATGAGAGGAAATTATTTTTCTTAAATCAAGAAAACCAATGCACCTAATTATTTTATGTGTGTGCTTAGCATAGTTTGTGTGAAGTAACTATGAGCATAGTATAGCCTTTGAATTTATTGAGTGATTATACTCGTATTCAAATTTAGACGCTAGCACCGGAGATTACCAAGAGGAAGGAGAATTCTACCCAGAAGAGGAAGAAGAAAACCTAGAGAACTACCAAGGCAAGCTAATACTCTTGCAAAGTGCAAAGCCCTCCTTGGGCAAGGCACCATGATTCTTATCTTCTTATACAAGCTTATCCTAAGTTTGCACCATACAAGTGTTACTTGTTGCCTCAAGGTTTTGACCTAGCTTGGTCTAAATGAGTAAGCATACTAAAGTAGTAAAGTTAGTCTCACAAATGGCAAAGCAATGTAGCACCCCTCATGATTAGTGCTAATGCTAAAATACTAAAACTTGACTACTCTAGATGGGAAACTATGATATATGGAAAACTTGGGAATCATGAGTCATTCCACTGAATGAAGTTGAAGTGGAATGTGAACAAGAGAAGATAGTGATTTTTGATAAAAACCTGATATTGGTTTGAATGCGATACCTTTCCAATTTTTAAGTACCCCCACAATACCTGATTATGGGTAGGGCTTAACTGGAAGTTTATACATCTTAGTATGGGTTCCCTCTGAACACACATCATAGGGGTTATGCTGAGGCTGCCTCCGTTGTTGAGAAATGATGTGAATTGAGGTGAATTATCCGGCCAAGCCCTGTGCAGTTCCCAGGTTAACAGTTGGTTTTCACTGGGAGGCCAAGCTCATGGGGAGAGGTGCTCATACTAGGGTTTGTAAGTGAAAGGTTAGGGTTGATGATCCGCGTACTGTGTTACGATGATTCGGAGATATTCCGACGGATGTAATCAGATGTTGTGGCACAAGTGTGCAACCTCTGCAGAGTGTCAATCTATTCGAATAGCCGTGTCCACGGTTACGGATGGTTGGAAAGGCCATGCAGTTTCCAGTGTCAGATTTTGAAAATATTGATGAAATACATGGTGACTTGTTGATTTACAACAGATGTTGTGAGAATGACACTAATGTTCCCACTTGAGTTAGCTAGCACATGAACCAACACTTGTGAACTAAAATTTGGCTTAGTCACATTAGCTAGAGCTTAGTATCTTTACTCAAATGGTTAGAACTTACTTTAGTGTTAGTTTGCAAGTACTTAAAGTACTTACGGCTTTGTCCCTGGCTATTCAAATGGCCAGAGTATGAAGATGAACAGAACTATCAAGACGCTGACCAGCAGGACGCCTATGACAACTAGGAGCTTTCTGACGTCAAGCGTTGGCCTGTGGACTACAGAGTCCCTTTATATTTACGCTTCCGCTTTGAACTTGTGTTTGTTCGTTGATCAATAGATCAACTATTTGTGTAATATGGATCATGTGATTCAAGTTGTAAGACATTATGAGTTGTAATAAATGATGACTGTGATACTCAGCTATTATATCTCGCAAAAACAATATTCCTGGGATTGCGATGAATGATATAATAGGCATCCGGACTTAAAAATCCGGGTGTTGACAATATGGATCTCAATTATGCAAAGCAATTCATGAGATCATTGTATTGGAGTACAGAGAGAGATTAACCACATAGCTACCGGTAGAGCCCTCAGCCTCGGGGGAGAACTACTCCCCATCATGGGAGAGAGCGATGGCGATGAAGATGGCGGTGGTGTCGGTGGAGATGGCTCGGGGGCAATTCCCGTCCCGACGAGTGCCGAACGAGACTTGTCCCCCGGGTGGAGTTTCGCGATGGCGGCGACACCCCTAGAGCTTTTCTGGAGTTTCGTCAATCGGTATCGCGTTTTTAGGTCGAAAGGGGTCTTATAGGCGAAGAGGCGGCGCAGGAGGGGCACCAGGGCGCCCTCCTCATAGGCCAACGCGGCCAGGCCTGAGCCCGCGCGGCCCTATGGTGTGGGGGCCCCATGCCTCCCCTCTGACTCCCCTTCGGTGTCCTGGTCCGTCTCGGTGAATTATGATGTTTGGTCTTCGTTTCGTCGAATTCCGAGAATATTGCCCGAACAGCCTTTAAACAAAAACAGCAGAAAACAGGAACTGGCACTTCGGCATCTTGTTAATAGGTTAGTTCCGGATCAAAACAATATAAAGTGTGAACAAAACATGTAGGTATTGTCATAAAACAAGCATGGAACATCAGAAATTATGGATACGTTTGAGACGTATCAAGCATCCCCAAGCTTAGTTCCTACTCGCCCTCGAGTAGGTAAACGATAACAACAAATAATTTCTGAAGTGACATGCTACCAACACATTCTTGATCAACATTATTGTAAAGCATATGACATGAATGGAGTGATCTGAAGCAAAAGGTTGCTAACAAAAGATGATGACTAAACAAATGAATCATATAGCAAAACTTTTCATGAATAGTACTTTCAAGACAAGCATCAACAAGACTTGCATAAGAGCTAACTCATAAGCAATAAATTCTCAGTAAAAAGCTTTGAAACAACACAAAGGAAGATATAAGTTTCAGCGGTTGCTTTCAACTTCAACATGTATATCTCATGGATAATTGTCAACACAAAGTAATATAACAAGTGCAATAGGTAAACATGTAAGAATCAATGCACACAGTTTACACAAGTGTTTGCTTCTAAGATAGAAAGAAGTAGGTAAACTGACTCAACAATAAAGTAAAAGAATGGCCCTTCGCAGAGGG
This sequence comes from Lolium multiflorum, assembly GCA_030979885.1. NCBI lineage: Eukaryota > Viridiplantae > Streptophyta > Magnoliopsida > Poales > Poaceae > Lolium > Lolium multiflorum. Next base: position 181,575 of record JAUUTY010000155.1, read on the forward strand.
AAGCATTGATTGCTATATTTGTGCTAGAGCTTTTATTTTGAAAACATAAGAGAGCATAAAAATTAAAGTTTTGAGCGGTGTTTGTTGTTGTCAACGAATGGTAGTGGGCACTCTAACCCCCTTGCCAGACAGACTTTCAAAGAGCGGCTCCCATGAAATTTTATTTTTGGGTGGCACTCCTTCCAACCTTGCTTTCACAAACCATGGCTAACCGAATCCTCGGGTGCCTGCCAACAATCTCATACCATGAAGGAGTGCCTTTTTATTTTAGTTTTATTTAGATGACACTCCTCCCCACCTTTGCTTTCTCAAGCCATGGCTAACCGAATCCTCGGGTGCCGACCAACAATCACATACCATGGAGGAGTGTTTATTTGTAAATTTATGAAAGTTAATTAATTCGGGGCTGGGAACCCCATTGCCAGCTCTTTTTGCAAAATTATTGGATAAGCGGATGAAGCCACTAGTCCATTGGTGAAAGTTGCCCAAAAAGACTGAAAGATAAACTCCACATACTTCCTCATGAGCTATAAAACATTGACACAAATAAGAGGTAATAACTTTTGAATTGTTTAAAGATAGCATTCAAGCAATTTACTTTGGAATGGCGGAGAAATACCATGTGGTAGGTAGGTATGGTGGACACAATTGGCATAGTTTTTGGCTCAAGGATTTGGATGCACGAGAAGAATCCCTCTCAATACAAGGCTAGGCTAGCAAGGTTTTTGAAGCAAACTCAAGTATAAAACGGTGCAGCAAGACTCACATATGAACATATTGTAAGCATTATAAGACTTTACATCGTCTCCTTCTTGTTCAAACACCTTAACCAGAAAATATCTAGACTTAGAGAGACCAATCATGCAAACCAAATTTTAACAAGCTCTATGTAGTTCTTCATTAATAGGTGAAAAGTATATGATGCAAGAGCTTAAACATGATCTATATGAGCACAACAATTGCCAAGTATCAAGACATTATACCATTTACCACATGAAGCATTTCCTGTTTCCAACCATATAACAATGAACGAAGCAGTTTTCAACCTTCGCCATGAACATTAAAAATAAAGCTAAGAACACATGTGTTCATATGCAACAGCGGAGCGTGTCTCTCTCCCACACAAGCATGAATTTATTCAAAGAATGAAAATAACAAAACGAAAATAAAAGCACACAGACGCTCCAAGTAAAGTACATAAGATGTGACCGAATAAAAATATAGTTTCAATAGAAAAAACCTGATAAGTTGATGAAGAAGGGGATGCCTTGGGCATCCCCAAGCTTAGACGCTTGAGTCTTCTTGAAATATGCAGGGATGAACCATGGGGGCATCCCCAAGCTTAGCCTTTTCACTCTTCTTGATCATATATCCTCCTCCTCTCTTGACCCTTGAAAATTTCCTTCACACCAAACTTAGAGCAAACTCATTAGAGGGTTAGTGCATAATCAAAATTCACATGTTCAGAGGTGATACAATCATTCTTAACACTTCTGGACATTGCACAAAGCTACTGAAAGTTAATGGAACAAATAAATCCATTCAACATAGCAAAAGCGGCAATGCGAAATAAAAGGCAGAATCTGTCAAAACAGAACAGTCCGTAAAGACGAATTTTGCAGGGGCACTTAACTTGCTCAAACAGAAAAACTCAAAACTAATGAAAGTTGCGTACATATCTGAGGATCACGCACGTAAATTGGCAGATTTTTCTGAGTTACCTACAGAGAGTTCTGCGCAAATACGTGACAGACAACAAATCTGTTTCTGCGCAGTAATCCAAATCTAGTATCAACCTTACTATAGAGACTTTACTTGGCACAAAAACATGATAAGGAGAGGTTGCTACAGTAGTAACAACTTCCAAGACTCAAAAAACAGTAGCAAAATAAACACATGGGTTATCTCCCAAGAAATTTTTTCTTTATAGCATTAAGATGGGCTCAGCAATTTTAATGATGATGCTCTCATAAGGATGAGAGTTGAAGCAAAGAGAGCATCGAAAAGCAAGTATGAAACAAATTTAAGCCTAACCCTCTTCCTATGAAAAGGAATCTTGTACACAAATAAATTCATGAAGAACAAAGTGACAAGCATAAGAGGATAAGACACGAGTAACTTCAAGATTCTCAACATAAAGAGGGGAAACTTAATATTATTAAGATGCATACAACCGTGTTTACCTCTCTCATAATAACTTTATTAGCATCATTGATGAAATCCACAATATAACCATCACTTAAAACATTCTTATCATGATTCATATGCATAAAGGTATCATTTTTGACATAAGAAAAACTCTTCTCATCAATAGTAATTGGAGCAGGATCATTATCAAGAATTTGAACATGGTAAACAAGTTGCATACTAAGGGAATGGTTTTTTGCAATCCCATCATAATTATGAAAAGTTTCATAAGGATAATTGTAACATGTGTCATATCCATCTCTATAGCGATTATCTAAACCAGAATATATAATATCATCATTTTGACTAAAAGTAAAGGTCTCAAATATAGGATCTTCAAGCACAACATCCCCAAGCTTAGAGCTTTCAATATCATCATTTGAGGGGACATGAATAATGCTATCATCATTACTTTCATAATCAGTACCAAAGAGATTTCCAATATCAAAGGTAGTGTGCTCTTCCAAATCATGATCACTAATATGGGTAAAGGGCATAGGAAGATCATTGTACTCAGATTCATTATCATAATAATCATTAGGAGCAACATACTTACGGTTACCTATTGTTATCTCATACACGCGGGGATATGCCGTTACCTCTTTCTTCTTATTCCCCCTCTTCTTCTTCTTCTTCTTCTTCTGCTTCTTCTTTCCCTTCTTCTTCTTTTCCTTCTCCTCGTTCCCTTCTTTAGGAGGAAGAGGCTTGAAGGGAGGCTTCTCCACATAACCTGATTTATTTCCAGAAACAATAGAAGAAACTTGGGAGGATTCCTCCTTTTCATTAATAAGTTTGAAACACACAGCGGTCCTATCATATTTTGGCAAAGTGTCATCTTCTAAAATATTTTGTATGTAAGTATTTGTATGGCAATTATTAATGCAATAAGAAATACACCCATGCAGGACATCATCAATATCAAGATCGTTAATATCTAACAAAGAAATTTTTCTTGATAACTCTTCACACTTCAAAAATAAGGTAAGTTCATCATGCTGATTAGGAATAATTTCATCATCACAATACAAATTTGCAGCACTCATGGGGTTCGAATTATCATTGGAGGGGCATTGAAAATTAAAATGACCAACTCTATGGCAAAGTTCACAAATAAAAGGATAGATGGCACACACTTTTTCACCAAGATCATCTAGAGCCCTAGACCACTTTCTAGTTTTTTCATTCCTATGATGGATACAATATTCATCTTCGATTTGATTAATTCCACAAGGTCTATGTATTCCACAAAAATTAACATGCTAATAGGAAATAGCATTTTTAGAAGTTTGAACATGTTCATTGCAATCATTAATAACAGTTTCATCCTTCATGAAGTGTCTTTAAAAGGTTCATGATACTTATCAAAATTCTTCCTAGGCAATTCAATGTGAGAAGCAAAAGCTTTATAAAAATTTGCAACAACTTGAGAGTCAAGACCATAAGTAGCACTCATATTTCGAAATTTATCAGTATCCATAAAAGTTTCAATGCATTCATAATCATAATTTATACCTGACTCTCTACCTTTGTCATTCTCCCATTCTTCAGTATTCTCCTGAATCCGATCAAGAAGGTCCCATTTAAACTCTTCTTTGTTGCGTGTGAATGATCTAGAACAAGCAGTATCCAGCAAGGTTTTATCCTGAAAAGAAAGTCTTGCATAGAAATTATCAATGATAACATTACCAGGAAGCTCATGAATGGGGCATTTGAGCATTAAGGACTTCAATCTCTCCCATGCTTGGGCAATACTCTCTCCATCATGAGGCCAGAAATTATATATACGGTTTCGGTCTTTGTGAATTTTGCTTGGAGGATAGAACTTAGAATAAAATAGAGGCACAATATCCTTCCAATCAAGAGAACGCCCGTCCTTCAGCAGTTTATACCAATGCGCCGCTTTACCAGATAGCGACATAACAAATAATTTCTTCCTAACTTCATCCATTGAAATACCTGCACACTTGAATAACCCGCATAATTCATGCAAAAACAGTAAATGCTCTTTAGGATGAACAGTTCCATCCCCTTCATAGCGGTTATCCATAACACGTTCAACAATTTTCATAGGTATCTTGAAAGGAATATTTTCAATAGGTGGATTTAAAATATCACAAGCATCATTAGAGTTAGCGCATATGGGAGATAAAGTATTATCAGAGCAAATTTTCTCCCCTAAAACTGGGAAGCTACAAAGATCATAAAAACTAGCTTCCCCAAGCTTAGACTTTTCCATAGCATTAGCAGTAATTGCGTTCATACTAATAAAATTGCTACTATCATGCAAATAAGATTCCATATGTTTTTTAATTTTCGCATCAAACAATTCTAAATCAGGAAAAAGATTAAAAAGCTCACTAATTTTTTTGTTGTTTTCCATTATGCCTAACTAGTGAAAATAAAAACAAGAGACAAAAAGATAAAATTGCAGAATCTAAAGGAGATAGCTTCGAGCACTCACACACCGGCAACAATGCTAAGAAATAAATTAGCAGTCGGAGGATGTGAATACCTTTTACCTTACCTCCCCGGCAACGGCGCCAGAAAATAGCTTGATGTCTACGGGTACTTCTATTCTTGTAGACAGTGTTGGGCCTCCAAGAGCAGAGGTTTGTAGAACAGCAGCAAGTTTCCCTTAAGTGAATCACCCAAGGTTTATCGAACTCGGGGAGGTAGAGGTCAAAGATAGTCCTCTCAAGCAACCCTGCAATTAAGATACAAGAGGTCTCTTGTGTCCCCAACACACCTAATACACTTGTCAGATGTATAGGTGCACTAGTTCGGCGAAGAGATAGTAAAACACAGGTGGTATAGTTGAATATGAGTGGTAATAACAATCTGAAATAAATATGGCAGCGAGTAAACATGCAGTAGAACAGTAAGTAAGCGGTGTTTGCAGTATTGGAAACAAGGTCTAGGGATCATACTTTCACTAGTGGACACTCTCAACATTGATCACATAATAAATAATAACTTCTTCTCATTTGTGCTACATACACTCTTTTGTTGGATGACAAGCACCATTCGTTGTGTAGGGCTACAAGAGCTCCCTCAAGCCGGAGTTAACAAGCGCCACAACATTCGGCATTCATATTTAAGTAGCCTTAGAGCATAATAGATCTTTGCAAAATAAACCGAGAACTAACATAGCATACACACTATCATCATTACACTATGAAAGGGGGAATAGATCACATCAATACTATCATAATGATAATTAACTCCATAACCTACAAGATATTATGATCATAACCTACGACAAGAACTACACAGTGCACACACTGTCGCCTTTACACCATGCAGGAGGAATAGACTACTTTAATAACATCACATGAGTAGCACATAGACTAGTAGAGATACAAAGCTCATCATATGGATCTCAATTATGCAAAGCAATTCATGAGATCATTGTATTGGAGGAGAGAGAGATTAACCACATAGCTACCGGTAGAGCCCTCAGCCCGGGAGAACTACTCCCTCCTCATCATGGGAGACAGCGATGGCGATGAAGATGGCGGTGGTGTCGATGGAGATGGCTCGGGCAATTCCCGTGAGTCTTGGGAACGGACTCGTCCCCGATTGGAGTTTCGCGATGGCGGCGGCGCCTGGAGCTTTTCTTGAGTTTCGTCAATCGGTATCGCGTTTTTAGGTCGAAAGGGGTCTTATAGGCGAAGAGGCGGCGCGGGAGGGGGCGCCCTCCCCATAGGCCGCGGCCAGGCTGAGCCCGCGCGGCCTATGGTGTGGGGGCGCCGGGCCTCCTCCCCTTCGGTGTCTGGTCCGTCTCGGTGAATTATGATGTTTGGTCTTCGTTTCGTCGAATTCCGAGAATATTGCCCGAACAGCCTTTCTGGAACCAAAAACAGCAGAAAACAGGAACTGGCACTTCGACATCTTGTTAATAGGTTAGTTCCGGAAAACGCATAAAAACGATATAAAGTGTGAACAAAACATGTAGGTATTGTCATAAAACAAGCATGGAACATCAGAAATTATGGATACGTTTGAGACGTATCACCGCTTCCCGCAAGATGGAAATGCCAACAAAAATGAGGAACATGATAGTAGTAGCTGGGCTGAGAGAAGATTTCATAACAGTTGTTGAAGTAGGGGTAAAATCTAGAGATGGAGCACGGATAATTAAGACACATCTACAAGCTATATGAAGAATGATCTTAAGGTGCCACTACAAATGGAGCAGAAGAAAGAAATGGAAGCTGCAAAGGAAGCCTCAACTATGCCATCATTGAAGGTGCATAGAGTTCCCATGTGTCGTTTCAGTAATTAATGATAATCCATATGGACTAATGTTTGCATTGAGTCATATGTGTAGGAATTGTCCATAGGCAATGCTTAAACCATATGGTGGCTTCAAGGTGCAATAAGAAGAAATGAGGTGCAAGTTCAAGATGAGCCAACTCGAAGAGATCATATGCTTGAAGCTTTCCATTTATGTGGTATTCATGGATATGTGAATATGCACCAAAGAAGAGCTCCCGTAGTGGAGTGTGGGGGAGCAATCCACAAGACTTCATCAAGCAAGCACAATCAAGAAAAGCGTTCCATCTTGTTGCGGTCAAGATCGTCATCATCAATCTCAAGTGGAATGTGCAAGATTAAGGTTTGGTCTTGATAGGGTTTCTTTCTTACCGGTCTCGTGGTTTAGTTAGGAGACCGGGTTATAGGTTAGTTGCCGCAATATCAAGCGGCTCTCGAGTGAGTAACTCGGTCGTATCATTTGGAGAGAGGTCAAACTTTTGCATCCTTGCATCATCTTTCTTGGTTTCTATTTGGATCTTATCCATATGCTGTTTTAGAGCTTGTGCTTATTCTCATGACAAGCTCTAGTTCATCGAAAACGGATTCCACATGAAATACTTGTTGCGTTTTCGATATTGGAGTTTTTCCTGCTTCTTTGTATCGAAAGGTTTCACCTCTATATTCATGGAAAAATCTATCCCACATGTTTTTAAGATTTTATCACTTTGTGGTCTAGCTCATGTCATACTATTTCCAACAAACTTGGTTTCACCTAAATCCGAGTTTCCTAACTCAAGTTGTTGCATTTTTCCCTATTGGAGGTGTTACCGATTTGGCTCTTATAGATAGGTTAAACCTTTCTCCATTTAATCTTATTCTCCATGGTTGGACTATGATGTTTCCCTGCGTTATCTTGTAGATTTTTTTTTATGATTCTAACGATCCCAAGATCATCAAATTCGGAGTTCGGATGTGAAAATGGGGTGCGCTGCCGGCCAGATTGGTCCGGCCAAGGGCCAACCTTAGCCGGCGAGGATGCAGGGTGACGAAAATGGTGCCCGAAATGGTCCGGCCTTGGCTGGATTAGTCCGACTGACTAGAATGGTCCGGCCAAGCCCGGAAGGTCCGGCTAGGTGCTATTTTGGGGTGCGTTTTCAACGGCTAGATTTCATTTTGGAGGCCATATATAATCCCCTTCTTTCCCATTGAGCTAGTTGCTTCTCCTACTCTCTCTCTGCTCCATTGTTGACTTTGAGAAGCTTCCTCTCCCTCTAATCCCTCCATGATTTTTTCTCATATTTGAGGAAAAGATAGAGGAGATCAAGATCTACATCTTGACCAAATAAATTCATCTCTTTATGAGGGAAATCCACTAGATCTAGATCTTGGAGAAATTTGGTGTTCCTCCTCCTATTTGTTCTTCCTCTCTTATTCCCCCAATAGCTTTTGTAGCTTTGTTGGAATTTGAGAGAGAAGGACTTGAGCAACTTTGTGGTGTTCTTGCCATTGCATTTGGTGCATAGGTTTGACTTCTCCGCGGTGATACGTGGAGGTGAAAGTTCGTGAGATATTTTCTTCGGGAGCTTGTTGCCAAAGCATGTTCCTTTTGGGTCTTTGGACCCTAGACGGCTTAGTGGTCTTTGTGGTATTCTTGGGGTCTCCAGTTAAGTTGTGGAGATTGCCTCAAGTTTGTAGCTTTGTAGCTTAGTGGTATTCTTGGGGCTTCCAATTAAGTTGTGGAGATTCCTCAAGTGCAAGGCCTTTGTGGCGGAATATTGGGAGCCTCCAATTAAGTTGTGGAGTTAGCCCCAAGCTTTGTGCGGGTTACGTGACCACCCTAAGGTTTCATAGTGGATCGAGGTCTTCCTCTTTGGTGGGAAGGGTCGAGGAGAATACGGTGGACCTTCGTGTCGTTTGGAGTGACTTGTCCTCCACACCGCTCCAACGGAGAGTAGCACTCGCAAGAGTGTGAACTTCGGGATACATCGTCGTCTTCGCGTCACCTCGATTATTCCTATACCCGAGCTATTTACTTATGCACTTTACTTTTTGATAGCCTTCGTTCTTGAAGTTATATATATTGCTATCACATAGTTGCTTGTCTTGCTTAGCATAAGTTGTTGGTGCACATAGGTGAACCCTAGTTATATAGGTTTTGTGATTGACAAATTAAACGCTAGTTTTATTCCGCATTTGTTAAGCCATATTCGTAAAAAAATTAAACCGCCTATTCACCCCCCTCTAGGCGACATCCATGTCCTTTCAATTGGTATCAGAGCCCGGTCTCTCACTATAGGCTTTACCATCTTGAGAGTAAAGATGTCGGCTAGAGATTTAGTGCATGATCACACTTTTATGTTCGATGGCACAAATTATGATGTTTCGAAAATTCGCATGCTTAGTCATTTTCGGGCCATTGACCCTCATATGGAGCGAATTGTAGATATAGGTTTTTCTCCTCCGATGGATTCCCAAAATCTATCTTTAGAGGATGAGAAAAATTTATATCTCAATGCTTAAGCTTCTAACGTGCTTTTTCATGCTTTGAGCAATGTAGATATTCTTGCAATCTTGCCTTTCTGGAGCGATCATGATTTATAGACAGAGCTTCAAGAAAAATATGACGTGTCCAACATTATTGAGGATGATTGCATTCCCTCCACTTCCGGTCGTGATGAACTTTCATCCACTTCACCATTGTGTTGCAAGACACAAGAAAATGCCAAGGTGAGTGGTGATGACCATTGCAATGTCGAGGGTGATCCTATTCTTGACGATCCTTCATCTCTATCTCATTGCAATGCTTCATCTTTGGACTTAAACACATCTAGCACTATAAATGATCCACATGCTTGTGTTGATAGTCCTTGCATACCATGTGTTAAATGCTCATCTAAATGCCATGGTGATATGATTGCTATTTCTTGTCGCCATAATATAAATGCTTCTATTTTCTCTAGTTGTTGTGTGTCTAAAAATGTAGAGGAAACCGATGAATCCATTGGCAATGACAAGATCTTGAATGGAGCTTCAAGTAGCTCTTCTTCTCCATCATCTCAAGTTTCTCATATATGCCTTATGGCTAAAGCTTCTACGGTATCTCATACCTCGGAAGCTAATTTTTCTCATAATGATGAAGATGAAGTACATGAAGAATAAGAGGAATTGATTTCCTCTTTACATGACAAGGGTGAGGTTGTTCATCGCGCTCTTTGCAAAAATAAAATTGCTTGCTATAAATTTGTTGAAATCTTAGTTTTTGCTATTGAGAGCCAAAAACTTATTGAGATGCATGAGAACACCATATTAAAAATGGGTTCTCTTGAATGCGAGTATGCCGATGAAATAGGTTATCTAAATGATGAGCTTGAAGAAGAACAAACCACCAAAGAATCTCTTGAGGAGACCTTTTCTCTATAATTGTCTAGAATAAAGGAAAACCATGATAGAGATCTTGAAGTGGCAAATGATCTAAAGCTAAAAAATGATAAGATTGTGTTTGTTAATGCTAAACTCCTTGAGGGCTTGTTTGGTAGTGGAGTATTATTGGAGATTACTAGGGATAATACTCTTGGGGATTGGGTGAAAACTCTACCTTCACTCAATCCCCACTAATACTCCACAAAACCCTGTCGCATATAATCCTTAATCCCCGGTTTAAAAAATGCCATTTGGTTCATAGGGATTGGTGTGCGACGGAAATGGAAACATTGAAGCGTAAGCAGCAAGTCCTGAACAGCGAAGTGCAAAGTAGAAGCCAGCAACTTTATTTTTTTTCCTCAAACATAGTGTCTATCTCTCAATTCTCGTTGCCCTTTTGGAGTTGGCTGGTCTGAGAGATTCACAGGATGCAGCGAGCCAGACCAAGAACTGCGACACATGCTGAGATGCACACACGATGCAGACTTGCGCCCTTGATCAAGAACTGCGACCACGAGCAGCGCCAGCCCCTATAGGTGTTGGGCAGGGCAGGGCAGGACACGGGACTCAAGGGTGGACAACGCGAGTTGCGCCCGCCGGACGGAGGACTGGCGCTGCGGCTGGCCACGAGCGGCATCAGTAGGCCTCGGAATCAAGCGGCGGTAACCCGGGGAGCCGAGCCCTCACCTCAATCGGCGGCGGGGCAGAGAGACTCGACAGGCATCTGTGGCCTCCGGAATCTAGCAGCGGCAACCTGCGTTGCAGAGCGTCGTCTCTAGCAGCGGCCGGCCGGAGAGAATCGAGCAGCGACGAAGGTGCCACGTCGACCTCCAGTGGCGTCGGGTCAAGGGAAATGGGGCATTGATGCTCCTCCGCCCCTCACGCAACTCTCGCCCCTCGCCGCCGCTTCGCTCCACTCTCCGCAGTTCCGTTCGCCGCCGGTTGCTTGTGTGGAGCACTGGATAGGATTTGGACGGGGACGGGGATAATACGCGAGGTTGGGGTCGTGGATTGAGTCCAAGGCAAAATTGGGCCGGGGACGGGGTTTTCCGGGGATGAGCGGGGATAGTTTTGGCCCAAAACTCTAGTACCAAATAGCCTACCGGGGAAAACTGGGGATTTGGAAATGGGCCGGGATAATACTCGCCAATCCCTGCAAATACTCTTGTGCCAAACGAGGCCTGAGGATTTTGAGCAACTCAAAAATGGCTCTAGGGTCATTGAGAGTGCGCTCACCAAACTCACCTAGTCACGTGAGCAACTTAAAGCTTCATATCTAGAAGAGCATGCCAACTTGCCTTCTCCTATTGCTATTAATGCTGATGCTTGTGCTACTAACTATACATCTTGTGAAGCATCCATTTTGATGGAGAATGTTGAGCTAAGGGATCAATTTGAATTGCTAACTAGCAAGTCTGGGATTTTGGAAGAAAGTCATGGAAAGCTCTCTAGCTACCATGATGAACTTCTAGTGTCCCAGAAGCTAAAGTTATCTCGTGAGGCTATCATGTCAAAGGTAACATCTTGTGAGCCTCATGTGGATACGAGCACTAATTCTCAACATTCTATATTGCCATGTGCTAGTCCTATTAATTCATCTACTCATAGTATTGCAAAATCTTGTGATGAATTATCCTCCTTTCCTTGTTGCTCTAACAAGGAAGTTTCTTCTTCCTCTAGTATTTGTGTTGTTACTAACCATGTAGAGGAAATCAAAGAGCTCAAGGCTCAAGTCACTTCCTTGAAGAAAGACTTGAAAAAGGGTCATGAAGGGAAAATCAAACTTGACAAGATGTTGAGTGTACAAAAATCCCCCAATGACAAGAGCGGACTTGGATTTATCTCCAACTACAATAAGAAGTCCAAAAGCTTCAAGAACAAGAAGGGCCAATTACAAGTCAAAGACCCGGCCAAGATTACTTGCTTCAAGTGCAAAATTGAAGGGCACCATGTTAGGTCTTTCCCATTGAAGAATAAGCCTCTTAGTGAAAATCAAGAAGGGAAACGGCCTCAAATTCAAGGCCATGCCCAACCTCGAGTTGAAGAAAGGTCACTTCCCAAGAAGAGTCAAGCTAATGCTCCCATTGTGGAGAAATCAAGTGAGAAGAAGGAGAAGGGAATAACTTGCTACATATGCCTTGAGAAGGGCCACATCTTCTATTTTTGCACTATTGGTACCTCATCCAACCCTATCATAATTAATGATGTTTATTCTCTTCGCAAGGATGAGGTTGGCAATGTGTTTGTCAAATATGTTGGCGCTCAAAGTGGTGTTAAGAAAAGAACCATTTAGGTTTCCAAGCCTATTGTGACTAACCTCTTAGGCCCCAACTTGGTTGGGGACCATCAAGCTAAAACTTTATCAATAGGTGATGTTGGAGGGCATTGGGGACTTGGCTACATCATGAAGAATTAAAGGACCTTCATAATTTAGATTCTCTCACGCCAAGTCATTTGGATTATCTCATTCATATCATATATCCATTGTTCCTCCTTGTGGTAACATGTACTCAACTTATTTACATTGAAAGTTACTCGCCCCTTTTGCATGTGTTGGTTTTGTACCTTTCATATGCTTGTATATGTTGTGCTTCCTACTTAACTTATCTTGAGAAACCAAGTCTATATATGTTAGGTTGCACACCGTTTATTTGTGTGTGTGTGTTGGCTCACGAAAGTCACAATGACATATTTATTTTTTATATTTACTTTTGTAAGGTTATAAATTCAAAACATTAAAAAGAATGAAGAATACAATTATTCAAAATAATAAAATTTAAAATAAAGCAAAGGTAGGTGGAGAATAAACAAATCAATTCGAGTCATTTTCAGTAAAAGAAATGCTCTTGTAGTCCATCTATAAATATAGGGAAGCCACTAAGTTCTATCTTGTGCCACAATGATCTTCTCATACTCCAAGCTAGAACAATTAAAACCCCAATGAAATGTTTCAGTTTCCAGACAAGTACTTGATGCACGTAGATGTACACGTCCGTTGGGAACCCCAAGAGGAAGGGGTGATACGCACAGCAGCAAGTTTTCCCTCAGAAAGAAACCAAGGTTATCGAACCAGTAGGAGCCAAGAAGCACGTGAAGGTTGTTGGTGGAGGAGTGTAGTGCGCAACACCAGTGAAACCGGCGCCAACGTGGAACCTGCACAACACAATCAAAGTACTTTGCCCCAACGTAACATTGAGGCTGTCAATCTCACCGGCTTGCTGAAAACAAAGGATTAAACGTATCGAGTGGAAGATGGTGTTTGTTTGCAAAGAACAAAAAAACAATGATTGCAGTAGAATGTATTCAGATGTAAAAGAATGGACCGGGGTCCAGTTCACTAGTGGTATCTCTCCAATAAGATAACTAGCATGCTGGGTGAACAAATTACAGGCGGGCAATTGACAAATAAAGATTCAATACATATCAACGATGATTACTATGTGATTTAATCAGGGCATTACGACAAAGTACATAGACCGCTATCCAGCATGCATCTATGCCTAAATAATCCACCTTCGGTTATCATCCGAACCCCTTCCTATTAAGTTGTAAACAACAGATAATTGCATTAAGTATGGTGCGTAATGTAATCAACACAAATATCCTTAGACAAAGCATCGATGTTTTATCCCTAGTAGCAACAGCACATCCACAACCTTAGAACTTTTCTGTCCCAGATTCAATGGAGGCATGAACCCACTATCGAGCATAAATACTCCCTCTTGGAGTTACAAGTATCAACTTGGCAGAGCCTCTACTAGCAACAGAGAGCATGCAAGAACATAAACAACACATATATGATAGATTGATAATCAACTTAACATAATATTCTATATTCATCGGATCCCGCCAAACACAACACGTAGCATTACAAATAGATGATCTTGATCATGTTAGGCAGCTCACAAGATCTATAACAATGATAGCACAAGCGGAGAAGACAACCATCTAGCTACTATGGACCCATAGTCCAAGGATGAACTACTCACGCATCAATCCGGAGGCGGGCATGATGATGTAGAGCCCCTCCGGTGATGATTCCCCTCTCCGAGGGAGGCGATCTCCTAAATCCCCGAGATGGGATTCGCGACGGCGGCGTCTGGAAGGTTTTCCGTATCGTGGCTCTCGGTACGGGGGTTTCGCGACGAAGGCTATTCGGAAGGGTAGGTCAAGTGGCGGCACGAGGGCCCCACACACCAGGCCGGCGCGGCCGGGCCAGGCCGCGCCCTGTTGTCGGCGCCTCGTGGCCCCACTTCGTACCTCCTCGGTCTTCTGGAAGCTTCGTGCAAAAATAGGACCCCGGGCGTTGATTTCGTCCAATTCGAGAATATTTCCTTACTAGGATTTCTGAAACCAAAAACAGCAGAAAACACAACGCTTCGGCATCTTGTTAATAGGTTAGTGCCGGAAAATGTATAATAATGATGTAAAGTATGTATAAAACATTCAAGTATTGTAATAAAAGTAGCATGGAACATAAGAAATTATAGATACTTTTGCGACGTATCAAGCATCCCCAAGCTTAGTTCCTACTCGTCCTCGAGTAGGTAAACGATAACACAAATAATTTCTGAAGTGACATGCTACCAACATAGTCTTGATCAACATTATTGTAAAGCATATGAGATGAATGGAGTGATCTGAACAAAAGATTGCTAACAAAGATAATGACTAAACAAATGAATCATATAGCAAAACTTTTCATGAATAGTACTTTCAAGACAAGTATCAATAAGAGTTGCATAAGAGCTAACTCATAAGCAATAAATTCAAAGTAGAATGAATTGAAGCAACACAAAGGATGATTAAGTTTCAGCAATTGCTTTCAACTTGTAACATGTATATCTCATGGATATTTGTCAACATAGAGTAATATAACAATAAGTAAACATGTAAGAATCAATGCACACAGTTAACACAAGTGTTTGCTTCTAAGATAGAAAGAAGTGGGTAAACTGACTCAACATAAAGTAAGAGATTGGCCCTTCGCAGAGGGAAGCATGGATTACTATTTTTGTGCTAGAGCTTTTGTTTTGAAAACATAGAAACAATTTTGTCAACGGTAGTAATAATTCATATGTGCTATGCATAATACTTCCTACAAGTTGCATGTCTCATGCATAGAGTACTAATAGTGCTCGCACCTTGTCCTACTTAGCTCGAAAGACACGGATTATCATCGCATAACATATGTTTCAACCAAGTGTCACAAAGGGGTACCTCTATGCCGCTGTACAAGTGTCTAAGGAGAAAGCACGCATTGGATTTCTCGCTTTTGATTATTCTCAACTTAGACATCCATACGGGACAACATAGACAACAGATAATGGACTCCTCTTTTAATGCTTAAGCATTCAATAACAATTAATATTCTCATAAGAGATTGAGGTTGTATGTCCAAACTGAAACTTCCACCATGATACATGGCTTTAGTTAGCGGCCCAATGTTCTTCTCTAACATATGCATACTCAAACCATTTGATCATGAAATCGCACTTACTTCAGACAAGACGAACATGCATAGCATCTCACATGATATCCAACAAAGATAAAGTTGATGACGTCCCCAAAAACATGGTTACCGCTCAACAAGCAACTTATAAGAATTAAGACACATAACTACATATTCATCACCACAATAGTTTTTAAGCTATTTGTCCCATGAGCTATATATTGTAGAGGTAAAGGAATGAAATTTTAAAGGTAGCACTCAAGTAATTTACTTTGGAATGACGGAAAAATACCACATAGTAGGTAGATATGGTGGACACAAATGGCATGGGGTTTGGCTCAAGGTGTTTGGATGCACGAGAAGCATTTCCTCTCAGTACAAGGTTTGGGCTAGCAAGGTTGTTTGAAGCAAACACAAGTATGAACAGGTACAGCAAAACTCACACAAGAACATATTGCAAGCATTATAAGGCTCTACACTGTCTTCCTTGATGTTCAAACACTTTACCCGAAAATATCTAGACTTAGAGAGAACAATCATGCAAACCAAATTAAACAAGCTCTACGGTAGTTCTTCATTAATAGATTAAACTACATGATGCAAGAGCTTAAACATGATCTATGAGAGCTCAAACAATTGCCAAATTTACCAAACCATATGCAACATTTTCCGATTCCAACCAAATAGCAATTTAACGAAGCAATTTAGCCTTCGCCATGAACATTAAAGCACAATTAAGAACACAATTGTTCCATAAGAAAAAGCGGAGCGTAATATATCCAATATAAGAATGGTGGGATCCAACTTTATTCAAAACAAAAACAAAAATAAAAGCAAACCGACGCTCCAAGTAAAGAACATAGGATGTGATGGAATAAAAATATAGTTTCACTAGAAGTGACCTGATAATGTTGTCGATGAAGAAGGGGATGCCTTGGGCATCCCCAAGCTTAGATGCTTGAGTCTTCTTAAAATATGCAGGGATGAACCACCGGGGCATCCCCAAGCTTAGACCTTTCACTCTTCTTGATCATAGTATATCATCCTCTTCTCTTGACCCTTGAAAACTTCCTTCACACAAACTTCAAGCAAACTCATTAGAGGGTTAGTGCATAACAAAAAATTCACATATTCAGAGGTGACACAATCATTCTAAACACTTCTGGACATTGCACAAAGCTTCTGAAAGTTAATGGAACAAAGAAACTCATTCAACATAGCAAAAGCGGCAATGCGAAATAAAAGACAGAATCTGTCAAAAACAGAACAGTCCGTAAAGATGAATCTGGCAGGGCACTTAACTTGCTCAAATGGAAAAACTCAAAACTAATGAAAGTTGCGTACATATATGAGGATCATGCTCGTAAATTTGCAGATTGTTTCGATTTTTTTACAGAGACTTCTGCGAGAATTTGTGACAGACAGCAATACTGTTTCTGCGCAGCGATCCAAATCTATCATCAACTTTAACATAAAAACTTTAGTTGGCACAAAAACATGATAAGGAGAGGTTGCTACAGTAGTAAACAACTTCCAAGACTCAACAATACAGTAAATAAAATGAAACTTGGGTTATCTCCCAAGAAGTGCTTTAACGCCTTTCAGCTAGGCGCAGAAAGTGCAAATCAAGTAACATCAAGAGAAGAAGCATCAACATCATAGCCTGTTCTAATAATAGAATCAAAAGGCAACTTCATTCTCTTTCTAGGGAAGTGTTCCATACCTTTCTTGAGAGGGAATTGATATTTAATATTACCTTCCTTCATATCAATAACAGCACCAACGGTTCGAAGAAAAGGTCTTCCCAACACAATAGGACAAGATGCATTGCATTCGATATCCAAGACAACAAAATCAACGGGGACAAGGTTATTGTTAACCGTAATGCGAACATTATCAATTCTCCCCAAAGGTTTCTTTTTAACATTATCGGCAAGATTAACATCTAAATAACAATTCTTCAATGGTGGCAAGTCAAGCATATCATAAATCTTCTTAGGCATAACAGAAATACTTGCACCAAGATCAAATAAAGCATTACATTCAAAGTCATTGAATTTCATTTTAATGATGGGCTCCCAACCATCTTATAACTTCCTAGGGATAGAAGCTTCAAGTTTTAATTTCTCTTCCCTAGCTTTAATGAGAGCATTTGTAATATGTTTTGTAAAGGCTAAATTTATAGCACTAGCATTGGGACTTCTAGCAAGTTTTTGTAAGAACTTTATAACTTCAGTAATATGACAATCATCAAAATCTAAACCATTATGTTCTACAGCAATGGAATCATTGTCACCAATATTTTGAAAAATTTCAGCAGTTTTATCACAAACAGCAGTTCAGTTTCAGGCAATTTTGTACGCTTTGCACTAGGAGTAGAAACATTGCCAACACCAATTATTTTACCATTGATAGTAGGAGGTGCAGAAACATGTGAAGAATCAACATTACTAGTGGTGGTAATAGTCCATACTTTAGCTATATTATTTTCTTTAGCAAGTTTTTCTTTTTCTTCTCTATCCCACCTAGCATGCAATTCAGCCAACAATCTAATATTATCATTAATTCGAACTTGGATGGCATTTGTTTTAGCAAACCTAGCATCTTCAACTTTCTCAGGCATAACTTTCAATTTTAAAAGATCAAGATCAAGACTATCAACCTTAGAAGCAAGAACATCAATTTTACCAAGCTTTTCTTCAACAGTTTTATTGAAAGCAGTTTGTGTACTAATAAATTCTTTAAGCATCACTTCAAGACCAGAGGGTACACTCTTATTATTGTTGTAAGAATTACCATAAGAATTACCATAACCATTACCATTATTAGAAGGATATGGCATATAGTTGTTGTTACCATAATTATTCCTATAAGCATTGTTGTTGAAATTATTATTCTTAATGAAATTTACATCAACATTTTCTTCTTGAGCAACTAATGAAGCTAAAGGAACATTATTAGGATCAATATGAGATCTACCATTTGCAAGCATAGACATAATAGCATCAATCTTATGACCCAAAGAAGAGGTTTCTTCAACAGAATTTACCTTCTTACCTTGAGGAGTTCTTTCAGTGTGCCATTCGGAGTAATTGATCATCATATCATCAAGTAATTTAGTTGCGGCGCCCAGGGTGATGGACATAAAAGTACCTCCAGCAGCTGAATCCAATAAGTTCCTTGAGGAAAAATTCAATCCTGCATAAAAGGTTTGGATGATCATCCAAGTAGTCAGTCCATGGGTTGGGCAATTCTTTACCAAAGATTTCATTCTCTCCCATGCTTGAGCAACATGTTCATTATCAAATTGTTTAAAGTTCATAATGCTACTTCTCAAAGATATAATCTTAGCAGGAGGATAATATTTACTAATAAAAGCATCTTTACACCTAGTCCATGAATCAATACTATTTTTAGGCAAAGAAAGCAACCGATCTTTAGCTCTTCCTCTTAATGAGAAAGGAAACAATTTCAGTTTTATAATATCACCATGTATATCCTTGTACTTTTGCATTTCACAAAGTTCAACAAAATTATTAAGATGGGCAGCAGCATCATCAGTACTAACACCAGAAAATTGCTCTCTCATAACAAGATTCAGTAAAGCAGGTTTAATTTCATAGAATTCTGCTATAGTAGCAGGTGGAGCAATAGGAGTAAATATAAAATCATTATTATTTGTGCTAGTGAAATCACACAACTTAGTATTTTCAGGAGTACCCATTATAGCAGCAATAAAGTAAACTAGGCAAATTAAGTAAAGACAAGTAACTAATTTTTTTGTGTTTTGATATAGAACAAGTAAACAAGACAATAAGTAAAGTAACTAATTTTTTGTGTGTTTTTAATATGAAGCAAACAAGACAATAAATAAAATAAAGTAAAGCAAGACAAAAACAAAGTAAAGAGATTGGAAGTGAAGACACCCCTTGCAGCGTGACTTGATCTCCCCGGCAACGGCGCCAGAAAAAGTGTTTGATGCGCGTAGATGTACACGTCCGTTGGGAACCCCAAGAGGAAGGTATGATGCGCACGCAAGTTTTCCCTCGAAAGAAACCAAGGTTATCGAACCAGTAGGAGCCAAGAAGCACGTGAAGGTTGTTGGTGGAGGAGTGTAGTGCGGCGCAACACCGTGAAACCGGCGCCAACGTGGAACCTGCACAACACAATCAAAGTACTTTGCCCCAACGTAACAGTGAGGTTGTCAATCTCACCGGCTTGCTGAAAACAAAGGATTAAACGTATCGAGTGGAAGATGGTGTTTGTTTGCAAAGAACAGTAAAAACAATGATTGCAGTAGAATGTATAAAGATGTAAAAGAATGGACCGGGGTCCACAGTTCACTAGTGGTGTCTCTCCAATAAGATAACTAGCATGCTGGGTGAACAAATTACAGGCGGGCAATTGACAAATAAAGATTCAATACATATCAACGATGATTACTATGTGATTTAATCAGGGCATTATGACAAAGTACATAGACCGCTATCCAGCATGCATCTATGCCTAAATAATCCACCTTCAGGTTATCATCCGAACCCCTTCCGGTATTAAGTTGTAAACAACAGATAATTGCATTAAGTATGGTGCGTAATGTAATCAACACAAATATCCTTAGACAAAGCATCGATGTTTTATCCTTAGTAGCAACAGCACATCCACAACCTTAGAACTTTCTGTCACTGTCCCAGATTCAATAGAGGCATGAACCCACTATCGAGCATAAATACTCCCTCTTGGAGTTACAAGTATCAACTTGGCCAGAGCCTCTACTAGCAACGGAGAGCATGCAAGAACATAAACAACACATATATGATAGATTGATAATCAACTTAACATAATATTCTATATTCATCGGATCCCGCCAAACACAACACGTAGCATTACAAATAGATGATCTTGATCATGTTAGGCAGCTCACAAGATCTATAACAATGATAGCACAAGCGGAGAAGACAACCATCTAGCTACTGCTATGGACCCATAGTCCAAGGATGAACTACTCACGCATCAATCCGGAGGCGGGCATGATGATGTAGAGCCCCTCCGGTGATGATTCCCCTCTCCGGGGAGGCGATCTCCTAAATCTCCCGAGATGGGATTCGCGACGGCGGCGTCTGGGAAGGTTTTCCGTATCGTGGCTCTCGGTACGGGGGTTTCACGACGAAGGCTATTTGTAGGCGAAGGGTAGGTCAAGTGGTACGAGGGCCCCACACCAGGCCGGCGCGGCCGGGGCCAGGCCGCGCCGCCTGTTGTGTCGGCGCCTCGTGGCCCCACTGTACCTCCTCGATCTTCTGAAGCTTCGTGCAAAAATAGGACCCGGCGTTGATTTCGTCCAATTCCGAGAATATTTCCTTACTAGGATTTCTGAAACCAAAAACAGCAGAAAACAGCAACTGGCGCTTCGGCATCTTGTTAATAGGTTAGTGCCGGAAAATGTATAATAATGTTGTAAAGTATGTATAAAACATTCAAATATTGTAATAAAAGTAGCATGGAACATAAGAAATTATAGATACGTTTGCGACGTATCAGTACTCCAAGCTAGAACAAGCAAAAGCACAAATGGATTGCCTTGCCCAAAATAAAAGGGAACCCACTATGTTCTATCTTGTTCCATATGGATATCCTCATACTCCATTACTCCAAGCTAGATCAACTAAAGCCACACACCGATTGGCTTGCCCATAAGAAAAAGGAAGTCACTGCTTTTCTATCTTTTGCCATATAAATCTTCTCAAACTCCAAACTAGAACATGTAAAACCAAAAGTGAATTGGCTTAGATATAAAATATTTCAGATTGGAGCCAAGTATGTCTACATGAATGAGTAAAAAATGAACTTTCGCCCATAGGGTATGGTTGATATTTAGAGAGGATCAATATTACAAACTGAAACAAGCGCACACTATCTGCTAACTGCATTGGGAAGATCCATGCTACATATAAAAGTCGTGGCTGGGGAGCTAGCACAACTCACGGGCCCACACGAGCACAATCGAAATCAGGTGCTTTCCATTTTGGCATGTCTACATTCTTATATTTTCCTTTTTTTTCAATTTCTAGTTTTGGTCTCTCTTATAAATTGAAGTACCAACTTTCATAAAATCTATGCAACTCTTAGGATATCAATGAATCGATTTTTTTTCAGATTTTAATCTTTCGGAAAAATTAAATTTCAGTAAATTTCAAAAAATTGACTTACAAAAGGTTCAAAGGCTTTCTGAATTAGAAGCTTCCAAAAAATCATAATTTCAAAACTTATAGGAAATTTGAAATTCTATATTGTAAACCTTTAAATTCTAAACTTTTCAACATACAAACCTTTTTCATATAGAATATTTTCTAGTAATTTCAAACTAAAAATAATAAAAAAGGACATGTAAGAGAGTGGAAAGTGAGGAAGAGTTTACAAGTGGCAGACACTACTATTTATTTGTTTATTGTTACATGTACTAGCAACTCGCGTCGGACGGTGCAAGTGGGTGTTGGTGAACCCGTTTATTTCTCAGGCACAATTTTTATTCAAGAAGTTAATTTTAAGCTTCCAAATGCAAGAAAGTCCTAGGAGTATGTTAATCACCAAATGCAAATCTCTCGAGATGAATATGAGATAGACTACAACAAGAGTGTACGAGGTGCTGAAAACATGAATTGGAAGATTTAAAATGCAAGAAAATTTGGTAGCACATCAACCGCCAAATCAACTTTGTGTTGCATCAATACTAGTGCATGAATAAAACAGTGTTTGATCTGCCCGGGCAAACCCTGTGCACGGTTCGTCTTCAACCACACACATAGTCTGCTTCTTTCCTTTCTCGCATGGTTGACCAGTTTCGTGAGCCAGTTCATCAAACCTTATCCTTCCCTCTTCCCATTCATACCATCAACATTGTCCACAGACACAAACTTGCACCCTGAGAGGTGATGAAATGCATCTATTTGGGCGTCCATCCGCCGGCTATTCTCCACCGTGACCCATGCCTGCGTGATACTTCGTGTCGTGGCCGCGATTGTAATTATCTGCGCTCCACAATAGGCTGCCTCCATGCCATTGGGTTGGGCCACCACCTCGTTACCTAGGGGTCCAGTCACCACCACACCCTGAAGTCACGCCGTCGGGCACCGCCATGGATCAAGGAGGTAGGGAAGAGTCGGGCTCCCGTTGTTTTTCTCTTTATTTTCCTGTGTTTTTTAGAACAATATTTTCCTTTGTTTTAATCTTCTGAATATGCATGTATGCAGTTTTAGAAGATTAAACAAAATTTCTAAATTTTGTTCCACAATAATATATTAAATTCTAAAACTTTGTTAGGTAGTTTTCAGATTGCCTTCCTGAATTTTTGAGAAGTTTATATATAGTGTAAGAAAAATAGACATGGAGGTGATTTTGTAAATTTCATATACGGTGAACTTTATCTCAAATTTGTTGAAAGTTGAGACTTCACGAAAATGGATATAAAGGAGAATTTTAATGGTTGGATTTCTAGAAGTTTTTAGATTTGTGGAAAGCATCTCGAAATCTTTGTTATGGAAGCGGAGAAAAAAATACATGTAGGTTCATGGGTGCATCGTGTGCTCGGTGTGTCCTTTCTGACGGTGCTATAGTGCATGTCAGAAAGTAACACCCACCGTGACAACTAGTCGTCCGCATCCCATACAAATTTATGTTGTATTAGAAAACAATTACAGGACCGCGAAATCTTCGGAATGTAATCTTAGATATCCTACAACACTAAATCATACCTGCATCATACAAAGATAACCTACTATATTTATCTATACTAAATAAATATATTACATGTGAGACCAGATCTAAATGATGCGTCCAAATTACTACCTCCGTTTCGGTTTAACAGGCACACACACAGTTCAAGACAAACATTGACCATTGATTTGGTCAACAAAATATAACTTTTATGTCTATAAAATATGGAGTATATCTTTAGATTCGTATGCAAAAAAGTTTTCCAATGATATAATTTTTGTGACATATATTTTATATTTTATTGACTATAATAATGGTCAAAACAATTTCTTAAACTATATGCGCGCCTGTTAATCTGAGATGGAGCGAGTACAAAGGGAAAAAATGTTTCTAAAATGGAATTTACAAATGGCAATACAACAACAAAACAAAGTCCTACATGATATTACAACGAGGAGAATGTGGACAGATATGATACTTCCTCAATGGGTACGACCAATTCACATCCGTCAAAAGGTCACCACAAATGAAATTACCATAAAATATTGAACACGATATGCAAAATTCTGATTTCATAATTGCAGATCATATCTTTCTCCATGTATACAACACACAATATACTAGTAACTCATAAGATTTTGCACAATTTTGTCTAGATTTTAAGGCCTAGTGAAAATAATAGTAAATCATTAGTTGTCCAATGCAAGAGTACGTCCTACATCAATGGGTAGAGTACAACCAAATGGGCCTCATAAAAGCTCAGAAGAGCACTAAATCGAATTATATACTCCAATCCAAATGCGAACAAAAATACTGGTCAAAAGATTTACACCAAACATACCAAAACTTCGATTTGTAAATGCACACATAAATGTTACAGCCAAGAGACGACACCTCACCAACAACCAGCATAATTAAAAAAGATATACTGTGCAATATATTTGGATCGAAAATACTACTGCGCAATCAAGACCAAAATCAACCAATTTATTACACCTCAAACTTCATAAATACTCACATGTGAGCAAGCACTCGCTTGCAAAGAAAACTAACCACCCCTTGTCTGTACCCTGCGGCTAGCAGGCAAAACCCCTTGCTCCTCCTTTCTGGCTCCTTTTATACCCCGCCCAAGCTCCCACTACCAACACCACGCTGCCAGCCAACATTACAGTCGAGCTGCCATTTTAGTAGCTCGAGCCTCGCGGCAAGGAGGGGCGGGCGTGCGTTGCCATGGAGGCGGCGGAGCAGATCGCGGTGATGTGGCGGCAGGTCCGCGGCCCGGTGATCGTGCCGCTGCTGCGCGCGTCCGTGGCGGTCTGCCTCGCCATGTGCGTGATCCTGTTCGTGGAGAAGGTGTACATGGCCGTGGTCATCACGGCGGTGCGGCTGCTCGGCCGCCGCCCGGAGCGGCAGTGGCGGTGGGAGCCCATGCGCGAGGACGACGACCCCGAGCTCGGCAGCGCCGCCTACCCCATGGTGCTCGTCCAGATCCCCATGTACAACGAGCGCGAGGTAAGAACTACTGAGTACTGACCACACACACCACTGTCCTGTACACTCTTCTTAGCTTCTGCTTCCATGCAATGACACTGGTCTGTTGCACGGTCCGTGGTTACTCCTTACCTTATTTGGGCGGCTGAGTTGCAGGTGTACCAGCTGTCGATCGGGGCGGCGTGCGGGCTGTCCTGGCCGTCGGACCGGATCATCATCCAGGTGCTCGACGACTCCACTGACCCCGTTATCAAGGTAAAGAATAACCGGCCGATGCCAACCATGTGTCCAAACTCAGCCACTTATGTATAGATCCTGGTTTCCTTCATCTTTTTCCATTTAAGGAAAATACAAAATGCAATGGGTCCTGAATTTTGGTTCTTCTGTTTGTGATCACCTGCAGGAGATGGTGCAGATAGAGTGCCAGCGGTGGGCGAGGAAGGGCGTGAACATCAAGTACGAGATCCGGGACAACCGGCGCGGCTACAAGGCCGGGGCGCTCAAGGAGGGCATGAAGCACAGCTACGTCCGCGAATGCGACTTCGTGGCCATCTTCGACGCCGACTTCCAGCCGGAGCCCAGCTTCCTGTGCCGCGCCATGCCCTTCTTCATCCACAACCCCGAGATCGGCCTCGTCCAAGGCCGATGGAGATTCGGTACGTACCTACACCACAAGTAGCATTGCTGCTAGGATGTTTTTGTTAGTTCTAACATGGTACCCCTACTTGTTTTGGTCGAAATTCCTCTGCACGAAGATGACATTGCTTTTGTTCTTGCTGCTGCTTCTGTCTGAACAGTGAATGCAGATGAATGTTTGATGACAAGGATGCAGGAGATGTCCTTGGACTACCACTTTAAAGTGGAGCAAGAAGTTGGATCCTCCGCTTATGCCTTCTTTGGCTTCAATGGTAAAGCTTCGTCTCAGTACATATAAATTCTTTGTCTTAAATGCTGAAACTTGATCTCACTCTTAGTACATATGCATTCTCTGCATCTCCTTTCACATTTGTGTGATTTGGTCCGTTGCTTTGATAAAAAAAATATAGTTGTGCTTGTCTCCCCCTGTTTCTAGTTAGGAGTATTAGGAATTTAGGATATTGTGTTTCATAGCCATTCAGAATAAAATGGCACCACATCATAAAATCATGTGGAACTGTATCATTCTACCTTTTGCCTTCTATGTTCAAGAAAATAGAGCATACAGTTCTTCCACAACGACGAAAGGAAACAAGGTGCAACAGAATAGAACAAACAAAGGTGCCAATCAGACCAGAGGACCTTTAGGCAGAATCATAAATTGCACAAACAACATTGACATCGAGCAGTTCATCATCCGAGAAAATACTCACATTTTCTTTTGTAGATAATAAATTATGGAAACAAACTGAGGGATCAAATTCTCCAGAAATATACCTGGAGTAACTAATAGATATTAGTACATTCTTGGCAATGAATTTTAGCAGCAGTCACACTTTGCATCCTCTGTTCCCTTTCTTAACTTGCGAGATATATGTCGAACAGGAACTGCTGGTGTGTGGCGCATATCAGCTCTGAATGAGGCAGGAGGCTGGAAGGACCGAACTACGGTTGAAGACATGGATCTGGCAGTCAGAGCAAGCCTCAAAGGATGGAAGTTTGTGTACCTCGGCGATCTCATGGTAAATATGCACCATTTCCTATCAATTCATGCAACATCAAGTGCACCACTTAGCACTGCTTGTATGTTACACGATTGTTAAGATCCAAAATCAATGCAAGAGCCAGGTGCTGAACTTGTAGATGCTACTTTCAGGTAAAAAGTGAGCTCCCAAGTACGTTCAAAGCATTTCGGTACCAGCAACATAGATGGTCGTGTGGGCCGGCAAATCTGTTCAGGAAAATGTTCATGGAGATTGTCAGAAATAAGGTCATTTGCACAAAGCCATATTTTAAAATTCCGGTTGCAGATAGAATATTTTGCTAACAAGCTATTGATATTGATGCAGAGAGTGACGCTTTGGAAGAGAATCTATGTCATCTACAACTTCTTTTTCGTGCGCAAGATCATCGGCCACATTTTGACCTCTGTGTTTTACTGCTTTGTTATCCCAGCCACAGTCTTTGTTCCTGAGATTGAGATACCAATGTGGGGTTACGTCTACATTCCAACCATTATCACCCTTCTCAATGCTGTTGGGACTCCAAGGTGACAATCCTCTGAACATCCATGCAGTTTGTTTAAAAATGAAAATAAACTTTCTGACATCTGGGATAGCGACAACACATATTAACACGAGATATCATCAATTAATGCAGGTCTGTTCACTTGGTTATCTTTTGGGTCCTGTTTGAGAATGTCATGTCAATTCATAGAACAAAGGCGACCTTCATTGGTCTACTGGAGGCAGGTAGGGTGAACGAGTGGGTGGTGACAGAGAAGCTTGGTGACATTATGAAGATGAAACTACAAAGCAAAGCTTCCAGGAAGCTACGGACGAAGATAAGAGAGATACGAGAAAGGTACATTATCATAATTTTGTTATCCCTTTGTATTTCTCAACTATCGTACCTAAACATCGATATGGAATCAGGTTGCATCTTTTGGAACTTGGTGTTGCAGCCTATATCTTCTCTTGTGGATGCTACGATATGTTGTTTGGGAAAGGATATTACTATATATTTCTTTTCATGCAATCCACTGCTTTCTTCGTCGTCGGCGTGGGATATGTCGGGACACTAGTCCCGCACTGATTATGAATTTCCAATTCATGGTATGACAGCCAGATGAAAATAAGAACAAGCAGCCTTCTCTTGAGTGTAATGTTGTCAGAAAAGATTCAGTGTAACAGCACCGGAAGACAAAACTTAGATATGTAAGTGTATTTTAGCTGCTAGGAATGTGTTGTGACGTACTCAAGATAGTTGATGATCAAGTAGACTGTTTAGTAGCAACTTAGCAGGCAAGGTTTTGCTGTGAGAAGAGGAAGAAATAAAGTGTCTGATGCCTCAACTGGGAACATCTAGGATAGATACAAATGATGTACCTGTTACCAGTTTATCTTCAGTTATTTCATTTACCCTAAATTTTTATCTCTGCTGGCAATGTTAAGTGCAATAAACAAATGCATGGGAAATGTAACTTCAAGCAACTGTGGGTGACAAACATTGTTAGTATAGTACAAGCTGACCTGTATTTGTTGCTTCCGGAGATCAACTGTTCTATCTCTTGTCCGAGTTCACTGGACGAATGGCTGTTTCATTTAGAAACTCCCGCTTTAGCATTCAGATAGTACTGCCTCTCAGTCCATGGATACAGCTGAATTGCTCACAAACGACAAGGCCTGCGGGCGACTCAACAAATCACAATGATTTATTCACATCTCTGACCAGTTGCGATGGCTGATGCCGTCCATAGGTCGCATGGAATGCTCCGTGATTGTACGGGCCAATGCATTGCAGGCCTCATATATCACGGAGCACTCGTCGTGGTATGTGTCTCTGGACAGGAAGAAGTGCTTCTTCCCGTGGACTTCCACGGCGCTCCAAGCAGGGTCCTTCCTAATGCCGAGCGACTTCATGGCCTCATGCATACCGGCCACGCTGTCCCACATATCGCAGGCTGCGTATGTGTTCGCCAGGACGACGTACTTGCCGGCGTTCCCCGGCTGCAGCCGGAAGAAGCGCTGCGCGACGAGCTCGACCAGCTTCAAGTCACCGCCGTGCTTCCTGCAGGCACCCAGCAGTGCGCCCCAGACCACCGAGTACTCCTGGCTGTCCGGCAGGTTCTTGACGAGCTCGTAGGCGTCGCGGAGCCTGCCGACCCTGGCGAGCATGTCAACCACTGCGGCATAGTGCTCGGCCTTCGGTGTGAGGCCGTAGTTGCACGGCATGGACGAGAAGTGCCTCAGCCCCTCGTCGACAAGCCCGCCATGCGCGCATGATGAGAGCA
Organism: Lolium multiflorum; assembly: GCA_030979885.1. Classification (NCBI taxonomy): domain Eukaryota; kingdom Viridiplantae; phylum Streptophyta; class Magnoliopsida; order Poales; family Poaceae; genus Lolium; species Lolium multiflorum. Next base: position 210,017 of record JAUUTY010000155.1, read on the forward strand.
CGGCGAGGAACGTCACGTCATTCGGCCGGAATCCGTCCCGCGTCATCTGCTGGAACAGCGCCAGCGCCTCGCGCACGTGCCCGTGCTGGCCATGTCCGGAGATGACGGCGGTCCACATGGTGACGTTCCTCTCCGGGGCAGCCGCAAACGCCCGGCGCGCGTCCTCGGCGATGCTGCACTTGAGGTACATGTCGACGAGCGCGCTGTTGGCAAAGACGTTCCCGGCGACGATGTCCCCCGACTTGGCCATGACGCCGTGCACGCGCCGGCCGTGCTCCAGCGCGGCCAGCCTCGCGCACGCGCAGAGCACGGACGCGAACGTGAACTGGTCCGGCCTCAGCCCCTCCGCCCGCATCGCGCCGAACATCTCCACCGCCCGCGCCTCCAAGCGGCCGCGCGTGCACCCGGATATCAGCGCGTTCCACGCCACGACGCCCCTGGTCGGCATTCCGTCGAACAGGCTCCGGGCGACGCCGAGCTCCCCGATCTTGGCGTAGAAGATGAGCAGCTTGGTGGCGATGTAGTGGCCGCACCTGTACCCGGTGGAGACCATGCGCGCGTGGATCCTCTTGCCGACCCTCGCGTCCTTCCGGTTGACGCATTCCTGGAGCAGGAGCGCGTAGGCGCCTGGGACGGGGCGCACGGCGCTCCGGTGGAGGAGACTCACGGCCTCGGATAGCTCTCCTGCGATGCAGAGAGATCTCAGCTTTCGTGCTAGGCTAATCGAGTCCATGGCTAACGGAAACCAACCACATCTATTGCATTTTTGGCCTGATTTGGTTGCTCGCACGGTTTGCTCGCCTCAATAGGACGTTGTTTGGGTAAATGCAACCTTTAATTCACCTTTGCAAGTTATTTGGTTGCAAATAATTTCTACTTCACATCAGTTGTGAAGCAAAATCATTGGCCTTTGGTTGCTCACAAATCGTGTTTACGGTTGTTTAGTTACATCGAGCGTGTCGAATACGATCACCTCCTACCCTTCTTAGTGGGATTAACCACAAGGTGTTCGATGAAATAGGAAATAACATGACAACAACCATAAATCAGATAGATCACATAATCGACAAGGCAAGCATACGTATAATAGTTCTAGCAGCAGAGTTGCACCACGAGGTCACGAGCAGTAGCTCGTGATGCAACATAAGTTTATCAACCGAGGGGTTACATCATGAATACGGTGTTCATCATCAACAACATAATAAACAAGACAACAAGCATCAAATGCTCCGGCTCAACACAGACAATACTTCGTCAGGAAGGCATTGAACCAGGCCATCATGCCATTAGGGGTCGTCGTGAGATACCTGGTCGCCTGTACCTTGTGATCCATGAGGTGGCTCAGAGCACGGTGGACTGTGGCGGCAATGAGCATAGCAGCTTAAACACGGCCGGCGTAGATCTTCTTCATCTGAGCATAGTTCTCTATGAGCTTGTTGATGAGATCCGCGTCCATAGGGTGAGTCTGCGATGATGAGATTACTTAGTTTTTCCTCATGTGAAAGCTAACAACATCCATCATAATTTACTTAGTGAATGAAGTGCAAGAGAAGGTGCAATGCGCTAACCTTGGTGTACGCATAGTATGCATCATCATACATCATGATAGGTGATGTCTTCTCCACCGAACGCACCCCCTCCATCTTTTGGAGCCTGCAAACATGACCCACCTTGCTCTCCAGTGCCTCCGATGGTTGTAGACCTGAGCGACACCAACCTCACTCCCAGTGAACTTCAAAACAACCTGTATAATCTCCTTGAGGTCACGGTTCCTGAAGAACTGCACTTCGGCCTTCTCTTCCATAACCAACTCGCACACCCGGTTTAGCATGAAGGTGGATAGAGCGGCATGCCATATCATGTTATTCTTCTTCCTAATAGGGTAGTACCTATCAGAAACCGGGATGTACCGGAGTGGCACAAGAATGCAACACGGACTTGGACGACAGATCAGGGGACTTCACGTCCTATACATACAATCAAAGTAATAAAGTGCACAAACAATGGTAAGCAAGCTACTTTTTTCACACATAGAAGCTCTCGGGACAACATTATGCAACAGTGGTAAGCAACCAAACATGGTAAGAAGCTTCATTCAAGTTCCAAACACCTTATGCGCACACAAATTGATCATAAGACAATACTAATCTTATGTGTCTGCTGCCATGTATAAGTGCATAGCTGATACAAGTAGTAGTTGCACACATCGTAGAACCAATCCCCGTACCAACTATCACACTTATACGTGAATGATGTAGCTTAGAAGAACGCACAATCAAGTGTTTGACGAAATAACGCCAACTAGAAATGTTAGGAACACACTCTACAAGTACAAATCCAAGCAAGAACTAAACAAAAGTACTATACGGTTACACATCGAAGCAAGAACTTATAGATCAAAGCTTAAACTTAGCAAAAGTACTCTACAAGTACAAATCGAAGAAAAAAACTAAGCAAAACAACTTTAGCTCTTATAGATCGAAGCAACAAGTAAGCATAAGAAGTAGACCGAACCAAGAACTCTCTATGCCTACACATACCAGCAGCCTTAGTGTAGATCTAAGCTAGGGTTCGGAGGTACTCACAGTGATTTGGCCGTTGGACCCAGTGGAGGAAGAAGACGACATGTCAGCCAGGTGGCGGAGGAAGAGTTGCCGCAACAGAGGTCCACCGGCTTGGGAAGAGCTCGTCCCTTACGTTGGTCACTGCACGGCTTGGACGGTGAGGCCGAGAGGTGTAAATGGGGGGGAGCATCGGAGGGAGGTGTCCGAATTTCTACTGCCGTATTTTCCCCGGCGCGCGGTTCCCGCCATCCCTCCCTCGCATCAGTGCGATGCATTTTGGCTCGCTGATCAGTGCGAGGCATTTTGGCTCCAACGAGCGCGAGACGAGGCCACATCGCTAGAAACAGCCGAATCAAGCGTTTCCCCCCTCATACAGCTTTTCGAGTGTTTTAAAGTTCATGCGACGTAGTAAATTTTTCTCCCGCGGGCACCGAAACACACGTTTTTCATCTCCAGGCATGCCACAAAACGCATTGTTGGTAACCGAACGGCCTTGTAGCAGAGCTTTTTAACCCTCTCAGCCACTCTAATGGCGTCTTTGTACTACTTACAAGATGGGAAAATACACTGGACAAACATGCTACATACATATACATCAAAAACTCATACAAATCTAGCATATACAGCTGAAAATTTGTCTCATTTTTCTTTTTCCCTAGCTTTTTCTTTTTGTTTTTTCTTCTATATATTCTTCAGAGATCATCAGATTCATCATCAGACATAGTATATCATGCCGACCTCGAGGGTGGAGGCATGGGGGACGGTGACGGCGTAGCTGGGGCCGCGGCTGTTCCGCCGCAGGAAGTCGTAGCCGAAGTTGATGACGAACCGCCGGAAGAAGCTGGACCCGCTCTTGGCCTTGACGTAGCAGTGGCCGAGGATGAAGGCCATGCCGGCCTCCCGCGCGTCCGTCAGCTCCCGCAGCTCCTCCTCCACGCCGGCGTTCGGCCGCGGGGTCGACGCCGGCAGCACGAACCGCACCCTCTTCCTCACGCCCGTCTCCCCACCGGCGCCGGCGCTGGATGGTCCCACCGTGCTCCCCGCCGCGCCGACGCCGTCCTCCTCCAGCATGCGCATGCTGCCGGAGGCGACCACAGACATCCGCTCCTCGTCCTTCTCGTCCAAGGCCGCGCCGTTGGCCTTGGGGTTGGAGGCGCCGCCGCCGCCGCCGCCGGAGCGGATGAACTCCGCCACGCTGCACACCAGGTCCTTCTCGAACTCCTGGTCGTCCATCTGCACGTCGTGGTACCCGTACCGGACGATGCACCGGTAGATCCGGTACTCCTTGGGCCCGATCCTCCCGACCAGGAACCGCTCGTCCGGCGAGACGTGCGGTATCGGCACGTTCTTGATGCACATGAAGATCAGCACCTGCTCACCACCACCATCAAACATTGCGCGTCAACACAATTCTGAATTTCTGAACAAGGCAATCCGATCAAGCTTCAGAAGAAGAATCCTGTGCACATACCTGATGGAATGCAGGAAGATTGGTGACAAAATGGGAGAAGATTGCAGGGATGCCGCTGTCGAGCTCGGTGTGTATGAGGCCAATGCCGCGGACACGGACGATGCCGAGGTTCGGGCTGAGACTGAGGAGCCAGTTGATGGAGACCTTGTTCTGAAGATCGAACTCGTACTTCTTGATGGTGCCATAGTGCCAGATGCACATTACCATCATGAAGAAGAAGGCGAGGACGATAGGGACCCAGGCTCCTTCCTTGAACTTGATGAGCGACGCCGAGAAGTACAGCGCCTCAATGGTGCCGAAGAACACGATGAACGCGATTGCGAGGAATATACTCTTGTGCCAGCACAGAACTATCACCAGCGACATCAGACATGTTGTGACCAGCATGACAGTTATCACAGCCAATCCTGTTTAAAGAAACATCACCGCATATCATTCAGATGTATAAGGTCAATTTAGGAGGGTATAAGGCGATTCGTTATCAAGGTGTCAATGAATTATTAACATGGTATACCTGATGCATTGCCCAAGTGTTTCGTGTCTCTGAAACCGATGGTTACAGCTAAGCACAGTATCATCAGGATCCAATTGATCTCCGGAATGTATATCTGCCCATGTACTTTGGCGGATGTGTGCACGATCTTCACCCGAGGAAAGCAGCCTAGAGAAGTGCACTGCTTGATCATCGAAAATGTACCGGTGATAACAGCTTGGCTACCCACAACTGCGGCAAGAATGGCAATTGCCAGAACGGGCCACCTAATCATCTCTGGATAATGACAGAATTGCACGATTAAAAATACAGTACAAGGAGAACCATAAAATATTATTCTCGCTTCTGACGGAAGATCTGAAGAACATGACTTGCCTGGCACAGACACGTAGAATCCGATCCTGTAGTCACCTTCCAGGATATGATGCTTAGACAGATAAGCTGCTTGGCCCATGTATGCAAGGATCAATGATGGGTAAACCATGCAAGTGAAAGCAATCTGCATCAATGAAACAGTTATCAGAGACAATAATTCAGCAGTATTGCTTCTCTACTGAAACACTACACTGGAGCTGAAAATTTGAGCACGCAGCAGCCATTTCTTTTCACCTGTATCGACAACTGGTTGAAATGCCCCAGATCTGCAAACATCGCTTCAGATCCTGAAAGAGTTAAACACTCATGTTAGAAGACATGATCCACAGATCAAGGTACTGAAAAATGGTTGCTGAGCATAGTACCAGTAACACATAGAAGTATTCCTCCCAGGGACATCCAACCTCCTCTCTGTGTTTTCTTCAAGAACTTGTACATATAATACGGAGATAACGCTCGATATACATGAGGTTCCCATTTAAAAATGTTGTAGACACCGATCGAGCTTATACATAGAAGCCATGCTATCACAATCGGAGCGAAAAGGAATCCGACCCGGTGAGTGCCGTAATGTTGCAGTGCAAACAGGCAAACCAGTATGAAGCAAGCAAGAGGTAACTCCACATCTGCAGAATCACATTAGCAAGATACGATTAGAAAAGCATTTTAGATAGAGAAGGATAAATAGACCAAGAAAGAATCAGCATAAAGGACAGTATACATGTGCAGGCACAAATTAGGTATAAAAAGGCTCAATTATTGGTATGAAAATGGAAAAAACGAAGTTCCTCTGTTCTGAATTCCAGAATTCATCACATGTTAACTTCCAGCACTAGTTTCACTTTCCATGATTTATGAACCTTACTACTTGGTATCATATTTGTTCCGTCGATCTTTCTTCGACCAACAGAACATGAAGCAAAAAAAAACAAAGTTCTTTAGATGAAGAGCATCCTTAATTCCACCTGCAATCCCATACCTCCACCACTTGAAAAGTAACATTTATTGGAACCATCAATGACAAGCAAATTAGTCTATTTTCCTGCTCATAACAACTGTTAGGCATGTCATGGCTAGTGACAGTACTGTCTTATTTCATGCCCACACCTCCCTGTGCAAGCATAAGTTCAGTTCAGGTAGGCTAAATTATTGGTGCCAACACGAAGAATGGAGTATGACATGTTAACTTTGCTTCAGGATCAGCATAGGTTGAATTTTCACTGATTTCTGAACCTTGTTATTTGCTACCATATCTGTTCCCTCTCTCCTTTTCTTTTACCAGCAGAAGAGGAACTAATGGAAACCATCTTTGGTTCCAACTACAATTCCACACCAAAGGTGAGTGTACCATTTATAGAAGCCATCAATGAGCAGGAAAAATTGTCTATTTTCCTGCTCATAACAACTGTTAGCCACGTGATGGCTAGTAACAGTACTTGCCTAATTTGATAACCACGCATCCCTGTCCATGATCATGCTCTGCCAAATACCTTCCCAAAACTGAAGTGCAAAACTGGATATACACCTCTACAACCGGGCACGTAACTGATCATCTGAGTTGGCTAAGCCAATTCGTTCATGTCCTTGTAGACTTGCAGTTAACTTTCAACATCCGCAGTTTCAGTTACCTGAAGCAAACTGCAGGTCACATCACGCCCAGTTTACCACAGACAGGTCGATAAATTAACTGAGTCGCCACATTGTCTTACCATGGCATGACATAATCCAGGGTAAACACATGTAGGTAAAAAAGTAATCTTTGACATATAACTAAGGGTAATCTAATAGCAGGGGAGTTATAGCACTGCGTCAGCAAAATTGGGAGTTTGACCTGAGTCATCATCTACTACTAGTTGAGAACTTGAATCAAGAAACAGTGTGCCTAACAGGACAGGGAAGACAAATTTGGACTCCTGTGAGGAGAATTCAATAGTAGAAAGAGGGCTATGGCCATGATTGGATCCTTACATTTGTGGTGTCCCTTTTCCATGGACAGTTCCAGCCCGGACACGGCGGAGAAAACTGCAAAAAACAGAGCACAATCTCCAGATCAGCATTCGACACCATAACGAAACATCCCAGAAATACCAAGAAGAGCTGGGGGGATCGGGAAGACGCACCGGAGATGGCCGGGGTGAGGACGCCGTCCCCGATGACCATGCAGGTGCCGACGAGCGCCAGCACGAGCAGCACGCGCTGCAGCACCCTGTGTCGCTCCAGCACCCGCCTGACGCTGGCGGCGGGGCCGCCGCCGCCCGGTGCCGCGGTGGCATTGCCGCCGTACTCGAGGTACCTTTTGGAGTCGGAGACCTGGTCGTCGTCCCCTGGCTCGGCGCCGCGGCCGGGCGGCAGGAGCGCGGCGCGCGCGTGGCGGCAGAGGAGGGAGTAGAGCGCGAAGGTGCCGCCCTCGCCGTTGTCGTCGGCGCGGAGGACGACGCAGACGTACTTGAGGAGGGGCACGAGGGTGAGCGTCCAGAAGACGAAGGAGAGCACGCCGAGGATCTCCTCGTTGGTCTCCGAGTGCTGGATGTCGTCCGCGAACGCCGCCTTGTAGACGTAGAGCGGCGACGTGCTCAGGTCGCCGTACACCACCCCGAGGCTCTGGTACGCCAGGCTCAGCGTCATCCGCCACGGCAGCCGCCGCTTCCTCCCCCCCTGCCCCTGCTGCCTCTCCTCCTCCTGCAAAACGAAACCAAAAGAAAATCTTTAGAATCCAAGAACAAGGATCACGGCAAGAACCGTGGCATCAAAGATTGGTGAGGCCGTCGATCGAAGGTTTGGAGAACCGGAAAGAAACTGCTGCCGCCGTACCGTGCTCGCCGGAGGAGTGCCCGGCATCTCAGGATCCATGGTAGGGGAGCTCTTCATTCTGCTCCTCTCTCTGCTCCTACACGCAGAAGCAAGGGAGGCAGTGGCTACTCGGGGGAGTCGTCGAGCGTTGGGATTCGGTGGTGTGACGTTCTTGAGTTGTCGGGCGTAGCGAGATGAGCACGCGAATGAGGTGGGATATATTTGGAGTTCTCGAGGTTTCTTAAGGGTGGTCAAGGGAGCAGAACGAGGGCAGGCAGCGATGGCGTGAGCGTGCGCAGGAGGCTGGGCAGGGCGGAACTGTGGAAGAAGATGAGACGGAAGATTGGAATATGGGATGGAGGAGGTGGTGGGGTGGAGCGAGTGGGGCAGGAGGAGCAAAACCGCAAAAAAACACCATGAAATTGATGGGCAAAAGCAGCGTTTTTGGTTTCTCTTTTGTAAAAGGAAACTTTACCTACTTGTTAGCTACTTGTTGTTTTTGCCGTGGCCGACTCCTCTCATCGTCTGCAGATGCTCCATGTGGCTTCTTTGGTGATTTTACCCTTTTATATCTTCTGGATAGTACTCTAGAATTTGTAGATCTTCAATACGTTACTCGTTCTTAGATCTTCAGGATGAGTATCTGTGAAAGAAGTATACACAAAGATATGTGTGATGAGGGAAAAGACAAGAATGGAAGGCAAAATTAATGTGAAATGCCGGTCAGACCACAATCTTCAAGGCAAGGATATGTCTGGAAACATTTATTAGGTTGATTTATTCAGATGCAACCGTTTCTAAATGCAGAGGTTACGTGTATGGAGTAAACCTTTTTTTTTTTGCATGCTTGTACTAGCATGTGCGGTATTAGTTGACGTGAATTTGATGATTTTGAGTGATAGCGGCAGCTTCACCACTTGCTGCACCAGGTGAGAGATTGTGAGATTATTCTGGGTTTTTGTATGGCTGGAAGCATGTCCTAGTCATGTGAGGCGGATGGTTACTTTGAAAATTAGTACTATATAAGTACACCCATGGTCAATCATGTTTGCTATTATTGCGCTAAACTAGTAAGATTCAAACTGTAGTTTACACTATATTTCAGATGTTGGCACCTAAGGGCATCCACTACCTTTTAAGATTGATTGGGTATCCCTTTTTTTTTGCCCAAGTCAAATCACATTGAATTTACGAAATGTTGATAACGAAACAAATCGCTGAAGTAAATTAACATAGAAAACAATTTTAAAATATTGCCACCTTGCTCTACAAATGTCTCGGCTTACAAGATACAACCTAAAACCGTTCATAGCCGTCCAATTCTGTGGGGTTGTAACGCATATCATACATGTCCATCCATCACGAAAATGCACACGCCATCAAAGTAGCTAGTATACGTAAGGCATGCGTGAAAACAACAATAAACTCCTAGCACCAACCTCGTGATGTTCACCCGTTTTTGTAATGTGTCTTCTGGCCGTCTATTTCGTAATTGTTTGATGACGTGACGGTGACATGCGTTTCTAGAAACCCCACGATGCCGTGCATGTGGTTTCGGGGAAGTACATGTTGAAGTTTACAAGTGTCTAGAGTTCACGGATGATTGTAAGTTCTATGCTGAAATTTGGGATAAAATGTACTCCCTCCGATCCATAATAAATAAAATCCGTGGTTTTATTTTAACTATGAATTAAAAGCATGCCACTCGTTATGGATCGGAATAGAATTACCTGTTTTACCTGCCTTACCCATTGCAACAATGTTGCCAACCTTTTTGTTTGTTTGCGAGAAACAGCCTTGCCAAGGTGGTCTTGCAAGAAGAAGATAAATGCAAGGTTGGTCATATGTACATTTGATCTCATGTTCCGAAGATCGAGAAAAGTAAATACTTTTTATTTTGAAAGAAAAATCCAGAAAAAATCACCCACGTACGTATTTCATCGGAAGTAACATTTTACATGGTATAGCAATAGCATGGAAACATTCGCGGGGTTAGTGTAGAAATTCACATGTTACCGAAAACTGCATGGGCATGGGCATTTTTTCTTCTGCGTATTTCTTCACGGCGTAGAAGTATCAATTATACGGAGTACTACGTTTCGACAAAACGAAACAAAACAAAATAAAATACTCCATAAAATGAAACAAAACAAAATTAACAAGATAGAATGTAGTCAGCATAGAGAAGTGTGTGCTACTATGTCACAAGCGTCTCCGCATAGAATCCAGCGGCTATTGTGACAGCGTGCAAGCCTACAATGTGAGAAGAACCAAACGATCTAGCGATGACCCCACAGAGAACTCCACTTGGCCAGCCCCGGTCATCGCAAAGAGATACTAGGCCAGTACCATGACTGACGTGGTGCCACCCGCCGTGCAGAGCGCGACTGATATGCGAGTGCGCTTCTCACTCGACATTGTCCACCCAGTGTCAACCTCCAGGTGGAGCCCCGCTTGGTGGCGACATAATAAACAGTGACGCGCGAGACAGTAGTGGACGCGCACAAGACGTCTTGCACCCAGCACCCGACCAAACGGCTCGACGGGACGCCACGAGGCCACACGGCGGCGAGTCGTCGGAAGTGGATTTTACTTACTTCTGCTCCGCCGAGCCTCGCTCGTGGTGTTCTTTCTTCCCCGTCTCCGGCGGACGGATGGGGACGGGACGTGGTGGCCTATGCTGGACGGCACTACCGGTCATTTGGAGTTTTGCTCCGTCGAGGCGGTCCGGCCGCCGCGTGTCAGCTGCGTCTTGATTTGGTGAAAGCGTGGCGTGGCTAATTATATGGCTGGAGCGTGTTTCAGGATTAGGGCCATCATACAATTAAGCGACTTTTGCAAAACAACTGCGTAAGCAAATTAGTATTCCCTCCATCCCACGGATATTATCATCTAACATTTTCCAAATTAGGTTCGAGCACATTTTTTTATTAAAACGGGAGCCTTGCCCCAGCCTTTGCATCAAGTGATGCACACGGCTTTTTTTTTTACTGAAATAGTTCAAAGTATAAGGTAATCAAACGTTTACAATTATGAATCGGACAAAGTCGATACATGAATCAATCAACCAAAGGAAAATGAGACACATAAAGAAACTATCAATTTGAAAATCTACTATTGTGCCGCCATCCAGTAGTCCGGAAAAAGCAATCCTGAGCAACCGTCAGCGGCCGCTTGCATCCAGAAGCCATGTGCTCCCGCTGCTCCTCCGGGAGAAGGACCGCCCATAACTGAATCCAGTGCGCAGCTCGCCGAATAACTCGCAAGAAATTGATAGATTTCTGTTTGTTAAACACCACGTCATTACGACTTGTCCAAATAGACCAACATAAAGCTGAGATACCAATACGTATCGGAGCCTTATCACATTTGCTAACTCCATTTAACCAGTTGTTAAACATGTTATTAATATTGCTCGGAGCCGGTATATTATACGCAAAATACACCATACGCCAAACTATCTTTGCAAACGGACAGTTAAAAAACAAATGCTCAACTGTCTCATTAGAATCACAGAAACCTGACAGCCATTCCAATTCCGTTTTGCCAAGTTGTACTTAGTTAACAAGACTTTATTATGAAGAAACCATATAATTTTTTTTATTTTCAAAGGGATTTTAAGTTTCCACAGATATTTACGAAGAAATCTAGTATGCCCATTCATCAAATCTAGGTACATAGATTTAACCGTAAAGAGTCCTAAATCTGTTAATTTCCATACAAATCTATCACGAACCTCCCTAGATTAGATCTTTCATTTGGAAACGACAACAAGGAGATTTCGGAAAAGTCGCATCCATCCTCTTGCCATTGAGCCATTTGTCCACCCAGAACAAAGTCATGTCTCCCGAGCCGAGCTTAGTCGTACTCGTCGCATCAAAAAGGGCCACGACTAGGCGTGGTACATGAATATTGAGATGACCATGGTTTCGTTGACTCATATTGCGAATCCTGATGCCCCCATTCTCCTTTGGAAAGGCCACCTTGTTCCACACTACAAGATAGTGGTCCCCTTTCACATTTTTTATGTCCTTCCACATGAATCCACGACATAAGCACCGTAAATTCATGAAGGTTCGGGAAGTTCGAGCGAAAACATTGTAGGTATTGGATGGCTGATAGCGCAGATCTCACGAGTGTTATTCTTCCCCCACGGTTCATTAGCTTTGCAGCCCCTTGTAGCTGCGCCGCCGTGGGCTTCCGTAGACCAAGGGGAGCACGAGGTAGGGGCACAGAAAGGTCTTCATGGTACATTGGAGTTCTTGTTGCGCCACCGTCCCATCGTTCAGGCTACACCGAATAAGATGAGCCGTGCACTTAGAGCATGTCTAACAGACCCCTTAAAAGGGCCAAACCTGTAAAATAACCGCCGAAATACGGGGTTGGGCTCTACCCGGCCGTCTAGCAGACCCCGTAAAATAGGCTCCCGCGTTGATTTTTCCCAGTTTTGGTTACGGGGCGGCTCTTCGCTCCCTACTTGTGCGGGGTGGGAGAGGATATATAGGGCAAACCCAGCATCCCATTTCAGCCAGGGCGCGCGGACATTTCAGTTTTCCCACCCGTTTTTCCCCGACCCGCCACCACAGCCACCCGCGCGCTGCCGGAAACCTTCAGATCCGGCCCCCTCTGCCGCCCGCCGAGCCGCGCCGCGTCCACCCCCGCCGGAGATCCGCGTCCCTCCCGCCGCCGCCGCCGTTCTTCTTCCGTTTCCACGTATTCCGCCGCGTTCCTCTTCATTTTTGCAACAATGGACGTGTTTGGAGGTTGATCTATGCTTCACGGTGGTAGATGGCTTCGAAGGATGTACATATGGAGGATTTGGTGGATTCGTTGACCAATTCGTCCTCGTCGGATTCCGACGATTCGGACCTCGACGAGCTGCTGAACGACGACGACACGGAGATGATGCTGCTCCTGTTCGTCATCAAGCACATGGAGGACCGCGCCAAGCTGCTGGATCAGAGAAAAGGATCCACTATGGGGCGTATGTGTATTCCGCGGAACCGCGCACTTGGCCACGAACAGCTGATGCAAGATTATTTTGCCGAGGTACCGACCTATCCTCCTCGCCTCTTCCGTAGAAGGTATCGAATGCGTAGGACTTTGTTTGAGAGAATCGCCAGAGATTGCGAGGCAAATTGCGATTACTTCAAGAAAGGAGGAACGCTGCCCATGTCATGGGATTTAGCCCATTTCAGAAAATATCAGCCGCCATGAGGGTGATTGCATACGGTATCCCAGCAGACTATACCGATGAGTATCTTCGCATTGGTGTACAAACAACCACGGATTGCGTGCGTATGTTTGCCAATATGGTGATCAAGTTGTATGGTAAGACATATCTCCGAGCTCCAAATGAGGAAGATACGAAAAGACTCATGGAGATCAACGAAAAGAGGGGGTGGCCGGGCATGCTTGGTAGTCTGGATTGCATGCATTGACATGGCAAAATTGTCCAAAAGCATGGCATGGAATGTATTGTGGCAAAAGCCGTGATGCTACCATTGTTCTTGAAGCTGTGGCCTCGCAAAACTTATGGATTTGGCATGCTTTTTTTGGACTGCCGGGGACACTCAACGACATCAACGTCTTGAATAGATCCCCTTTGTTTGCAAGACTAGTTAAGGGTGAAGCTCCAACTTGTAACTACAAAGTTATGAACAATAAGTACACCATGGGATACTATCTCACAGATGGTATTTACCCTAACTATGCAACTCTTGTCAAGTCCATAAAAGAGAAAAAGGACAAGGCTTTGACAAGAAAGAAAGCTTGCTTCACCAAAAATCAAGAGGCATGCCGCAATGACATTGAGAGAGCTTTTGGTGTCTTGCAAGCAAAGTTTGCCATTGTCCAGGGTCCTGCAAGGTTTTGGGACAAGGAAACTCTTGTTGATATCATGACATGTTGTGTGATTCTTCACAACATGATCATTGAAGATGAGAGGGGGTCGAACTTGCCATGTTTCTATGACAATATTGGCACCCGAGTGCAGGCCCAGTGAAACCCTGATCGGATTGAAGCTTTTCTTGCAGCGCATCGCGGCATTAAAAATGCCGAGGCTCATCACCAGCTCACCCAAGATCTGATTGATCACCACTGGCAGTTGCATGGCCAATGAGTTTTTACATTCATTTCCTATTGTTGCATGTGTGTAACAGTTATCTTGATTATTTGATTGCGGAAATATTTGTTATTTGTTTAATTTTTCCATTAGAACATTTGTTGGCAGTTCCAAAAAACATTATTGTAATAATTATGACGATTATTGTGTGATTTAAAATTTTTGTTCAATGTGAATATTGTATTGGTTCTAATATACAATTTATCAAAAACCATGTTTTGAGGGGTGGGGATACGAGGTCTGCTAACTCGGACGAGTTTTCGACCGGTGAAAAATGAATACAAGACCCTCTACTCACGTTTTACGAGGCAGAAAAATAGAAAGTCTGTTAGATATGCTCTTAGCGAGTTTGGATTAAACGACTTCGCCAAGGACAACTAAGGCGAGAAAGGCTCAAATGTGGTCAAACCAGTGATAACAGCAACCCAAATCCAATCATGCATCTTGCTTGTTATATTGAAACAGGACTAGGAGTCTAACAGTACTCCACTCTATTCCCTGAAACGTCAAAATAAAATTCAGCATCGGGTAGTGCATCGACGTCTTCACGTACCATCCATATCCATTCCTACTTAGCGCCAATAGCTAAAGTAAGCTTTGGTTCACCTTTCTTAGCAATCATAAACACCCCTTTTCCTCTCCCGACCGAAACAGTATCGCACTCGATTTCTCCATAGCAAACAGAAAACCCAAACAGATGTACGATCGATGGTGCCATTTGACCTTTCTGGATATATGCAAGAAATTCTTTTTGTATGTGTTCCAACCAACCTTACATACTTTTGCAAAGAAAAAACCAACCTTACATGCAGTACAATAAGCGAGCCTTCACAAACAAATGTCAAAGCAGCCATCCTCTGCCACCATCGATAACGACTCTTTCGAAATGACACGGTCCTTTATTTTTCTTCTTTCTGTCTGGCTTAATTAACTTGGTCCATCTTCCGTTTGTCTGGGTGGCATGAGGATGACCTTCCTCCTGATGTCTTTGGCTTGGCCCATGTCGTGATACCTTACGTACTTGGAGAAGTGATAACGTATATTGCTGCTGTATATAGAGAGATATACTATATGGCCGAATTATTGCGTTTTCTCTTGCTGGGAGCATATTCTTCTCTGTATGGTTTATTTGGCACTCCTCTGCTAGTCCTGTATGGTGGTGGCCGCCCTTGTGCTGCTTCTTTTTGCTCACCGCAGCATCGCCGAATTCATAAAATACGTTGAGCACCACTTTTGGACGATCGTGATCACTACAGGAATGGGCTCAAACGCCGACGGCCAAACCCTACGCCGAGGGCTTTTTATCGGGGCCGTCGGCGTACGTCCTCGCCAGGGCAGCGCCGGAAGCCGACCGTCGGCGTCTAGGTACCGTCGGCGTATAGGTTCCTACGCCGAGGGCCGCCGGGCGTCTACCTGGCCCTCGGCGTAGAGGTCTCCATCACCTCCCTCGCACCGCGCCGTCACCGCCCTCTCACGGCGTCAGAGACGCCGAGGGCTACCCTCGGCATAGGGCACCCCACCCTATGCGACGGCCACCCTCGGCATATAGATTTTTTTTTATTTTTATTTTTTCTCTCTCTCATATTACTTTATATTATGTTTCTATTATTTATTTACTAGTATGCATTATGTAAAAAATGGTTCTATTTTTTTAAGAATTCCCTAAACCTAACTCTAACCCTAACCCTAACTCTAGCCCTAACCCTAACCCTAGGGTTTCCACATACATTGCTAACGCTAACCCTAACTCTAACTCTAACCCTAACCCTAGGGTTTCCACATACATTGCTAACGCTAACTCTAACCCTAACTCTAACTCTAACCCTAACCCTAGGGTTTCCACATACATTGCTAACCCTAACTATAACCCTAACCCTTACCCTAGGGGTAGATCTGCGGGGTCCCGCCCTAGGATCTGTATGTGGAAACTCCTGCCACATACATCGTACCCGGCGTTGACGATTTCCGTATGCATGGGCTAGCACTTGGTAAAATCCAGGATCTGTATGTGGAATGGCCCCAAAACTTGTGTGTGTCCACATGGCATGGCATGCACAAAAGTGATACATTTAAGAACTTAGCACCCACACACGAACCGAAACACTTAAAGAACTACACCCACACACAGGAACCAAAACACTTAAAGAACTACACACACAGGAACCAAAACACTTAAAGAACTAGACCCACACACAAACCAAAACATTTAAAGAACTACACCCACACACGAACAAAGCACTTAACACTGGGTCGACGCATGACCCGCTAGACACACGGACTCGACACACACACATATTAATCAGAAGTCGAAATCTTCATCCTCGCTGGGGTGTCCTCTGAAGCGGTGGTTGTGAGGTTCCACGACCACCGTTCATCATCCTCCCCACATGTCGACGCCTCTCCTTTGGCGTACTCTGCTTCAACCTCGGCCTTCCTCTGCTTCCTCTCCTCCGCCTCCTTCTCCCCGAGGCGCTTCCTCGACGCCTCTGGATCTCGCGCCTGTGCCATGAGTCCGCGGTGGTATCAATCCGCCGCCGGCCGCCGGCAACCGGCTGAGCGAAGTGCGGCTCGAGAGAGACTCTCGCTCCCAGACCTGACCTCCGGGAAGTTCATTTCGTGGCGCGGCCGGCCAAACCTCCAAGCCGCAACGTCGTATGCGCGGGCAGCAGCCTCCTTCGTGTAGAAGGTGCCGAGCCACACACGCGTACCACCGGCGGTGATTTCAGCCGCGAAATGTCCCGCAGGCCGCAGCGAACGCCGATGAAGCCCGTGTTGCTACGTCGACGAGGAGCCATCTCAGCGGCAGCTCAGCTCGAGGATTTTGTTGTTGGATGAGAGAAGCGATGAAGGGAGAAATGGTGCTGGTGCTGTTAGTGGAGAAGACATGGCTATATATAGGCCGACGAGGGGCTGAAACGGCGGGAAAACTTGGAGAGAATGGGCGGGAAAGGGTGGGCGGGAAAACTTGGCGGAGAGAATGGGCGGGAAAGGGTGGGCGGGAAAACTTGGCGGGAGAGAATGAGCGGGAAAGGTGGGCGGGTAAACTTGGCGGGAAATCATGGCGGGAAAAAGGGCGGGAGAGAAGCAGCGGGAAAGGGTGGGCGGGAAAAAGGGTTTCGTCGAAATCGAGCGTCGGATCTAGGGAATGGCCCCAAAACTTGTGTGTGTCCACATGGCATGCACAAAATTGATTTGAGATGGTTTTATATCCAAGGCTACGCCCAGGTGTGTCCGGCTTCGACGAGGGTTCCTACACTTGGGCAGATTCTGCATGTATAGGGGGAACTCCCTCGTACGTGAACCGGAGAAAACTTGATATCATATGGGATGATTTTTGTTTCCACATGTACCTATGACCTAACCAAGCTCAAATGGAGGCATATGCCCACCACCCGATGGGATGCAGTCAAAGGGGTAGACCGCGCGGTCAACAGAACTAGGGTTTCGTCAGAAATCGAGCGTCGGATCCAGGGAATGGCCCCAAAACTTGTGTCTGTCCACATGGAATGCACAAAAGTGATTTGAGATGGTTTTATATCCAAGGCTACCCCCAGGTGTCCGGCTTCTGACAGAGGGTTCCTACACTTGGGCGATTCTGGATGTATAAACTCCCTCGGAGTTGAACCGGAGAGAATCTTGGGATCATATGGGATGATCCTTGTTTCCACATGTACCTATGACCTAACCAAGCTCAAATGGAGGCATATGCCCACCGGGGACCCCCGATGGGATGCAGTCAAAGGGGTAGACCGCGCGGTCAACGAACTAGGGTTTCGTCAAATCGAGCATCCAGGGAATGGCCCCAAAACTTGTGTCTGTCCACATGGAATGCACAAAAGTGATTTGAGATGGTTTTATATCCAAGGCAACCCCCCAGGTGTGTCCGGCTTCTCGGATAGGGGTTCCTACACTTGGGCAGATTCTGCATGTATAGGGGGAACTCCTCGTACGTGAACCGGAGAGAAACTTGATATCATATGGGATGATTTTTGTTTCCACATGTACCTATGACCTAACCAAGCTCAAATGGAGGCATATGCCCACCGGGGACCCCCGATGGGATGCAGGGTAGACCGCACGGTCAACGAACTAGGGTTTCGTCGAAATCGAGCGTCGGATCTAGGGAATGGCCCCAAAACTTGTGTGTGTCCACATGGCATGCACAAAATTGATTTGAGATGGTTTTATATCCAAGGCTACCCCCCAGGTGTGTCCGGCTTCTCGGACAGGGGGTTCGGATGTATAGGGGGAACTCCCTCGTACGTGAACCGGAGAGAAACTTGATATCATATGGGATGATTTTTGTTTACACATGTACCTATGACCTAACCAAGCTCAAATGGAGGCATATGCCCACCGGGGGACCCCGATGGGATGCAGTCAAAGGGGTAGACGCGCGGTCAACGAACTAGGGTTTCGTTAGAAATCGAGCGTCGGATCTAGGGAATGGCCCCAAAACTTGTGTGTGTCCACATGGCATGCACAAAATTGATTTGAGATGGTTTTATATCCAAGGCTACCCCAGGTGTGTCCGGCTTCTCGGACGGGGGTTCCTACACTTAGGCACTGCATGTATAGGGGAAACTCCCTCGTACGTGAACCGGAGAGAAACTTGATATCATATGGGATGGTTTTTGTTTCCACATGTACCTATGACCTAACCAAGCTCAAATGGAGGCATATGCCCACCGGGGGACCCCGATGGGATGCAATCAAAGGGGTAGACCGCGGTCAACGTAACTAGGGTTTCGTCAGAAATCGAGCGTCGGATCTAGGGAATGGCCCCAAAACTTGTGTGTGTCCACATGGCATGCACAAAATTGATTTGAAATGATTTTATATCCAAGGCTACCCCCAGGTGTGTTCGGCTTCTCGGACAGGGGGTTCCTACACTTGGGCGATTCTGGATGTATAGGAACTCCCTCGAGTTGAACCGGAGAGAATCTTGGGATCATATGGGATGATCCTTGTTTCCACATGTACCTATGACCTAACCAAGCTCAAATGGAGGCATATGCCCACCGGGGACCCCCGATTGGATGCGTCAAAGGGGTAGACCGCGGTCAACAGAACTAGGGTTTCGTCGGAAATCGAGCACCGATCAGGGAATGGCCCAAAAACTTGTGTCTGTCCACATGGAATGCACAAAAGTGATTTGAGATGGTTTTATATCCAAGGCTACCCCCCGGTGTTCTCTGCTCCGGATTCTGGGAGCGCATTCTGCATGTATAGGAGGGAACTCCCTCGGAGTTGAACCGGAGAGAAACTTGAGATCATATGGGATGATCCATGTTTCCACATGTACCTATGACCTAACCAAGCTCAAATGGAGGCATATGCCCACCGGGGACCCCCGATTGGATGCAGTCAAAGGGGTAGACCGCGCGGTCAACAGAACTAGGGTTTCGTCGGAAATCGAGCACCGGATCCAGGGAATGGCCCAAAAACTTGTGTCTGTCCACATGGAATGCACAAAAGTGATTTGAGATGGTTTTATATCCAAGGCTACCCCCCCAGGTGTGTCCGGCTTCTCGGACAGGGGGTTCCTACACTTAGGCAGATTATGCATGTATAGGGGGAACTCCTCGGAGTTGAACCGGAGAGAAACTTGAGATCATATGGGATGATCCTTGTTTCCACATGTACCTATGACCTAACCAAGCTCAAATGGAGGCATATGCCCACCGGGACCCCCGATGGGATGCGTCAAAGGGGTAGACCGCGCGGTCAACAGAACTAGGGTTTGTCGGAAATCGAGCATCGGATCTAGGGAATGGCCCCAAACTGTGTGTGTCCACATGGAATGCACAAAGTGATTTGAGATGGTTTTATATCCAAGGCTACCCCCTGGTGTGTCCGGCTTCTCGGACAGGGGGTTCCTACACTTGGGCGCATGTATAGGGGGAACTCCCTCGGAGTTGAACCGGAGAGAATCTTGGGATCATATGGGATGATCCTTGTTTCCACATGTACCTATGACCTAACCAAGCTCAAATGGAGGCATATGCCCACCGGGGGACCTGACGAGGGATTACCTCGGCAATGTCTACGTATTGTAGACTTGGGTTCGGGGAGAGCGACGATGGAGATTCCGGGGACGAGATTAGGCACACGACGTACCCAGCTTCGGGTCCCCTCGGTGGAGGATCCCTACGTGCTGCTAGCAATCCACTATATGATGATATGTATGTTTACAGGGTGCCGCCGTAGGCGGAGCTATGTTGTCTATATTCTGTCTATCTCTTGGCCTCTCCTATTTCGGGTGCCCTGGCTAGCTTTATATACGCAACCAGCCTAGGGTTTTACAAGAGTCCTAGTCGACTACTTCTTCGGGTTGCCTTATTGGGCCTTCTCCATATTGGTCTTCTCCATATTGGGCCGAGCCAGGTATACTAATAATGGGTACCCGAAGGGTATGCCCATGTCAGTAGCCCCCGAGTTTATAGGGAAGTCGAAGACTTGCGTAGAAACTCCAAGCATAACCATCTCCGAAGTCGAAGAAATACAAGGCGAGGTCTATGTCGTAGATCATGTGTAGCGTAGATGATGTCGACGATTCTTGAAATTATCGGGTGCGCGGCAGCGCTCCCGATGGTAGTAGCCCCGAGTCTATGGGCAAGTGCTTGCACTTAGGCATAGACTCAAGTTGTACTACTCGATGAAGAAATTAACTATATTTCTGGAGGACTTGATGAAATCCATGGGCTCCCGATGGGAGTAGGCTCCACTCGAATCGTAGAATCGAGTTGAGTCTACAAAGCTTGATTGTCGTAGATGCTGTCGAAGTTATTTTTCTATCGGGTGCGCGACCAGCGCTCCCGATGGGAGTAGCCCCCGAGGCTACAGCCAAGTGTTTGCACTTGGGTGTAGGCTCAACTTGCTTTTAATCGACACCACAATTTTTCCTCTTGTATCTTGTCGGGAGAGTGAACAATGCTCTCGATAAGAGTAGCCCCCGAGCCTATGGGCAGGTGCTTGCACCTAGGCATAGGCTCAAGTTGTACTACTCGATAAAGAACTTGGCGCAGCCCCTCTTTTTATCGACTCCAGGCCGTTGCTATTTTTATTTGACATCCATATCTATATTGTACAGGGATAATGGTAGTTGGGGCTAGTTCATCGACGGATCAGGTACTAGTTAACGCTCTAGTGGCAATCCGCAAAAACCTACTTCAAGATCACGTCCCTGGACATGATCTCGGGATACTGTGTTAACTCGACAGGTGCCGCTTAAGGTCTTACCATTCGTCGAGTCCCAGTATGTTTATCGGGTACCTAACGCGTCCGTTAGATTTTCTTATCTGTTGATACGGATAAAAGTAGCAGCCTCGCGATGCCACGCCGAACGGATCTGGGGTCTTACCTTCGCAAATTTGCGGCATTCGAAATTGATCGCAACTTTGGCGTTCTGAGAATATATTGTCGAGTGCTTTTCGCCTTTGGAATAGCACATTTTATCGAGTCATATTTGATGACTTATTTTGTCTTCCCGATGGGAGTATATATTGTCGAGTGCCTTGTTCGGCGATGCAATGACCCACCTTTCGGGCTCTTCTATATTTTTCGGCGTGATGGGATAGCCGAATATATTGGATTCTTCTATATTGTTGTCAGGCATATCGCCGATGTTCTTGATCGGAAACAAATGACGAGTCAATGGACCCGAAGATTTGTCCACTGTTTTTTTTTTTTTTTTTTTTGGGTTCCTCCTTGTTGAAAATTTAGTTCCTTCTTCAGGAAATTTCTTCGGGTCCTCTTTGAGGACAATTCTTCGGGTCCTCCCTGAGGATAATTCTTCGGGACCTCCTTGGAGATAATTTGTCGAGACCTCCATGAATAAAATTTCGTCGGGTTCTCTCAAGATTTCGTCGGGTACTCTTTTGAATTCGTCGGGTTCCCTCTTGAAGACAATTTCGTCGGGTACTCTTTTGATTTCGTCGGGTTCCTCCTTGAAGATGATTTCGTCGGGTGCTCTTTTGAATTCGTCGGGTTCCTCCTTTCTTGAAGACAATTTCGTCGAGTTCTCCCTGTAGACAATTTCGTCGGCTTTCTCTCATAAATAAACAAACTTTTTCTATCTTTTCTTTCTCTTTTTCGCATGCGGTGTCAGATGCTCGGATTCGATGATATGTAAAGTGAATATATGTCGCGCAGCCCCCGAGCGTCGGGTGCGGCAAAAGTAAATGATAATCAACTTTGTGCAAAATAAAAGAACACTTAGCTTTTTGGACACGACGAAGTCGATGCATGATGAAATCTTCGAGTGCGGCGAAAAAGTCGAGCCGAAGTAGAAACCATAAAATAATGAAAGTAGATGTCGCCAAATTATTGATGGAGAAATAGCCGAGCCCCCAAGCGCTACTGAGTTGATATCATGATTGTTCAATAGATGCTATGTCACAGTTGCGACCCGAGGCGAAGTCGTTGTCGAGCCCCCGAGTATTATCCGTGTCGCCGAAAGAAAGCCATTAAGGATGAAATACTGAAGATGAATCCGAGATGAAGTACACCATCAAATATGAATCATATATTGAAGATGAATCCGCCGATATCATAGAGGATGAATCCCCCGAAAAATCTAGTAATAACCATAGAAGATGAATCCGCTGATATCATAGAGGATGAATCCATTGAGCCGAAGAAAATAGTTCCAGTAATATCCATAGAAGATGAATCCATTGACCCGGAAACGCATCGGGTAATATTATATTAGAAGAAACCAATGGTAATTTTATAAGAGGAATCCGAATAAGACAAATCCAGTAAGCCGAAGAATATAAATCCATTGAGCCGAAGATAAATTCGATAAGCCGAAGAAAAATAAATCCAATGAGCCGAGGAAGATGTATCCAGAGCCAAAGAAGATATATCCACTGAGCCGAAGAATGATATATTTCATTGAGCCGAAGAATGATATATTCTGGAGAAGATAATTCCACTAAGCCGAAGAAAAGAAATTCGCCAAGTAACCAAGTATATTTGTGGTAACGAAGTAATGACGCAGCCACAAGTGTTGGGTGTATGTTCTGTAATGTTGTAATGGTGCAGCCCTCGAGTATTCGGGTGTAACAGAAGCAAATAATAATTGAATCTTGAAAGAGGGACACTTAGCTTTTTTATCAGCCCTTCCGTCGTGAAAAGAGGTCGTGCAGCAGGCACGATCGATGTAGCCGCGCGGCGCCTGGCTGGAAGTAGTCGATGAAGAGGGCGCAGCCGATGTGGAGGATCCGCGACAGGTGAACCCCCAAGTGTGGCGAGTGCGCGGCGAAGCAGCCGAAGCTTGTTCCGATCTGTAGTTATATTACAGCGCAAAAAACTATGCCCAAATAACAGTACGCACCGAAAAAATATTTGACCAAAATAAATTTGCAAAGAGTAGTAAGAAATTGAAAATATAGCACATGATAATTCTTTTGTTTAGATGTCAAGTTCGTGATAGCAAGTTCACGTTTCCAAGAGAAACTGTAGTAAATTAATCCGTCGTGAAATTCATATAGATGCCATGTTACGCCTCAAACAGTCTATTCCATGTATATAGTTTGGTTCCAAAGGGATTAGTATCAAGTACTTCAAAACGAAGGAAAGGAGACATGTGCAGATTTGTGCACTCGATGGATTACTCATGGAATACGGAAAAAATAATGTACGGAAGGAGCGGGTTACCGATCTTATCAAAAAATCATGACGGTTGTTGATCCGTTGCCTGCATATGCTTGCCGCCAGACCTCCGTACTTGTGCTGGCTTAACGAAACAGGATCGCGTACCTTGTTTTTGTTGAGTTGACCCTGTCCGATTGGATCTGGCGATTGTTGATGATGAATCCGGTGGATCTCGCCCGGATAACAGAATCCAGCTGTCGCGCTTTCCCACAGACGGCGCCAATTGACGAGGGATTACCTCGGCAATGTCTACGTATTGTAGACTTGGGTTTCGGGAGAGAGCGACAATGGCCGGGGACGAGATTAGGCACACGACGTACCCAGCTTCGGGTCCCCTCGGTGGAGGATCCCTACGTGCTGCTAGCAATCCACTATATGATGATATGTATGTTTACAGGGTGCCGCCGTAGGCGGAGCTATGTTGTCTATATTCTGTCTATCTCTTGGCCTCTCCTATTTCGGGTGCCCTGGCTAGCTTTATATACGCAACCAGCCTAGGGTTTTACAAGAGTCCTAGTCGACTACTTCTTCGGGTTGCCTTATTGGGCCTTCTCCATATTGGTCTTCTCCATATTGGGCCGACAGGTATACTAATAATGGGTACCAAGGGTATGCCCATGTCGACCCCGATGGGATGCGGTCAAAGGGGTAGACCGCGCGGTCAACAACTAGGGTTTCGTCGTAAATCGAGCGTCGGATCCAGGGAATGGCCCCAAAACTTGTGTCTGTCCACATGGAATGCACAAAAGTGATTTGAGATGGTTTTATATCCAAGGCTACCCCTGTGTGTCCGGCTTCTGGACGGGGGTTCCTACACTGGGCAGATTCGCATGTATAGGGGGAACTCCCTCGTACGTGAACCGAGAGAAACTTGATATCATATGGGATGATTTTTGTTTACACATGTACCTATGACCTAACCAAGCTCAAATGGAGGCATATGCCCACCGGGGGACCCCCGATGGGATGCAATCAAAGGGTAGACGCGCGGTCAATGAACTAGGGTTCGTTAGAAATCGAGCTGATCTAGGGAATGGCCCCAAAACTTGTGTGTCCACATGGCAAGCACAAAATTGATTTGAGATGGTTTTATATCCAAGGCTACCGTGTGTCCGGCTTCTCGGACAGGGGTTCCTACACTTGGGAAGATTCTGCATGTATAGGGGGAACTCCCTCGTACGTGAACCGGAGAGAAACTTGATATCATATGGGATGATTTTGTTTCCACATGTACCTATGACCTAACCAAGCTCAAATGGAGGCATATGCCCACCGGGGACCCCCGATGGGATGCAGTCAAAGGGGTAGACCGCGCGGTCAACAGAACTAGGGTTTCGTCAGAAATCGAGCGTCGGATCTAGGGAATGGCCCCAAAACTTGTGTGTGTCCACATGGCATGCACAAAATTGATTTGAGATGATTTTATATCCAAGGCTACCCCCCAGTGTGTCCGGCTTCTCGGACAGGGGTTCCTACACTTGGGGCATTCGGATGTATAGGGGGAACTCCCTGGAGTTGAACCGGAGAGAATCTTGGGATCATATGGGATGATCCTTGTTTCCACATGTACCTATGACCTAACCAAGCTCAAATGGAGGCATATGCCCACCGGGGGACCCCCGATGGGATGCAATCAAAGGGTAGACCGCGCGGTCAACGAACTAGGGTTTCGTGGAAATCGAGCACCGGATCTGGGGAATGGCCCAAAACTTGTGTCTGTCCACATGGAATGTACAAAAGTGATTTGAGATGGTTTTATATCCAAGGCTACCCCCAGGTGTGTCCGGCTTCTGACAGGGGTTCCTACACTTGGGCGTGGCATGTATAGGGGAACTCCTCGGAGTTGAACCGGAGAGAAACTTGAGATCATATGGGATGATCCTTGTTTCCACATGTACCTATGACCTAACCAAGCTCAAATGGAGGCATATGCCCACCGGGGACCCCCGATTGGATGCAGTCAAAGGGGTAGACCGCGCGGTCACCGAACTAGGGTTTCGTCAAATCGAGCACCGGATCCAGGGAATGGCCCAAAAGCTTGTGTCTGTCCACATGGAATGCACAAAAGTGATTTGAGATGGTTTTATATCCAAGGCTACCCCGTGTGTCCGGCTTCTCGGATGGGGTTCCTACACTTAGGCGATTATGCATGTATAGGGGAACTCCCCGGAGTTGAACCGGAGAGAAACTTGAGATCATATGGGATGATCCTTGTTTCCACATGTACCTATGACCTAACCAAGCTCAAATGGAGGCATATGCCCACCGGGGGACCCCCGATTGGATGCAGTCAAAGGGGTAGACCGCGCGGTCAACAGAACTAGGGTTTCGTCGGAAATCAAGCACCGGATCCAGGGAATGGCCCAAAAGCTTGTGTCTGTCCACATGGAATGCACAAAAGTGATTTGAGATGGTTTTATATCCAAGGCTACCCCCCAGGTGTGTCCGGCTTCTCGGACAGGGGTTCCTACACTTAGGCAGATTATGCATGTATAGGGGGAACTCCCTCGGAGTTGAACCGGAGAGAAACTTGAGATCATATGGGATGATCCTTGTTTCCACATGTACCTATGACCTAACCAAGCTCAAATGGAGGCATATGCCCACCGGGGGACCCCCGATGGGATGCAGTCAAAGGGGTAGACCGCGCGGTCAACAGAACTAGGGTTTCGTCGGAAATCGAGCATCGGATCTAGGGAATGGCCCCAAAACTTTTGTGTGTCCACATGGAATGCACAAAAGTGATTTGAGATGGTTTTATATCCAAGGCTACCCCCTGGTGTGTCCGGCTTCGGACGGGGGTTCCTACAATTGGGCAGATTCTCGCATGTATAGGGGGAACTCCTCGGAGTTGAACCGGAGAGAATCTTGGGATCATATGGGATGATCCTTGTTTCCACATGTACCTATGACCTAACCAAGCTCAAATGGAGGCATATATCCACCGGGGGACCCCCGATGGATGCGGAAAGGGGTAGACCGCGCGGTCAAAAACTAGGGTTTCGTTAGAAATCGAGCGTCGGATCTGTGGAATGGCCCCAAAACTTGTGTTTGTCCACATGTAATGCACAAAAGTGATTTGAGATGGTTTTATATCCAAGTCTACCCCCCAGGTGTCTCCGGCTTCTCGGACAGGGGGTTCCTACACTTGGGCAGATTCTGCATGTATAGGGGGAACTCCCTCGTACGTGAACCGGAGAGAAACTTGATATCATATGGGATGATTTTGGTTTCCACATGTACCTATGACCTAACCAAGCTCAAATGGAGGCATATGCCCACCGGGGACCCCCGATGGGATGCGTCAAAGGGGTAGACCGCGCGGTCAACGAACTAGGGTTTCGTCGGAAATCGAGCATCGGATCTAGGGAATGGCCCCAAAACTTGTGTGTGTCCACATGGAATGCACAAAAGTGATTTGAGATGGTTTTATATCCAAGGCTACCCCCCCAGGTGTGTCCGGCTTCTCGGACAGGGGGTTTCTACACTTGGGCAGATTCTGCATGTATAGGGGGAACTCCCTCGTACGTGAACCGGAGAGAAACTTGATATCATATGGGATGATTTTGTTTCCACATGTACCTATGACCTAACCAAGCTCAAATGGAGGCATATGCCCACCGGGGGACCCCCGATGGGATGCAGTCAAAGGGGTAGACCGCGCGGTCAACAGAACTAGGGTTTCGTCAGAAATCGAGCGTCGGATCTAGGGAATGGCCCCAAAACTTGTGTGTGTCGACATGGAATGCACAAAAGTGATTTGAGATGATTTTATATCCAAGGCTACCCCCCAGGTGTGTCCGGCTTCTCGGACGGGGTTCCTACACTTGGGATTCGCATGTATAGGGGGAACTCCCTCGGAGTTGAACCGAGAGAATCTTGGGATCATATGGGATGATCCTTGTTTCCACATGTACCTATGACCTAACCAAGCTCAAATGGAGGCATATGCCCACCGGGGGACCCCGATGGGATGCAGTCAAAGGGGTAGACCGCGCGGTCAACAGAACTAGGGTTTCGTCAGAAATCGAGCGTCGGATCTAGGGAATGGCCCCAAAACTTGTGTGTGTCCACATGGCATGCACAAAATTGATTTGAGATGGTTTTATATCCAAGGCTACCCCCGGTGTGTCCGGCTTCTCGGACAGGGGGTTCCTACACTTGGCAGATTCTGGATGTATAGGGGGGAACTCCCTCGTACGTGAACCGGAGAGAAACTTGGTATCATATGGGATGATTTTTGTTTCCACATGTACCTATGACCTAACCAAGCTCAAATGGAGGCATATGCCCACCGGGGGACCCCCGATGGGATGCAGTCAAAGGGGTAGACCGCCGATGAAAGGGGTAGATCTGCGGGGCTCCCAGATTAGGGTTTCGTCTACCGGAGGGAATATTTATGTAAGATAGGGTAATTATTGATACTACATGTTCCAATGACCTAACACAACACAAATTAAGAGAAAAGTACATGGGTCGACTGTTATGAGAGGCCGGTCAAAGGGGTAGATCTGCGGGGCTCCCGGATTAGGGTTTCGTCTACCGGAGGGAATATTGAAGTAAGAAAGGGTAATTATTGATACTACATGTTCCGATGACCTAACACAACACAAAGGAAGAGAAAAGTCCATGGGTCAGCTGTCATCGGAGGTCGGTCAAAGGGGTAGATCTGCGGGGCAACCGGATTAGGGTTTCGTGTACGGGAGAAAATATTAAGTTAAGATGTGGTTAAAAAAATTATGCGCGTAGCTTGGGAATGTAGAAGATCAAAACAAATTTGTATGGACCTACATTTAATATATTTTATAATATAATTGACATTAAGAAAATTTAAATAAAAAATAAATTGAAAAAAGAAAAAAGGGGGGCTATGCCGAGGGCTGCCGTCGGCATAGCCTTGGCCCTCGGCATAGGCTATGGGCACAGGCACGTTTAGGGTTTGGTCGAGCCGGACCACGCGCCCAAGCCCGAGCCAGACCCTTCTCCCCCGCGCGCCTGAGCCCGCCGCCACCCATCTCTGCTCCTCCCCCGCCCGCTGCCACGCTCCCCGCCGCCGGCAACCACCTCCCCGCCGCCCGCCGCCCTCCCCTGCTCCCCCTCCACCTCTGCAAGCACCTCCTCGCCGCTACCTCCACCTCTCCCGAGCTCCCCTTTACCTCGCGCCGCCGCCAGCAGCCGCACGCCGCTCTCCTCCTCGTCCTCGCGCCCCAACCCGCAGTCCCCTGGCCGGCCTCCTCCTCGCGCCCCCGCCCACCAAGCTCCCTGGCCGGCCTCCTCCTCCCGCTGCCCGGCCATCTTCCCTGCAACACACTGTAAGAATTCCTTTTTTTATTTGTGTATTAGTTTTAGTTGTTGAAATTAAAATGTGTAAGAAAATAGTAATTGAAATGTGTAATTGATTTGAAATAGAAAGAAAGAAATAGTAATTGAAATTGAAATTGAAAGAAATTGAAATTGAAATTAAAATTGATTTGAAAATTGTAAAGAAATAGAAATGAAATGGAAATGTGTAATAGAAATAGAAATGAATATGTTTAATAATGGAAATAGAAATGCACATGTGAATTTTTTCTAATATTGTGAATTTGTAATAGGCCATGTGGTGACCGCCTCGTCATGAGCACCCCGGCGTGACTATCCCGGATCTTGACCCGCTTCTCGACGGTCGCCGATATCGACACTCGGTTGTTGGACTACTTCCTCTACAGCCGAGGGTGAGCTAAATTTCCAACTTCATCTCCGCATTTTCTTATGTCACTAGATTCATTTTCCAAGTCCAGTTGCGTAACCTAGGTGTCACTTCCCGTCCGCGAGCGTTACGCGGATAAATATGCATTAGTGGTCCGCATATTTTGAACCGTAACGCTTGCGGCATTTACGGGACAGTCGGCGGATGCGTAGTTGTCTACGTTTTCCATGTTCTACTCCGGTCCGAGTCAGGATTTCGGCGGCGCCTCCCCGTTGTTCTCCGGATGCACATCCTCTCGGCTTTTTGCCGAGACGTGTATCGGGAGAGCAGCGGGGAGGTGCTGCCGAAATTCTGACTTGGACCGGGGTAGAGCATGGAGAACGTAGCCAACTACGGATCCGGCGGCTGCTAGGAGCCCACCTAGTAGAGATGTAGGTTGATGCATGCGTTTCGCCCGGTAAAATAAATAAAAATATGATGCATTTAATTTCCTATTTGATATAAATGCTATGTCTGTGGTTTGGCTCCCAATAAAGCAGAGGATGGCTGATAATGGATGGATGTACAATGAGCGTGTTAGTGCGACTGAGAAAACAGATGAGTGGACAAGGAAGACCCATTTTCTAGTGAATGAGTTAGCGCGTGGTACAAAGGGGCTGGTTCGGGCACTTTGCCCCTGTGTTCGCTGCGTGAAGCGTCAACGTCGTGGGAAGGATGAAATGTATAGACACCTTCTGCAATATGGGTATATGCATGGGTACGTCACGGAAATCGACTTTGATGAGCGCGAACGTGACAGAGGTGAGGTGATGCGGCAGCGGCTCAATGGCAATGAGTACGATGGAATTAGAGACTTTCTAGATGATCTCGTCCATGCCGATGTCCCGGATTCGCCACCTCCAGAACCGGAGGCGCCGCCAGAACCGGAGGCGCCGCCAGAACCGGAGGAACCAGAGCCAACCGCGAAGGCCTTCTATGATATGATTGCCGCGGCTAAGAGGCCTCTGTACGAGGGCGCCGCGATTTCTCAGCTCGATGCCATCTCCCAATGTCTAGCCGACAAGACCCGGTACAACACCACCCGTGAGGGCTTTGAAGCAAGTCTGAAAACAACTGGTAACATGTTGCCCAAAGATCATTGTCTGCCTCAAAGCCTGCACGCGACGAGGAGAATGATGAAGGACCTCAACATGGATTATCAAAGGATAGACTGTTGTCCGAAAGGCTGCGTTCTATTTTGGAGACAGTATGCGGAGGACAAGTACTGTCCCATCTGTAAGCAGTCTAGGTATGAAGAGGTAACGGGAAAGGATGGTCAGGTGAGGCAGTCAAGCACCGCAAAGTCGATTCTTCGATATCTCCCATTCATAAAAAGAATCCAGCGGCTTTACATGCACGAGGAGACAGCCAAACAGATGACGTGGCACAAGTATGGGAAGAGATTCGTGGACGAAAACAAGAAGTTGAAGATGGGACATCCATCCGATGGTACGGCATGGAAGAACTTCGATACAAAACACCCGCTTAAGGCAGCCGAGGCTCGGAATGTCAGAATTGCGATAGCAACAGATGGTTTCAATCCATATGGTATGTCGACTGCCAATTACAGTTGCTGGCCCGTGTTTGTTATTCCGCTCAATCTCCCTCCCGGAGTCCTAATGACGAGGAAGACCATGTTTCTGTCGCTGATCATTCCAGGCCCTCATTACCCGGGGAAGAATTTGAGTGTCTACATGCAGCCGATTGTGGAAGATTTGAACCACTCTTGGCACCACGGGACATTGACGTACGACCGAGCATCGAAGACAAACTTCTACATGAAAGTTTGGTTGCAGTATACCATGCATGACATGCCCGGGTACGCCCTAACATGCGGATGGTGTACAGCTGGTAAGTGGCCATGCCCAGTGTGCAGGCATCGGCTTGAGTTCCTTTGGCTACAGAAGGGTCGCAAGTATGTTGCGTTTGACACGAATCGACAGTTCCTCAAAAGGAGGCATCCGTTTAGAGAAGACAAAAAGAACTTCAAGAAGGGCAAAGTTGTGCATGAAAAAAAAGATGTGCCGAAGTTTGATGGTACACTTGTTGAAGCCGAGCTACGTGCTCTCGTGCCGGCAGCGACGCCAACTGGCCATCAATTTGAGGGATATGGTGTAACGCACAACTGGACTCATGAGGCGGCCTTAACGAAGCTCGAGTATTACAAGGACCTCGAACTTCCCCATAACATCGATGTGATGCACACTGTAAAGAATGTCGCGGAGTCCGTCTTTCACACATGCCTGAACATTCCCGGGAAGTCAAAGGATAATGTCAAGGCTAGAGTCGATGTTGAGATCCTCTGTGATAGGGAAAAATTACACATGAAGCGTCCTATTGGCCGTCAAAAGAATTGGTTCAAGCCGCATGCCAACTTCTGCCTTGATTCCATCCAAAAGAAGGAGGCATTCAGGTGGCTCAAATACGTCGTGATGTTCCCTGATGGTTATTGCTCGAATATGAGTAAGGGAGTTAATCTTTCGACGGGAAAAGTCACCGGGCTCAAGAGTCACGACTATCATATATGGATTCAGCGGCTCATGCCGGTGATGCTTCGAGGGTATATCCCCGAGAAAGTCTGGCGAGTGCTTGCGCAGTTGAGCCATTTCTTCCGCACGCTCTGTGCTAAGCAGATATGTCCCAAGGTTATTGCAAAGCTACAACATACAGTGCCGGAGTTGCTATGCAATTTGGAGATGATATTTCCGCCAGGCTTCTTTACTCCGATGGCACATCTCATTGTGCACCTCGCCAACGAGGCACTCTTGGGTGGCCCGGTGCAGTTTCGTTGGCAGTTCTGTATTGAGAGAGAGTTTAAGTATATTCGAAAGATAACTGGAAACAAGGCCAAGATTGAAGCATGCATAGCTGAGGCAATATGCCTTCGGGAGATGGCAGATGCCGCGACAACGTACTATCCCGATGATGTTCCCACTCAGCATAACCCGGTCACTCGTTACAATGTCGACGTGCCCGAGAATGACCCCAAGCTAAAACTATTCCAATTCCCCGGTGGCAAGGCTGGTAAAGGAACAAAATATAAATTGGATAACGAAGAGAAGGATTGTATAATGCTATATGTGCTTATGAACATGGAGGAAGTGATCCCATTCGTAAGGTAAAATGGTGAACAAATTACTTTGCAGCTAGTAACCTCGTCTCGGTCTAATGCTTATTTTCTCCTTTCAGCAAATTCACGGATGAAATGTGGCCGTATGATGAATTGCCCGAACCCTCGGAGATGGACACTCTACTGAAAGAGGGTGCTCCCGGAATTAATAAAAACTTTGTGACATGGTTCATGGAAAAAGTAATTTCTAACCTTTCCTCTTACATTGCAACATGTGACTTGTCCGTCTTATTACACGTAACTAATGCACACAACAAATTTGAAATGTTCTTGTAGGGCCGTGAGAGAAACGTTGATATGATAGATGAGTTGAAATGTGTTTCCCAAGGTTGTAGCCGTGAGGTGACCAAGTATGAGAAGTATGATGTGAATGGGTTTCGCTTCCACACAGAGACGCACCAGAAGGGCCGGGCGAATCCCAAAACGATAAATACTGGGGTCTTCACCAAAGGAGCCAACAACTTTGATTACTACGGAAGGTTACAAAGTGTATACGAGTTGACATTCAATCGTACGAACGTGCAACTCAATATCGTCGTGTTCAAGTGTCATTGGTTCGACCCAATAGGTGGACAGAGAAGTGATAAGTCCATTGGGTTAGTTGAAGTTAAGCCTTCAACCACCTATAGCGGAGCCGATGTCTTTGTTGTGGCTCACCAAGCCAAGCAAGTTTATTATTTGCCCTACCCATGCCAGAAAGCGGAACTCAAGGGTTGGGAAGTCGTCTTCCAGGTATCGTGATGACCCACAAGTATAGGGGTGTATCGTAGTATCTTCGATAAGTAAGAATGTCGATCCCAACGAGGAGCAGAAGGTGTTGGCAGCAGTTTCGATGAAGGATTCACTGTAAATGCTCACAGAAGTATTCAGGGGGTTTTGATATTGCAGATAAATAAAGTACGAGTAAGTAAAATGCGAGAGAAATAATTGCAGCGAGTGGCCCAATCCTTTTTAGCACAAAGGACAAGCCGGTTTGTTTACTTATAATGACCAAACGTTCCTGAGGACACATGGGAATTTTAGTCTAGTGATTTCGCTTCATGTAGCTAAATAATCTTCATTGTTTTGATAAGTGTTGTGTGGGTGAACCTATGCTAATGCACCGCCCTTCCTAGGACTAATACATACTTGTGATTATACCCCTTGCAAGCATCCGCAACTACAAGAAAGTAATTAAGATAAATCTAACCACAGCCTTAAACTCTGAGATCCTGCGATCCCTCCGCATCGATATACTAACGGGGGCTTAGGTTTCTGTCACTCCGGCAACCCCGCAATTAGCAACCGAATACAAGATGCACTCCCTAGACCCATAAATGGTGAAGTGTCGTGTAGTCGACGTTCACACGACACCACTAGAAGAATGACACCACAACTTAAATATCATAACATTGAATATTACTCAACCATAATTCACTACTAGCATTTAGACTTCACCCATGTCCTCAAGAACTAAACGAACTACTCATGAGACATCATATGGAATACAATCAGAGGTGATATGATGATGAATAACAATCTGAACATAAACCTTGGTTCAATGGTTTCACTCAATAGCATCTACAACAAGTATAGAATAACACCGGGAGAGTTTCCCTATCAAACAATCAAGATTTAACCCGAATTGCTACAGCGGTGACGAGGTGCAGCGGTGGTGATGGCGGTGTAGATGGTGGAGATGATGATGATGATGATGGAGATGATGTCCCGCTCGATGACGATGGCGATGGCGTCGATTTCCTCCCGGAGGGAATTTCCCCGGCGGATTCCCGCCCGCCGGAGCTCTTTCTCTCTGGTGTTCTCCGCCCCGAGGCGGCTGTAACCCTTCGTGAGGTCCTCTCTCGTGGCTTAGGTTTTCGGGACGAAGGAGTACGCAAAGAAAAGGAGGCGAAAGGGCTGTGGGGCCCCCGAGCACAGGTGGCGCGGCCAGGCCTGGGCGCGCCGCCCGTGTCCGCCCACAAGGCTCTTCTCTTCTCCCCTTCGGCTCCCTCCGTCATCTGGAAAATAGGAATTTACGTGAAATTCCCTTCCACAGTTGATCTTCCGAAATATTGCGTTGACGGTGCTTTTTCCAGCAGAATCCCGGCTGTGCTTGATCCTCCAATAATGATGAAACATGCAAAATAGATGAAATAACATAAGTATTGTGTCCCAATATGAAATATATCAATGAATAACAGCAAATTATGATACAAAATAGTGATGCAAATTGGACGTATCAACTCCCCCAAGCTTAGACCTCGCTTGTCCCCAAGCGAAACTGAGCTCGATAAACAAGACCACATGTTTATGGAGTGAAGAGTCGATAAATAAAATACGGACAAGAAGCATCATATTCATTCACACAAGACATTCTAGTAAACAACTTCCTCATATAACTCATCTCGAAATAAGTAAAGAGAAATCACAAGTAAAGGTGCATAAGAAATCATAATTGGTGATGGCAAACTTTGTTCTTGGTCAGAGAACTACTAACGGATTGTACTTCTAAGCAAAGCTTTCATATTAGAATTTATAGCTGAGCCTTCATATTTAAGCATAACAATCTCTTCATAATCATTGATAACTTCAAAGTTATATTCATTCAGATAAAATTGGTACTAAACAAGAAAGTATAAAAGACATGATTAACTGAATCATAGCATAAATGATTGGTTCACAACAACTCAATTGCTTGCTTGAGATAGAGGGAAATAGGTTTACTGACTCAACATAAAAGTAAAAGACAGGCCCTTCGCAGAGGGAAGCAGGGATTAAATCATGTGCTAGAGCTTTTCAAGTTTTGAAATCATATAAAGAGAATAAAAGTAAGATTTTGAGCGGTGTTTGTTGTTGTCAACGAATGGTAGCGGGTACTCTAACCCCCTTGCCAAACGAACCTTCAAAGAGCGGCTCCCATGAGGGACGGCATTTCTACCAGCAAGGTAGATCATCCCCCTCTCTTTTGTTTACACATGTATTTTAGTTTTATTAAGGATGACACTCCCCCCTTGGCTTTCTCAATCCATGGCTAACCGAATCCTCGGGTGCCTTCCAACATTCACATACCATGGAGGAGTGTCTATTGCAAAATTAAGTTGCTTACTGATAAGTCAGAGCAAAACATGTGAAGAGAATTATTAATGAAGGTTATTAATTGAGGCTGGGAACCTCATTGCCAGCTATTGCAAAATTATTGGATAAGCGGATGTGCCGCTAGTCCATTGTGAAAGTCCGCCCAACAAGATTGAAAGATAAAACACCACATACTTCCTCATGAGCTATAGAACATTGACACAAATAAGGAGTAGTATAGTTTGAATAATTTAAAGGTAGCACATGAAGTATTTACTTGGAATGGCAGAAAATACCATGTAGTAGGTAGGTATGGTGGACACAAATGGCATAGGTTTGGTCTAAGGTTATGGATGTATGAGAAGCATCTCCTCTCAATACAGGTCTTTGGCTAGCAAGGTTTGATAGCAAGCATAAAGGTTGAGGGAAACAAACAAATATACACATGATAGAAACAATCATGCATCTTTCTCATAAGCACAAGCAATTTTAACTTTAGAATACTAAGCATAGAGATAATAGTAATATATCTAAGTGCATTTCTCTCTTCTATTAAACATCAAGATGTTGTTGCTATTGACCAATGCTAAGTTTGCCAAAACCAAATAGATTTACTTGATGCTCCCAAAGTGATATCAATACTCATGTCAAGAGTAATCATATAATGGAGATTGCAAACTAAAATAAGATGTGCAAAAAGTAAATGATAAGACTTCTCATTAATATTCCATAACGATAACTCACACCAACGGATACATAGATAACTAACTAAGAGAGATACTTCCACATTGCATACTATTCCATATGATAACTTCCCTACTCATGATATGACACTACTTAATAGTAAAAGATAAAGGTGGTGATGTGATACCGCGGCACTCCCCCAAGCTTGGAACAAACCAAGGGGATGCCAATACCGATGATGAATTACTCCTTCGGTGATGATGGTGATGGATTCTTCTCGACAAGCTTCCTGACAAGCTCCTGTAAACCTTCAATCTCATAGGTGAGGTTGCGAATCATCTCCGAGTTGTGCTCAACGCGGCTCATAATCATGTCCGGTGGTGAATCCCAACTCTTAGAATTGTTTCCCCATCCTTCAGCTTCAGATTTCATCTCTCCTGCATTGTCAGAACGATTTATATCCCAATTACTTGGCAACACTACCTTGGGGGTTCTTTCAGTTTGACGATCGTAGATTAGATTGCGGTAAGGGTTGTAATGGCTCGGAGAAGATGTCCTTGGAGCCAAGTAATGACGTGGAACCGCTCCTCCGGTAGTGATTCGTGCACTCCTCTTGACGTCGGATGGATTTGATATCACGCCAATACTTGCAACGGTGGCTTGCTGGTGTTCCTGCGGAGCTTCCTCCACTTCTTCCTCATCATCTCTTGCATCTTCTTTCTTCAGCTCCGGGTCTTGAATATTTTCCTTCAAAGGTTCCTTGTCCTTGTTGTTGGAGGCCATGGTGCTTCTAGATCAAAACAAATCTGGCAGAAACAGCTCGAAACAAAACACGACGAGAAAACGATATTACGGACCTCCAGGGGTCCGGGAGATTATATAGCAAATATTTTTACGACAAAAGGAAGGTTCCAGATCGAACGAAGTCGGGGGACGAGGCGGCCAGACCATAGGTCGGCGCGGGCCCAGGTCAGGCCGCGCCGGCCTATGGTGGCACCCCCTCGTGCGTCCTTTCCACTCCGTTTCGAACTCGTAATTTTTCATATTTTCTAAAAACAGCAGAAATAATGTTCGGAAAGGTAAACGCGGACTTTTTATTACCTGTACTGTTACCTATTCAAACTCCAGTTCTGGCGGACTGTCAATTTGTCCTTTGATGAAGGCCTCCGGTGTTTCCACTTGAATAATATCAACATCAACATTATAAGAATCACCTGAAATATAATGCTTGAGTCTTTGTCCATTCACCACTTGCGTGGCATTGCCTTGGAGAGAGCTAATTTTAATTGCTCCTGAACGATACACCTCCTCAACAACATATGGTCCTTCCCACTTCGAGAGTAATTTCCCTGCAAAGAATCTGAGACGAGACCGATACAATAGAACTTGATCTCCAACATTAAATTCTCTTTTAATGATCCTTCTATCATGCCACTTCTTAACTTTTTCTTTAAAGAGTTTAGCATTTTCATAAGCTTCACTTCTCCATTCATCTAGAGAACTTAGTTGCAACAACCTCTTATTACCGGCCAATTTAGGATCTTTATTTAGTTCTCTAACAGCCCAATAAGCTTTGTGCTCTAGTTCTAAAGGTAAATGACAAGCTTTTCCATAAACCATTTTATAAGGTGACATTCCCATAGGATTTTTATAAGCAGTTCTATAAGCCCATAGTGCTTCTTTCAATTTGCTAGCCCAATTCCTCCTAGATTTATTAACAGTCTTTCCTAAAATAGCTTTAATCTCTCTATTTGATAATTCTACTTGACCACTAGTTTGAGGGTGATAAGGAGAAGCAATTCTATGATTAATACCATACTTAGCAAGAGTTTTTCTAAAACCTCCATGAATAAAATGAGAACCTCCATCAGTCATAATATATCTAGGTACTCCAAATCTAGGAAATATAACATCTACAAGCATTTTTATAGAGGTCTCACCATCAGCACTCCTTGTAGGTATAGCTTCTACCCATTTAGTAACATAATCAACAGCGACAAGTACATGAGTGTTACCGTCTGAAGAAGGGAAAGGACCCATGAAGTCGAATCCCCAACAATCGAATGGTTCAATAACAAGAGTATAATTCATAGGCATTTCATTGCGTCTGGAGATATTACCAACTCTTTGACATTCATCACAAGATAAAATAAATTTCCTTGCATCTTTGAAGAGTGTTGGCCAATAAAAACCTGATTGTAGAACCTTTTGCGCGGTTCTATCTCCAGCGTGATGTCCTCCATAAACACTACCATGACATTTATTCAATATCTCCTGTTGTTCATATTCAGGAACACATCTTCGCATAATACCATCTACTCCTTCTTTATATAAGTGTGGGACATCCCAAAAATAATGCCTCAAGTCATAAAAGAATTTCCTCCTTTGCTGAGCTGAAAAGGTTGGAGGCAAATACTTCGAAACAATAAAGTTAGCATAATCTGCATACCAAGGGCTCTCTCGCGAGCTCACCTTTATTACAGCCAATTGTTCATTTGGAAAACTATCATTAACAGGAACAGGATCATAAGCAATATTTTCCAATCTAGACAAATTATCAGCAACAGGATTATCAGCACCTTTCCTATCTATAATATGTAAATCAAATTCTTGCAACAGAAGTACCCATCTAATAAGCCTTGGCTTAGCATCTTTCTTTGTCATAAGGTATCTAATTGCAGCATGATCAGTATGAATTGTAACTTTCGAATCAACAATATAGGGTCTAAACTTATCACAAGCAAAGACTACAGCTAACAATTCTTTTTCAGTTGTAGCATAATTTCTTTGAGCAGCATCAAGAGTCTTACTAGCATAATGAATAACATTTAATTTTTTATCTACCCGCTGTCCAAGAACAGCGCCTACAGCAAAATCACTAGCATCACACATAATTTCAAAAGGCAAATTCCAATCAGGAGGTTCGACTACAGGAGCAGTTGTTAAGGCTTTCTTTAGAGTTTCAAAAGCTTCCTTACAATCATCATCAAAAACAAAAGGTACATCTTTTTGAAGAAGATTAGTAAGAGGCTTTGAAATTTTAGAGAAATCTTTAATAAATCTCCTATAAAACCCAGCATGACCAAGAACACTACGAATACCTTTAACATCCCTCGGATAGGGCATCTTCTCAATTGCCTCAACTTTAGCTCTATCAACTTCAATACCTCTCTCGGAAATTTTATGTCCCAATACAATTCCTTCATTAACCATAAAGTGGCATTTCTCCCAATTAAGAACAAGGTTAGTTTCTTCACATCTCTGCAAAACTTTATCAAGGTTTCGCAAGCAATTATCAAAAGAATTCCCATAGACAGAAAAATCATCCATGAACACCTCTACAATACTTTCGCAAAAACCATGAAAAATAGCAGACATGCATCTTTGAAAAGTAGCAGGAGCATTACATAAACCAAAAGGCATACGCCTATAAGCATAAGTTCCATAAGGACAAGTAAATGTGGTTTTCTCTTGATCTTTAGCTTTAACAGCAATTTGTGAAAACCCAAATAACCATCAAGAAAGCAAAAATGAGTATTTTTAGATAACCTTTCTAGCATTTGATCAATAAAGGGTAAAGGGTAATGATCTTTCTTAGTAACTTTATTAACTTTTCGAAAATCAATGCACATTCTATAACCTACAACTATTCTTTGGGGAATAAGCTCATCATTATCATTAGGCACAACAGTCATTCCTCCTTTCTTAGGAACACAATGCACAGGACTAACCCATCTACTATCAGCAATAGGATATATAATACCAGCTTCAAGGAGTTTTAATACCTCGTTCCTTACCACTTCCTTCATCTTCGGAATTAGACGACGTTGATGTTCAACAACAGGCTTTGCATCTTCTTCCATATTAATAGCATGTTGGCAAATAGAAGGAGAAATCCCTTTCAAATCATCAAGAGTATAGCCAATAGCTCCTCGGTGTTTCTTCAATATTTCCAATAACCTTTCTTCCTCAATCTCTGAAAGCTTAGAACTAATAATAACAGGATATATTTTCTTATCATCAATATGAGCATATTTAAGATTATCAAAAAAAAAAACAGGATCTTCCTTCGGTGGCGGTGTTGTACCCAAATCTTCCACCGGTAAATCATGCTTGAGAATAGGTTGACGAAGAAAAATTTCCTCAAGCTCATCTCTTTCTTTCCTAAAAGCTTCACTTTCACTATTCTCCAAATGTTGCTGCAAAGGATTATTAGGAACAAGAACAATAGATGCACACTGCTCCATTTTAAAATCATTACTAGGCAAGTCAACTTTATAAGGAGTTTTGGTAAATTTAGAAAAGTTAAATTCATAAGGTTCACCAGCAAATCTAGTCAAAATTTTCTCTTTCTTACAATCTATAATAGCTCCACAAGTATTTAGAAAAGGTCTACCAAAAATGATAGGACAATGATCACTAGCAGCAGAACCAAGTACCAAAAAGTCAGCAGGATATTTAATCTTACCACATAGAACTTCCACATCTCGAACAATACCAATTGGAGAAATAGTTTCTCTATTAGCCAGATGAATAACCACATCAATATCTTCAAGTTCACAAGAACCAATTTCGTGCATAATCTCCGTGTAAAGCTCATAAGGTATAGCACTAACACTTGCACCAATATCACATAAACCATAATAGCAATGATCACCAATTCTAACAGATAGCATAGGAACACTAACTTGTTTGGATTTATTAGGATGTGAAACAATATTAGAAGCATCTTCACAGAAAATAATATGACCATCCTCCACATTTTCAGTCACAAGATCCTTAACTATTGCAACAGCAGGTTCAATTTTAATTTGTTCTTCAGGTTCTTTAGGTTTCTTTTCACTTTTATTAACCGCACTAGATATGACAGAGTACTCCTTCATTTTAGCAGGGAAAGGAGTTTTTTCAATATAAGCTTCAGGAATAACATTATCAGCAGTTTCAACCACTACACATTTGTTTACAGATGAATCAATTTTATCTTTATACGGTTCATGATACTTATCAAAATTCTTCTTAGGCAGTTCATAATGAGAGGCAAAAGCTTTATAAAGATTTGCAACAACTTGGGAATCAAGACCATATGTAGCACTCATATTACGAAATTTATCAGTATCCATAAAAGCTTCAATGCATTTATAATCATAAATTATACCTGATTCTCTATCTTTGTCGTTCTCCCATCCTTCAGTATTTTCTTGGATCCGATCAAGAAGGTCTCTTTTAAACTCTTCATTCTTGCGTGTAAATGATCCAGAACAAGAAGTATCCAGCAAGGTCTTGTCTTGAAAAGAAAGTCTTGCATAGAAATTATCAATAATAACATTACCAGGAAGCTCATGAATGGGGCATTTGAGCATTAAAGACTTCAATCTCCCCCAAGCTTGGGCAATACTTTCTCCATCATGAGGCCAGAAATTATATATGCGGTTCCGATCTTTGTGAATTTCACTTGGAGGATAAAATTTGGAATAAAATAAAGGCACAATGTCCTCCCAATCAATAGAATCACCATTCTTCAGCAATTTATACCAGTGCGCCGCTTTACCAGACAGCGATATAGTGAATAGTTTCTTCCTAACTTCATTCATAGAAATACCTGCACATTTGAATAACCCGCATAATTCATGCAAAAACAGTAAATGATCACCAGGATGGACAGTTCCATCCCCTTCATAGCGGTTATCCATAACACGTTCAATAATTTTCATAGGTATTTTATATGGTACTACTTCCTCACCTGGCGCTTCATCCACTACCGTTGTAGTAGTAGA
Source organism: Lolium multiflorum (assembly GCA_030979885.1). Classification (NCBI taxonomy): domain Eukaryota; kingdom Viridiplantae; phylum Streptophyta; class Magnoliopsida; order Poales; family Poaceae; genus Lolium; species Lolium multiflorum. The sequence goes on from JAUUTY010000155.1 coordinate 251,864, forward strand.
TTTCCCAAATAGAAATTGAAGAGAAGATCTCTCCATAATGATTTATAGCAGCAGGCAGAAATAAAATCAGCACAAACAGAAAGGTTTTCCTTACCAATTCCGCTTACCAATAGCGCTTCACTCCCAATGGCGCCAGAAAATAGTCTTGATGACCCACAAGTATAGGGGGTGTATCGTAGTATCTTCGATAAGTAAGAATGTCGATCCCAACGAGGAGCGAAGGTGTTGGCAGCGGTTTCGATGAAGGATTCATGTAAATGCTCACTGCAAGTATTCAGGGGGTTTTGATATTGCAGATAAATAAAGTACGAGTAAGTAAAATGCGAGAGAAATAATTGCAGCGAGTGGCCCAATCCTCTTTAGCACAAAGGACAAGCCGGTTTGTTTACTTATAATGACCAAACGTTTCTGAGGACACATGAGAATTTTAGTCTAGTGCTTTCGCTTCATGTAGCTAAATAATCTTCATTGTTTTGATAAGTGTTGTGTGGGTGAACCTATGCTAATGCACCGCCCTTCCTAGGACTAATACATACTTGTGATTATACCCCTTGCAAGCATCCGCAACTACAAGAAAGTAATTAAGATAAATCTAACCACAGCCTTAAACTCGAGATCCTGCGATCCCTCCTGCATCGATATACTAACGGGGGCTTAGGTTTCTGTCACCCGGCAACCCCGCAATTAGCAACCGAATACAAGATGCACTCCCCTAGGCCCATAAATGGTGAAGTGTCGTGTAGTCGACGTTCACACGACACCACTAGAAGAATGACACCACAACTTAAATATCATAACATTGAATATTACTCAACCATAATTCACTACTAGCATTTAGACTTCACCCATGTCCTCAAGAACTAAACGAACTACTCACGAGACATCATATGGAATACAATCAGAGGTGATATGATGATGAATAACAATCTGAACATAAACCTTGGTTCAATGGTTTCACTCAATAGCATCTACAACAAGTATAGAATAACACCGGAGAGTTTCCCCTATCAAACAATCAAGATTTAACCCGAATTGCTACAGCGGTGACGAGGTGCAGCGGTGGTGATGGCGGTGTAGATGGTGGAGATGATGATGATGATGATGGAGATGATGTCCCGCTCGATGACGATGGCGATGGCGTCGATTTCCCCCTCCGGAGGGAATTTCCCCCGGATTCCTGCCCGCCGGGAGAGCTCTTTCTCTCTGGTGTTCTCCGCCCCGCGAGGCGGCTGTAACCCTTCGTGAGGTCCTCTCTGTGGCTTAGGTTTTCGGACGAAGGAGTACGCGAAGAAAAGGAGGCGAAAGGGCTGGGGCCCCAGCACAGGTGGCGCGGCCGGCCTTGGGCCGCGCCGCCCCGTGGTCCGGGCCCACATGGCTCTTCTCTTCTCCCCTTCGGCTCCCTCCGTCATCTGGAAAATAGGAATTTACGTGAAATTCCCTTCCACAGTTGATCTTCCGAAATATTGCGTTCGACGGTGCTTTTTCCAGCAGAATCCTGGCTCCGTGCTTGATCCTCCAATAATGATGAAACATGCAAAATAGATGAAATAACATAAGTATTGTGTCCCAATATGAAATATATCAATGAATAACAGCAAATTATGATACAAAATAGTGATGCAAATTGGACGTATCAATCGCCACATGGTAACCTACCGATTCCCCGAGGATGATTACAACAACATTGACCCCGTGACATACGAGGGAATTTTCTATCAAGAGGAACAGGACTTCGGGGAATATATTTTAGAACCGTTTGTTCAAGAGGACCTCGGGAACGATGCAGAAACTCGTGGTGAGTCAGTGGTGGATCTAAAGGACATATCTATGCTGGAGAAGTTACTTGAGGCGAATGACAATTATGATGAGCCTCCACCCGTCGACCCTTCAACTTTGTACTCACAAGATAGTGATAGTGATAGTGATCCAGAGAAAGAGAAAGAGAAAGAGACGGAGTATGAGAGTGAGCGTGAGAGCGATGATGGCTGGTGAGGGTCTTTTATTCTTAGTATTTATTTGTCAACATGCTTCTTAATTGCATTGTGCCTTTTATTCTTAGTATCTACATTTTATTATGTCAACTGCTTCTTAATTGCATTGTGCCTTTTATTCTTAGTATCTTCATATAATATGTCTTTGTGCTTAACTGTTTTATTCTTCTCAATGCAGGTGACTGAACAATATGAGCAGCGGCAAGGCAGACTCCGAGAGCTTGCTTAAGACGCTCTCGCAGGTGAAGAGGAATATTCCTAGACCCACTAGACGGAGTGATCGAGCCCCGGTGCGCAATCCGCGTTACAACGATGGTACCGATGGAGGACGAGGACGAGGAGGACGAGGAGGACGAGGTGGAGGACGAGGACGAGGAGGACGAGGTGGAGGACGAGGTGGCGGCGGGGTACACATGGACTTTGACGAGCCACCCTCCGCTTCTGGCGACGTGGCTCCTGAGTTGTTCCTAGAGGGTCCGTCTAGTGGGGAGGTGGAGATGGATACAGAGTCTACACACGAGTCGGACTCTAGGGCTGAGTTGGAGGTGATGGAGGATGGGGGTGCGCCGAAGCCCTTGAAGCTTCGTGGAGAAGCTAGAGTCCCCGATGCGAGGAAGGAGCCGAAGACCCATGATGACAAGGCCCTTATCATTCCTTCGAGCGATGAGTAAGTGTACTACTTCAGAAATTTCGAACATGTATTTTCATCTTGGGCATAATAAACAATTTGGCATGTGTACTAATGTGTGATTTATTTGCAACAACTGGACATGGGATGCCAAGCCCCCCCGCATGCCTAACAGCTTGCTTGGGGCTCTGATTAAGAAGTTCTGGCCCGGCAGATACACTCCCCTTAGCACGGTCCCCGGTGGCGCGACGAAGCTAGCCACTACTTGGGCGGACTATGAGGATGCCCCTGCCGTAGGCTTCGCGACAGCTGCTGAGGTGTGACCACCAAGTTCTGGGTAAGGCATATATTTCTCGAGCACCGTTCATAGTTAATGACCCTAATGTGCTAACTCATGACTTTCACAACTCATTTATGCATGATTGAAGTGCTTCTATCGTGTGGACCCGGAGCATGACACGCAGGCGCGTCTCACTTTGCGTGGCGCTTGCGAGAGGTTGACACCGCAGCAGTGGTACAACCAAAAGTTCACCAGCGCTAGTGCCTTCTGGGCTAACAAGGGTAAGAGGGTCAAGAAGGAGTACTATGTTGGTAACCAGCCTACGGAGGAATGGGCAATGACCATTGAGGAGTACATGTCGGTGAGTAAAATGTCAATGAGATTCTACATTGCTGCTAAGTTTTCATTGAATTATCTTGAGCTGAGTATTGCGTTTTCAGGTTTGTCCCGAGTGGGCCGAGCAGCATAGGGAGGCATGGGAGGAGCTGATTAGGGCGAGGTGGCTCAGCGAGGAGTTTGCAGCCGTGTCGAGGCGTAACATGGAGAACCGAGGCATCGGTGGCACACACTGCGCGGGAAACCGCGACTACACCCGCTTCAAGGGGAAAAAGGTATGTATATACATGGAACGACCTTCTTTCATTTCCCGTCATGTCTCATTTGTGGTACGCTTATCTTTTCTTTTCGCGATGCAGGTGGCCGAGGCACCACCTGGGGTGGTGCTTCATGATGCCCAGATATATCACATGATGCGGACGAAGCAGAAGCCCAATCCCGCATTGCCTCAGCCACAGTACTACGGCAATGCCAAGGCCGCCAAGGAGGACTCTGCGACATGGTCAAGTCTCGTCACCCCGAGGTGGATGACCCCTTGAGCATTCCGGTCGACGAGGAGTCGTTGGTCCTGTCGGGGCGCGGGCGTCCGCATGGCCGTTTCCCCTTTCTGAATAAGGCGGTCAAGCCTACCCACTCCACGAGCTACACGCCTCAAGCATACCCTCACCGCCGACAGCCCCCAGCCTCGTCCACGGCCTGCTCGTCCACCCGCCTACGATGTAAGTTTTCCTTATTTTCATCCTCTTTCCGGTTTTCCTTCCTACATGGCTAAGTGTTTACGAGATTCATTGTTTCTGAAATTGTAGCCTGAGTTCGAGGCGGCCTTCGAAGCCTGCAATGAAGCGTATCAGCAGGCCGCTGCCCAGTGGAATAGGGAATACGGCCTATATGGCGTATATAGGAGTAAGTCTGAATCTTTCTTCTCGCTAGTAGATGACAAGTCTCAGTTTGATGCTTTATTTCTGCAAAGCCTAACTTGTAACCTATCTTGCAGGAAATGATGATCTCTATGTCTCGGGTACACCGCCACCGGCTCAAGTTACCGTGGCGGGGGACATGCCTATCATGCCATCGAAGACAGCTTTCGCTGCGACTTACTACGGATCCACACCGGAGGTAAGTTCTTTGCCAAACCGGTAGTTACCACTTTCCTTTGCCTCGTAAGTTGCTAACATGTAGGGAACACGTAGGGAACGGGATGGTCCGGGAACCAGGCATCGCCGGGTGGGCGCGAGGTCACACCGGTTCATGAAGGTGGTCGGTCTCCTGGGCGTTCTGCTGGTGCCTCTCCGTCGACTACTCCTGGGACTACTCCCGGTGCCTCTCCGTCGACTTCTCCTGGGCGTGCTACCGGTCCTTCTCCAGGTGGTTCTTCTGCAGCTTCTACTGGAGCGCGACCCCGGACTCCTCGTTTCGCCAACGATGTGGGCGGACACACCCCGCCCGGGTCCTTCCTCCGCTAGTCGGCACCGGGCTTCTTGCTTGCCATCATGTGCTACCTACTACTATGTATTGGATGACATGGCACTCTCCTCTTGTATGCTATTACATGCACCATGTATGCTACTATGTGGATTTCATGCTATTTATGTGAATTATGGTGATTTTGGATGAATTTGGATGTATTTGTATGCTACTATGTGGATTTCATGCTATTTATGTGAATTATGACGAATTTGGTCGATTTTGGATGAATTTGGTCGATTATATGATATTTATGTGAATTTGGTCGAATTTGATCGATTATATGAACTGGAACTGGATTTCATTGCAACTGAAACTGGAACTGAAACAGGAAAAAAAAATGGCAGGCGCCTATGCCGAGGGTAATGCCGTCGGCATAGACCCTGACATAGGGCCATATGGTCAGGTCTATGCCGAGGGGGTTGCCCTCGGCGTAGCCCGACGCGCCCAGGTGCTGCCGCGTGTCCACGGTGGCGCTGCATGGGTCATGCATATGCCGAGGGGGTTGCCCTCGGCATAGCCTCTGGCTACGGTGCGCCTCCATGCGCCACGTCGCCTCTCCCGTCTCTCTACGCCGAGGGGTTGGGCCGTCGGCGTCTCCGGCCGCTCCGTTAACGTCGACGGCGCGCCGCCACGCTACGCCGACGGCGTCAACGCCGAGGGTCTTCTTCACCGTCGGCATAGAGCCAGGACGCCGACGGCTACGTCTACGCCGAGGGCTAGCTGGGCTACACCGAGGGACCTGGACGCCGACGAGGTACGCCGAGGGCTGCCGTCGGCGTAGCCTACGCCGAGGGCCAGGCGTGGCTACGCCGAGGGCAGCCGGCCGTCGGCGTAGAGGTCCATTCCTGTAGTGGATGAAGACGAGATGAAGAAGGTGGCGTCTAGCCTCATTGCGTCGATCTGGGGTTGCCGAGCTGCCAAAGGGCATTCTTTTACAGTGCGTAGGAGTATTAAATGTAGATGAAGGCGCAGTGGCCCCAACGTGGAAGTTGCCCCAAAAGGTTGATGTGTGTGAGGAATGAGGGACTGAAGATTGATGCAGAATCCAAACACATGTTACGCATGATCCGTGCTCAAGGTAGAGACCTGTCCAGTTTATTACGTAATGCTAACTATGCTTCCACCATCACGTGTATTACTGTCCGAAGTGCACGTTTGAACGTTTCTAACACACACTTTAGGTATAATCGTTATTTTTTTCGAAAAGGAGGAATCCCCGGCCTCGGGTATAATCCCTCATAGGTGTAGCCGTGCCTTCCCAAAGCTTCGCCAGCCATCTCGCCAATATTTTTCCTTTAACTGGTATAATGAATTTAGTGTCCTGTTGGATACTGGCCTTAGGACGTGAAACCAAATTAAAAAATTGATAATAAAGAATTGTACCTTGATATATGGTGTTTACAGATTTTTTTTTTTGTCATAGGCTTTGCTTGAAGATTGTTCAGGCTTGTTGTTCTAGGTGAAAACAGTTGATCCAGTGTTCAGAGGTTATGTTCGACAACTACAACGCTTGCATGTCGATCCCTTCTTGGAGGAGTCTTTTTTGTGTGGAAAACCTTTCCCATCATCTATGTGTCACAGATGGTTGTAGTTCATCATGCATGTCTTGCATGTTGTTATCTTTTATTTTTTCTTTTGTATATACCTCTTGACATTGTATTGTTACAGAGACAAGACGTACTTAGCATCATACTGATATTAACATCCCCTTATATTTTTTTCTTAACCAGTGAAACAAAAGTAATATTGACCAATAACCGTTTGCACATAATCGAAACCATCATCCCAATCATTGTTGTTCTGGTGGCGGTGCTGGTTTTGATCGTGTGTTGCAGCTTTGTACTTGTGGGGTTGAAGATTGAAGATGGATAGATCTTGTTTTCTCTTCATCTTTGTTTGGCTAGTTATTGTTACAGCTTTAGCTACTATTTGATTGTAATAAGGATACTTGTTTGAACCTCTTTTCAATAAAAGCATGGCTGTGTGCATCTATTGACGCAGAGGCCGGAGCAATGCTCCCATATCAATTTTTTTTTGTGTGGTTGCTCATTTGTGGTTGGCAGAAACATATGCAAACAATGAAGACTCATCTATGGCTTGCTGGCGTGGTGCCCAGGTGCAGCGTGAGAGGTGATGTAACTTTTCCAAATGCATAGGGGTGTACCATGTTCATGCCCGCAACCGTCGTTCAGCGGATACAAGCCGTAGCTCATGGTACTCTTTGCCACTAGGACATAATCCAGCCTCGTTTAGTCGGTGACCTTTGTCAAGGCTGATGTGTGGCCGCTTATGAGGATCTAGTGGTGGTCTATCATGTGGTGGAATCTTCAAGTGTTCATCACTTGTTGGTTTCGACGACAATAGAATGTGCACCTCATCCCTTCCGTAAAGGCATTGCTTTGGAGAGACCGATCGACAATCGACACAGTTGGCTATGTGAGCATTTTTACCATAGTTATGGTTGTAACAAATTTTGATTGTGTCTGTGTTCTCTAAATGTAGAAGTTGCTACAAAATAATTTCCTACCTTATAAAATATAAAAAGTACATTCACAAATAGTCCACCATGGCATCTGGGCAAAATAAGGTCAAGCTAGCAACTTAGTACACAAGTTCAAAATCTAATGTCAACTACAAGAAGTCCAATCTTCTCGATTTCCATATATTAGCTGATGGCATGATTGAGTTATAATAGAGTATATCTACCTTCTGGTTCAAATAGAAAAATGTTAGACGAGTACCAAGACAAGGCTTTCACATTCCGTACGAGATCCTTGATAGAGGTTTATAAGGACAAAACCGTTGGTAATTGTATTTTCCCCTTACAGAAGAGCACACATCAGGAGCCTTGAAAGCAACTACTGAAATTGAGATACCCTTGGGAGTTGGGAGGCATCACCCCTTGGAATATATGGTACTTCCGATTCGCATTTGTTCATGACCCTTTGACCCTTTGCTAATGAAAGCAAGTGGCAGCCTCCCTGTGATGGTTTGCACAAGTTTTTTGTCCCCTTGTTTTCAATAGTTGGTTGAAAGATTATCTTGTGACAATAGGAAATAGTCACCGATCAACACCCTTCTAGAAACCCAAGTGACCAAGTCAGGTAATCAATTTGTCACGAATCGCGGAGGCGGAATGTGTAGGCTTGTTTTCATGACAGTTCAGTGCTAAAATTGTTTGTATGTTGAAACAATGCAACATCATGTTTGCCGTGACACTTCTTTTTTGTATGTAATGGTGAAATGAGTTATTTACTTTTATCACTGATCTAATTTTATTTTGACACGCGAGATCTAACTTTATTGATGGAATAGTAATAGTATTCTTCCCTTCATCTGAGTTTGTAAGAAATTTTATGCCAAATTTTGATCATGAATTTGACTGTTTTCGCCGCAAAAAAAATATATCGTTGATCAAGACCAATCCTGCTTAAGGTTGGTTCATGGACGCGGGCGGCATGGTTCAGGTGTCCTTTTGTAACTGCAAAATATGATAAATAAAACTAACAATGCTTACATTTCTGAAGATTTTTTATTTGTAACATGGTTAGGTACTGTAGGTTTATTTAGGGACTTCCTAAGGGAACACAAAAATTAATATCGACCCTCCCTGCGTATAAAAATAAAAATCCAAACCCAAATGGATGGATCGATGTACACGAGCTGATATCCGAAGTTGGGAGGACATATTCTCTTGTTTCTTTATGGCAGCAGCTAGCAATGCGGGGGCAAAAGTTGCAACCATGCGCATACTTGGTTGCATATACCCTGAAACCCACCACCAAATCTGATTAACAAATGGACCAATGGCGATCATACCTAACACCTCCAGCTTCTGTAGACATCCACGAAGAATGCGTCCCGCATGCGCCCGTTGTAAGTCTGCATAGAAACAAGAGAGCGTCGGCAACTTTTTAAAAAAAATATTAGGCAGACTTGATCAGGTCGGCAGACGATTCCTAAATTTCTGTCAAATTCCAGATGTATTCGTGCAAGCATATACCCACAGGCTGCTGACAAAAGAAAATCTTTGCTGAGTTGCCATGGATCTGCAAAGTAACATTCTGCAGACAAATACTACTAGACCTCCGGTACACATAAAGTGACCCCAACAGACAGAGAGATTTTGATCTGAACTTGCTAGAAAACACTGAACACAGATCGCTGGAGGGCAACGCATCTGGTGGCCGGCTTGTGTTGTGCGTCATGGTGAGTCATAGCAAATCATGGACTGTCACTGGCTTTGATATGGACGAATATAAAAGAACCGGGGGTTAAAGCATTGACAGTTGTATTTGACTCCGTGTCACATGTAAACACCTCGATGGGATTGATCCTCATCGACTAACGCACTTAACATATTCTGCAAGTAGTAACATTTGCAACCTCGAACACTGCATGCAATTATACTGATCGCATCCAATGGCTAGGCCTGAAGTTTTTTCAACCTATTTTTTCGAGTTCGCGCAGAAGATATACGTGTTTTGTATTAAGTTTGAAGCTGACGCTTTTCAACATGAGCTCAACTACCAGCTTATTGTTGCTAGTACTCCACTGTACATGAGTATATGTGGATGATACTCACTGCCTACTCACGTGGAATAATTTTTAGGAGATACCTTAATGAACATAAGTGGAATTTGTGGTTACACCTATGTGAACGCTTAATGTCGGTACAACTAAATAATGATAATGACAAGTTTGTATGGAAGCTAACAGAGTCGGGTTTATTTCCAGTTAAATCTATGTATCTTGATCTTATGAATGGCCATACTAGATTTCTGAGAAAATATCTTTGGAAGATTAAAATACCCCTTAAGATAAATATTTTTATGTGGTTTCATAATAAGGTGTTGCTTACTAAGGATAATCTAATAAAGAGAAAGTGGACAGGTTGTCAAAAATGGTGTTTCTGTGAAAATAATGAGACTATTGATCACTTGTTTCTTTCTTGTCCGTTTCAAAAATTAGTTTGAAGAATGGTATTTTTTGCTTATAACATTCCTCCTCCTTCTAATATCACTAATATGTTCGGTAATTGGTTGAATGGAGTGAACAAGAATGATAAAGAGCATATTCGTATTGGCCTTTCTGCGATTTGTTGGTCTATATGGACAAGTAGAAATGACATTGTGTTTAATAAACAGAAGGAAACCAATTTTTTGCAGGTTATTCTTCGTGCGGCGCATTGGATACATCTTTAGGCATACCTTCTCCTGAAGGACCAGCGGGATACTATGGCTATTGGATGCAACCGAATTTTGACGGTCGCACGGGACTGCTATTTCCAGGCTACTGGATGGCGGCACTTTTTTTTTTGAAATGGAGGCAAAAGCTTTGCCTCATCTATTAATTAAGAAGAGAGTGCCTAGTTTTTAGGAGAAAACCGGGCGAAAACCTACAGCGACAGGGCTCACACAACGATGGCGGCACATTAGAATGATTAAAGATTGAAGATGGATAGATTTTATTTGTTGTTCATCTTTGTTTGGCTATTTATTGTCACAACCTTAGTTTCCATTTAATTGTAATAAGTATACTTGGTTGAACTTTTTTTAATAAAAGATATTTTGTGCATCTATTGACGCAGAGGCCGGAGCGATGCTCCCATATCAAAAAAATCGTGGAATAATTTTTCAACTCATGGAATTAAGTAAAGGAATTATTGGAGGGTCAGGGAACTGAACTTCTCCCTGAAGCATTTAAATATCTACTGAATCTTTCTGTTCCCACCCAATTTTTCGCTCAGTATAATATCCCCGACCGACAGGCATTTTCCTATTGCCCTTGAATTCGAAGGTCTCCACGCGGTCAGAAGATTTTCTAGAGGACCAGCTACAAACTTTAGACCAAGCTAGCTACTCCTATGTCCTATGATCCTACCTAGCTTAATAACAAAACAAAAGAGTCTCTGCTCAAGAGTAGCCATCGAACCCAGCACACATCATATTCATATCTGTATGCGAGCCAAAACGATATGCTGTCGTCGCCGTCAGTGTCTTCCTATATGCAAGTGGAGCCACATCTTCAGCCCACGCTGAAAGCGCACGCGCGTAGCCGATTCCAGGAAAATGGAAGCACTGCCTGAACAGCTAGGCCACAGAAAACGAAAACACGAAAACACCTCTGTTGCATGCGCTTCTCTAGCACCAGCGGCTGGTGTTTCCGTGGATGAAGTGGCAAATGGAGATGGCTCGACCGGCTGTGAGAAGTTGTTCTTGTCACGATGTGAAAGGAGCTAACAGATCCTCTACCTTCCGTGCGGAATTCTACAATGGCTTACCAACCGTACAAATTTTATTCGGATCATCACGGCGGTGCTTTCGGGGTCTGGAGGTGTCTATGCGACCGGCTTTGCATAGTGGAGGTCGACTTCGCCTCGACGACACGGCTTTCGGTCGAACTAGGCACTGATAGAAGCTGGGAGACCTATCGTTTGATGGGATCAGAGTGCTAGTCTAAAAACCTCGCAAGAGTTTGGTCAGATACTCAGATCAGATTTGAACCTGAAGAATCCAGTGATGTACATGCACTTGCCTGTCAAGGGGTGCTAGCTTGTAGGCGTTCATGCCCATGGTTGACCCCGATCAGGTATCCCTCTCCTAGGGATCCTAGTACTTCCTCCGTCCATAAATAACTGATTCAAATTTATCTAGATATAAATGTATCTACATGCGTTTTTAGGGTATAGATACATCCCTATCTAAACAAAATTGAGCCATTTATTTTTGGATAGAGGTAGTATAAAAATAGCTTGATAAAATGATTTCCGCACTGGCGGAACAATATGACACATGACCCTTCCCGCTAGATGAGTCGCCACACAACCTGGCGAAAAGGGCCACGTGTCATCCAGAGAACATGCCGCCACCTAGTTTTGGCATTAGGATTTGGATAAGATTATATTCAGCCATTGCACTAGATAAGGGGTTATATACATGAAAAAATCCCATGGAGATGGTTTTCCACATTTAATTTACTCTAGGTCTCCCGTGTACATATTCTTTCCCGGCTACACTGGACCTACAGATGGGGACGTGCTGACCTACTCCCTCTGTCCACGAAAAAGTGGGCATATACTATAAAATTTGGCTTGTGCTTCCATAGATCCCCAAAGCTGAAACGTTTTTCTGATTGAAACAAAAGGATGGCTGAGTTTAAATAACATATGTTTATGATTAGGATAGGATGACTGATATTAAACGATATAGCACGATACCCTTTGAAGATTTACGCTGTTTTAAGATTTGGGGGTATATGAAAACACATGCCATAAATTTTTAAGTAAGATAGATTAAAGAGTGAAGCAGAAAGTGCATTCGGAAGGTGTCTGCCATCATCTCTCTCCTATTTTAATTTCACCATCTCCAATGAGCTAAGTGCATGTGTAAATAAGGAGACCATGTGCCGAATGTTGTTAGGTTTGATTCTCATCAGATGAGAGAGAATTTTTTTTTTTGAAACGAGGCAAAAGACTTGCCATTTTCATTAATAAAGAAGAAGTACAGAATTTGGCCAGTTTATTAGCGGGAAACCGGCCGAAAACCGAAACAAGTGCCCCGAACGACCGTCATGGAACACGACCGCCGCGGGGGCACAGAGCCACCCTGGCAACCCACACAAGATACACAGGCCACCGAAGCGAGAAGTCGTCGCGGTTGACCTTCAACGTCATCGTCATCACTCTTCAGCGACTCCAACTTCACCGAAGAACCAACCACCAAGACCTCGCCGAAGCGGCACTGTGAAGCTCAAGCCGGCCACCGCCAAACAAGCGACTCCTCGTGAAGCAACCGGCAGCTCCGACTCTGATGACGAGCTCTGAAGAGGATAAGCGCAAGACATGCGCCGAGGAAGATCACCGCCAGAGGGCCACCCTGCAGGTCATCGTACGCTGCTCAAATGAAGAAACTCGACAAACCATAGCAGCTCCGACTCCACCGCAGGCAAAGCACAAGACGAAGAAGCTCGGACGCTCGCCGAAGCCAAGGTCTTGACGCTACCAGACCATCGCTCACCACCGCCATCGTTGCCACACAAGCCACCACACGGACCTCACACATCGCCGGCCACCCGCCGCGATGCCGTACGAGTCCAGCTTTAGGAAAGCACGTTGGGGAACAAAGTCTTCAAGACGACGCCCCCAAGAGGGAAGCGACGTGGATCGACGTCGTCGTCCGGCCCTGCCACGGCCTAGGCTTTCACCCGAAAACTATGCCCCGGGAGCGGAGGAGGTCGAAGGCTCCATGAAGGCCCCCAAGAGGATAGCGACATCCGCAGCTGCCGCGCCATCAGCTTTCGCTCGGAGCAGCCGAACCTCCGCACTCCCACGTTGCCGAACGGAGATGAGGGAGACCCACAACGCCGCCGGCCTGCGAACCACTGGCACAAGCACCTCCCACGCGGCGACGACGCCACACCACGTAGGACCACCAACCTCCCCGCCGGCAGGAGCCGACGCCGCCGCGACGTAACCGGCAGCAACCGGCCGACCACCACCCGCAGAGGAAGAAGCAGGGGAGAGGGGCCGCCACCCCGCCCACCCTCGCCGGACAGCAGCCGTGAGCCGCCGCCGACGCCGCCACATCTGGGAGGAGCCGGAGCTCCGCCCGCCGTCGCGCTGCTTCGGACCACCGGGGGTGCGGATGGGGTCGCCGAGCCAGGCCGCCGCCACACCGGCCAGGCCGAGCCAGCGACCCGGAGCCAGGCCGAGCAGGCCCGCAGGAGCCCATCTGGGCCCGTGCGCGCGCCGCCAAGCCCCGCCGCGCCCCGCAGCACCCCGCCGCTCCCCGACCTCGACCTGGCCGCGCACCACCACGGCCACCCACAGCCCCGCCGGCGCCTAGCCGCCGGCCCACCGCGCCCGCCGCACATCGCCGCGCCCGGGCGAGCTCCTTCTCGCCAGGGGACGCGGGAGGGGGAGAGTTTGCCGGCCCCCCTCCGGCGGCGGCGAAGCAAGGGAGAAGGGTGGAGGGGCTAGAGGCGGCGGCGGCAAGGGTTCCCCCCTTGTCGCCAGAGGAGGGCGACGCGGGGGGACAGAGATAATCTTAGATGAGAGAGAATTATTATTTCCTGCTATATAAAGTGCATTGAAAAGAAAGAAATACACGGGATTTTTTTGAAACTTAACGTTTACATATCTGTGGACGGATGGAGTAAGCTTGATGAACTAGTAGCATATGAAAGGGCCGGCGATGTGATGAGTTTAAGTCTAGGTTAAGCATGCAAGCGATCTTGAAGGTCAAATGTCTTGAAAAAAAAGAACTCAAATCCAATCATGCATTTCTGCTTGTCATAGAAAACAAGACCGACAGTCTTGTGTGCTCCACTGCTTAAGTAAACTCAAGATGTATTATACTATCACGCACCCCACGCTCTCTATCCCTCAAATGCCAAATGGAGACTCAGCATCGGTTAGTGCATCGACGTCTTCACGTACCGTCCATCCATTCCTATTTAGCTCCACTCCACTACGCTCTGGTTCTCCTTTCTTAGCAATCATGTACACCTTTTCGTCTCCCGACCTAAACAACATCGCACTCGACTTCTCCCTGTCGTCGACGCAAACGGAAAAACCAAACAAATGTACGTAGGATCGATGGTGCCATTAGACCTTTCTGGATAAATATAAGAAAACTTTTATATATGCATGTGTTCCAGCAACCCTACAAAAATATAACAAGCGGACGTGAAAATTGACAAAGCAACCCCTGCCGCCGTCGACAGTGACTCCTCCGGCGAAATGGCACGACCCTGGCCTTTTCGTATTTGACCTAATTTATTTTGTCCTGGATAGCTCCATTAGCAGTTTGTTTTCTTGCGCCTTGGCTGCTAAGAGGATGGCCAACCTGATGTATTTACTCCATGTCGTTAGGTGTGCGTAGCTTTCAGAAGTGAAAACGTATATTGCCATATATATCTAGGTTGATTTTGTTTTATTTATTTATGTGGTTATGCATTTTCTTTTGCTAGGAACATGTTCTTCCCTGTATGTAGTTTATTTGCATCTGATACTCTCTCGTGTAGTGGACGCCCTTGCGCTGCTTAATTTGGTCACCGTATCATGACCCGATCCATAAAAATACAGTTCTTCAGCACTACTTTTGGACGGGCATGATGAGGATCAGATTAGGAAGGTGGCATCTAGCCTCGCGCGGCTTGGGTTGATCTGGGGTGAGCAGCCGCGACTACTAAAAAGGTGCAGGCCTTAAGTCAGCGGGGTAGCGAATAAGGACAAGCATTTTAATGGCTTGAGGCGAATGCGACCAAAGGCGCAGCCCAGGCGTCGCGTACCACCGTTGCCTTTAATGCTTTAGCGAGCCAACCGCGATTAAATGTTTCTCTTGGTCAGCTGTTGGCAGTGTAACGCCTCTATATATACCCACCCGGCCAACACTTGCCATTTGGTGCCCATTTCTTCACAAGCTTCACAAGTGGGTGTTAGGTTTGCTTTTGGTTCCTATGCACATAAGGTGTTTGATGAAATGCCCCAAGAGCATGAAACAAACATGATATGAAGTGTTGGAGCCACACTTGAGCTTTCTCATTTATTTTTCCTCCTCGATCGCGGTTAGCAACTTGAACCTTTGATGTGTCGTTGATAAAATGTGCATGTGTGGTTAATTATATATTTTATATTGTTTAATTAATATTGTTTGTAGCTAGTTAGTTTAACAAATGCATGATGGTTAATTATATATTTTATATTATAATAATGCAGATGAATCGACAATGGATGTACGGTAACCGACTCTCCGAGTTCAGTTTAGTTTGAATGATTTCCTCGTAGTGGCTAATGCGAACAAGCGGGGGTTTTGTTATCTGTCCATGTGTTAAATGTAAGAATCAGAAGGGTTACTCTTCCTCAAGAGATGTTCACATGCACCTGCTTCGGCACGGTTTCATGCCAAGCTATAATTGTTGGACCAAGCATGGAGAAAGAGGGGTTATAATGGAAGAAGATGAAGAAGGGATGATTTCATCGATGAAAGCTATCTTGCTCATTTCGGTGATACTTTCATGGAGGATGTGAAGGTGAAGGGGAAGGTGAAGGGGAAGGTGAAGAAGAGGCACGTGATGATCCGTTGATGATCTTGGTCGGACCATTGCTGATGCACGGAGTCGCTGAAACTGAAAAAGAGAGGGAGAATTTGGATCGCATGTTAGAGGATCACAGGAAGGCGCTGTACCCCGGATGCGATGATGGTCTGAAAAAGCTGGGCTGCACACTGGATTTGCTGAAATGGAAGGCACAGGCAGGTGTAGCTGACTCGGCATTTGAAGACTTGCTGAAAATGTTGAAGAATATGTTTCAAAGAATAACGAGTTGCCATGAGCGTACGAAGCAAAGAAGGTTGTCTCTAGGTTTAGAGGTTAGAAGATACATGCATGCATCAACGTGCATCCTCTACCGCGGTGAATACGAGAATTTGAATGAATGCCGGTATGCACTGCATTGCGTTATAAGATCAGAGGCGATGACCCTGGTGACGATGTTGAGGGCCAGAAACCAGAAGAAGGTTCAGCCAAGGTGATGTGGTATGCTCCTATAATACCACGGTTGAAACGTCTGTTCGGGAACAAAGAGCATGCCAAGTTGTTGCGATGGCACAAAGAGGACCGTAAGTCGGACGGGGAGTTGAGACACCCCGCAGATGGAACGCAATGGAGAAAGATCGAGAGTTCAAAGATTTTGCAACTGACGCAAGGAACATAAGATTTGGTCTAAATAGATGGCATGAATCCTTTTGGCGAGCAGCTGCCATAGCACCTGCCCGTGACTCTATGCATCTACAACCTTCCTCCTTGGTTGTGCATGAAGCGGAAGTTCATTATGATGCCAGTGCTCATCCAAGGTCCGAAGCAACCCGGCAACGACATCGATGTGTACCTAAGGCCATTAGTTGATGAGCTTTTACAGCTGTGGGGCAGACCTGGTGTCCGTGTGTGGGATGAGCACAAAGAAGAGGAATTTGACCTACGAGCGTTGCTTTTCGTAACCATCAACGATTGGCCTGCGCTTAGTAACCTTTCGGGTCAAATAAGGGATACAATGCATGCACGCACTTACATGAGACTCAAAGTGTACATTTGCCAAATTGTAAGAAGAACGTGTACCTTGGGCATCGTCGATTTCTTCCGAAAGGTCATCCAGTAAGAAAGAAAGGCAAGCATTACAACGGCAAGGCAGATCACCGGCCGAAGTGCGGAACACACTGGTGCTGAGGTATTTGATATGGTCAAGGATTTGAAAGTCATCTTTGGAAAGGGTCCTGCGGACAATCGGTTCCGAAGGGAGCTGACGGGCACGTAGCCATGTGGAAGAAGAAATCTATATGCGGGGAGCTAGAATATTGGAAAGTCCTAGAAGTCCGCTCTGCAATCGACGTGATGCACGTTACGAAGAATATTTGCGTGAACATCCTGAGCTTCTTGGGCGTGTATGGGAAGTCAAATGATACAAAGGAAGCACGGCAGGACCAGCAAAGTTTGAAAGACCCTGATGACCGGATCCGGAATCGGCAAGGTCGTGCCAGCTACGCTCTGACCAAAGAAGAGAAGGTCATCTTTTTTGAATGCCTGAGCAGTATGAAGGTCCCGTCAGGATTCTCGTCCAATATAAAGGGAATAATAAACATGGCGGAGAAAAAGTTCCAAAACCTGAAGTCTCACGACTGCCACGTGATTATGACGCAATTGCTTCCGATTGCTTTGAGGGGGCTCCTGCCGGAAAATGTTCGAGTAGCCATTGTGAAGCTATGTGCATTCTCAATGCAATCTCTCGAAGGTAATCAATCCAGAAGTTCTACCACGGTTACAGAACGATGTGGTCAATGTCTTGTCAGTTTCGAGTTGGTGTTCCCGCCATCCTTCTTCAATATTATGACGCACCTCCTGGTTCACCTAGTCGATGAGATTTCCATTCTCGGTCCTGTATTTCTACACAATATGTTCCCCTTCGAGAGGTTCATGGGAGTATTAAAGAAATATGTTCGTAACCGTGCTAGGCCAGAAGGAAGCATCGCCAAGGGCTATGGAAATGAGGAGGTAATTGAGTTTTGTGTTGACTTTGTTCCCGACCTTAAGCCGATTGGTCTTCCTCAATCGCGGCACGAGGGGAGACTAAGTGGAAAAGGCACCATCGGAAGGAAATCAACGATATGTATGGACGGCCATTCTCTGACTGAAGCACACCACACAGTCTGACCAATTCCAGCTTGGTGGCTCCGTACTTTGAGAAACACAAGAATATTTTACGCTCGGACAACCCTGGGAAGCCTGAATCCTGGATTAGGAAGGCCCACATGGAGACTTTCGGCAGTTGGTTGAGAAAACATTTAATGAGTGACAATAAGGTTGTAGATCAGGTGTACATGTTGGCCAAGACACCATCTTCGACTATAACGACTTTCCAAGGGTACGAGATAAATGGGAATACATTTTACACGATCGCCCAAGATAAAAAGAGCACCAACCAAAACAGTGGTGTCCGCTTTGATGCAGCAACCGAGAATGGGCAAAAGGTCACATATTATGGTTACATAGAGGAGATATGGGAACTTGACTATGGACCCTCCTTTAGGGTCCCTTTGTTCGGTGCAAATGGTTCAAGCTAACAGAGGTGGGGTAAAGGTGGACCAGCAACGGAATGACAATGGTGGATTTCAAAAATCTTGGTTACCTTGACGAACCATTCGTCCTAGCGAAAGATGTCGCTCAGGTTTCTATGTGAAGGACATGAGTAGCAAACCGAGGAAACGGAAAGATAAGAAAACGATCAGTACATCATGCGATGATCCAAAGCGCCACATTGTTCTTTCGGGGAAAAGAAACATCGTGGGAGTGGAGGACAAGACAGATATGTCGAAGATTATAATAATATGTTTGCTGAAATTCCGCCCTTCAAAGTGAACATCGACCCAAGCATTAAGTTAAATGATGAGGATGCTCCATGGATACGGCACAATCGTAAGCAAGCAGGGACACAAGGGAAGAAATGATGTGTAATAATTTATTGTACCAAACTTTGTGATGTGTTTGGTGTCCATTTTCGAATGATTCAATTGACTCGAGATAGCACTGATGATACATGAAATTTGGAGTGACTAAGTCATACTCCTGCATAGAAATTTGGAGTGACTAAGTCATACTCCTGCATACAGGAAATTTGGAGTGACTAAGTCATACTCCTGCATACATGAAATTTGGAGTGATTTAGTCATACTCCTGCCTTGGCGTATAATATGCATACTCGTAGTCTTCATAGCCGCCGCCGTTTATCGGTAGTCGTCGTTCGGCGTACCGTGTCTATGTCTGTGCTGTCGTCGGCGGGTCGGGCGGCGCTCGTGGCTCGAAGCGAGGGTAGCGCAGGCGGGGATATCGCCGCCGTGATGTAGTCCATGACGCTCTAGGAGTCCGCCGCAGCCACCATAGCCGACGGCCGGCCTCGTGGAAGTTTCCGGAGGCGCACCGTCCTCCTCATACTGCGACGCCCTCTCACGCCGATTGATGAAGAAGGCCCAAGTATGCTGGTTATCGGGATGCCGGCGATTCATCCGCTGCTCGGCGTGAGGTCGAGGTAGTAGTGGTTCGTGATGGCCGCCCGGACGCGCAGTACCCGAGGGACGGAGGGACGGCACGCCGCCGCGCGGCTGCTCCAACGTGGACGCGGTAGCCCGGTGGGCAAGGGTAGTTCGAGGCGCAAAGCTCCTCCTCCTTGCCGGTAGGTTAGAGTGGGTGCGGGAAGCATGAGAGAGTGATGAGAGATTGTAGCATGCTGGCCGGGCTACATTATATGTAGTGAGAAATGGCGGGAAAAATGGGAGCGGGAAGACAGGAGGCGGGAAGAAAGTGGCGGAGAAAAAGTGGCGGGAAGAAAGAGGCGGGAAGAAAGTGGCGGGAAAGAAAGGGGGAAGAAAGTGGCGGGAAGAAAGAGGCGGGAAGAAAGAGGCAGGAAGAAAGGCGGGAAGAACTGGTGGGAAGATTTTATTTTTCTGATTTTTTTTTAAATATTACTTGTATTTTTAAGATTTTTAAATGAATTAGTTTTATTTTTCTGAATTTTTTGATATATTATTTGTATTTTTAAGATTTTTAATGAATTAGTTTTATTTTTCTGAATTTTTTGATATATTATTTGTATTTTTAAGATTTTTAAATGAATTAGTTTTTTTCCTAATTTTTTGATATATTATTTGTATTTTTAAGATTTTTAAATGAATTAGTTTTATTTTTCTGAATTTTTTGATATAGTACTTGTATTTTTAAGAATTTGAATTGAATTAGTTTTGTTTTTCTGATTTTTTTGATATAGTATTTGTATTTTTAAAATTTGAATTGAATTAGTTTTATTTTTCTGATTTTGATATATTATTTGTATTTTTAAGAATTTGAATTGAATTAGTTTTATTTTTCTGAATTTTTTGATATATTTTTTGTATTTTTATGATTTTGAAAAAAAAAGTAATTTGAAAAAAGACCTTTAGTCGCGGTTGGCTGGCCAACCGCGACAAAGGTCTCTGCGCAAGGAACGAAAAATCCGCGAAAGGACCTTATCGCGTTGGGCTGGCCAACCGCGACTAAAGGGTACCCTTTAGTCGCGGTCGCCTCCCCAACCGCGACTAAAGGGGGGCTATATATTTGCGCGGCGCGCGGCGGTTCGCACACTTCGTCTTCGCCTCGATCTCCGTCTCTGCCGATCGCCATCGCCGCACCGCGCCTCGCCGTTACCGCTCCTCGCCGTCACCGCCGGGCCTCGCCGTCGCCGCAGACGTCCCCGCCGCCCTCCGCGTGTGTACCGCCGGTACGTCGCCGCCCGGACCTCGTTTCGCACCGCCGTACCAGAGCCGGGCCGCCGCCGCCGCGGCAGCGATGGAGGAGGAGAGAGCAGAGAGAGGCGCCGCAGATCGATGGAGATCGAGGAGGAGAGGCGCGCGCACCAGGCGGGCCGCCGCCGCCGCCGCGCGCGCGCTCTGTTCGCCCCGGCGGCGCTCTGCTCGCCAGCAGCGGCGGCGCTCCTGCGCGCAGATGAGAGAGGACCGGATGAGCGCGCGCGCGCGCAGACGAGCCCGGCCCGGCCGGCCTGCCTTTTTTTTTCTTTTTTTTAGTTTTTTTAGTTTTATACTTTGTGTAACTATAAGTTTTTTTAATTAAAAACTATTAAAAATGCAACTATAACTTTGAATTAATAAAAATTGAACTAAAATAATGGGTACTAAAAAAAGAACTAAAATTTTGATTTAATTAAAAACTTTGTCTTAATTAAAAACTTTGACTTAATTAAAAACTTTGTCTAAAAAAAGAACTAAAATTTTGACTTAATAAAAATGAACTAAAATTACCGTTGAAATTTTGCAAGTATTTTCCTATTTTTAAAACCCAAATAGTTCAAATGTATATCAAAATCATTAGATGTAGTTTTAAAACCCACTTGCGACGCCGGTCTCTACTATACATCAACCCACCGCAGGAATTCGACGGTGGTGAGAACTATTCTTTTGCGAAAGCGAGACTTGTTTATTAAACGGGACCCACCTATCAGAAAGAATACAAGTATAATAATAATATACAATAGGAATAGGAATACATTGATATTATACATCTACATACGTGAGCTAGACACGTCGGTGAGGCTGGAGCCAACCAACCACGAGCGCGCGGGCCCACAAATAAGTTCCCTCGCCGGGGGCCCACCCTCCCCACGAGCACGAGGTTGGTCTGCTCTATTCAACGCCAACGCCAACGCGATCGTCCTCGCCTCCCTCTTCCGCGACACCCTCTCCCACCCCTTCCTCGCCCCCTCCTTTTGCCACCGCTATTTCACCACCGCCACCGGTCTCTCGGTCACTTTTAAAATAACTTAACAAAAGTTTGTCACTTTTAAAATAACAAAAATAACTTAACCAACCGCGCGTATACGGAGGGTGCGCGCCCGCCCTTTCGCCACCGCCCTTTCGGAGGGTGCGCCATATATAGAAGAGATGTGATAATGTTGGCATATACACAATTAATTTGTTTTGACTACATGTTTTCAGGACTGACATATGGCGGACGATAGAGCTGACCGATTCTGGACAACTATGATCCTGACGCTGAAGACCATATGTTCGGCATCATAAAAGGCGATATTCCATATGTGCCGACCGGACAAGAAGAAGATGATATCTCTTCTTATCTGAACCTTGACGCGGTGAAGATGAAGGGCGCCGTCGGCAAGATGATGCGAAGAAACGTCGGTAAACGACGATCTTCAATTGAAAGTAGCAACAACCACCTCCGGCGCCGAGGTATATATATACATTGAGCCTCTGTGTGATACAAACTAACCGATTTGAATAAATATGTGTGTACTAACACGCGACTCTCTTTCTTATTTTAGCCCTCGGCCGGATCGTCGAAAAAATCGAGTACGTCGTCGTCAAAGCGTGGCGCAACCAAGACGATGAAACCAAACGAAACATGCACCATCGAGGTTATCGACGAAGCAACCGCAGGCACTGAGCCCAGCAAGAACGCCACCAAGTTTATCAACCAATGCGGAGCCGTTGTTAGAGAGAACGTCTCGATCACCGTCCAGGAGTGGAATGAGCCAAAGAAGGCACGTCTTGGTTTCCTTTCGTCGATAAGAGAACAAAAAAGATTGCTTCAAGAAGCTTATAGAACATTTCGTTCTACCTCCGAATACCGCAGATACGATGAGGCGGGTAACAAGATTGAGGAAAACAAGGAGAGGTGCAAGCTAGTCAAACAGTTCGCTCTTTCTAAGATGGCCGCCGCATTCCGGAAATACAAGCAAAATCTAGCCCATGACTTTGTCAAGGAGGGCAAGACTCCGGATTTCAAAGGACAATATGAGAAACTGCAACATGATTGGCCAGAATTTGTGAAGCAAAAGAAATCGGAGTTCCTTGAAGTTGTCGAAAAAATAAGAAGAATGCGGCCAAGAAGGAGTACAATCATATTATGGGGCCAGGAGGGTATCGCTTTTGGCAGCCTAGGTGGGAGAAGATGGAGAACGAGCTGAGGGCGCGAGGAATCCGTCTAGGATGGGACCAAGGGCCAAAAGCTGGTGGTACGGGCATGGGGATCGGCGAACCCGAGAGACGGGGGAGTGTGTTTACTGGGGCAAAATAATTAAACCCACCAAAAAGCTTATTGAGGCAATGAGGGATGCTCAAGAGGGGAGGATCAAGTTCAACGAGAGAACGACGCCCGACAAAAGCCCTCGGGAATCCTGAACACGGAGGACGTGTACGAGGCATGCCCGGGGACATTCCGTGGAAAGTAGGGTTCCCCGAACGATGACCCGTACTGTTACAGGTCAAGAGAAAGATGGATCGGGATGCGGATGTTGTGGCGAAGCCGGTAAACGGAAATGGATGATGAAGAAACCGTGAGTGTACTAGTAGCCGAAAGAGATGCAGCTCGGGCGCAACATGAAGATCATCCAATGGATCTCGGAAGCCGCGAGAAGAAGCAGCGTGGCTTCCACGGAGGCCTCACCGGCTGGTGCACCGACGATCGAAATTCTGCACCCGGAGCATCGGTGGTGGAAGTTACTGACCGGAGCCTCCTCGCTACCCCGTGGACGATATAAAGGAGATGAAAGCATGTCATCTGTATTATCCTATCGCGAACATGTCCATGAAGGTAGCCACCGGCAGTGCTTTACCACCTGGAGCACTCCACCACAACAACCCCATTCCAGATGGCTATGCTCGTGTCACGGTGGAGGAGATAGTCCAAGGGTTTGAGGACCTGGACATTGACATTGCTACACCTGAAGGGGCGACAAGACTTGGAGATGTCAAGCGCCGCTCATTACGTGGCGAAAGAAGTTTATCAAGTTTCAGCGAGGCGCCAGGCAAACAAGTCCACCCCCTCCGGTGGTGGTGGTGGTGGTGGCTCACCTACACCTCCGGCGGGTAAGCCGACGCCGCCCCAATTCACCTCCGGCGGGTAAGCAGACGCCGCCCCCTCCTCGTCCGGCGGGTGATCGACGCCGCCCCAATCCACCTCCCGGCGAAGAAGCGATGCAGGGTTATTAACCCGGACCCTTACGTACCTGCAACCACAAAGATACCGGAGCCATCACTTAAGCCTCTCCCCAAGAGGTCTTGGGAATGTAGTGCCGAGGAGGCGGGCGCGGCTGCTGATTTAGAGAAATGGAAGGCGAGCTGCAAGAAGAAAATAGAGGGCGAGCCCAAGCCAGTATTTTTTGATGAGCAAAAGAAGTGGGCTAAGACATTTTTGAACACACCGTCCCAAGCCGCGAAGAATCTCCCTGACGACTATGAACGTGAACTTCGTGTAAGCACTCACGTTCCGGAGGAAGCAGGAGGAGGCGGAGAAGCAGGAGAAGAAAGCCTTGGAGGAGGCCCAGAAAAATTAGAAAGGGGGAAACAAGTTGCCCAGCTCGGGAACAAAGTAAACAGTCGATCCCCCGCTCATAGTGAAAGCCGCAGGTCCGGAGGACGAAGCCCCTGATGTCATAGCAGCTGCGGCAGCACAGGGATTGACTGTAGCGAAAGCCAAAGAACAAGCGGCAGCCTTAGGTATGACTCTTCGTGTAGCATTAGGCCTTGATGACGTGGCAATGAAGGACGTAGTATTTGGATATGTGAAGGATGGTCCTCTCGTCGAGCCTGCGCAGGAAGAGGATCTACCTCGACAAATGAAAGGTCTGCTAAATTGGTACAAGGCTTACATAAAACTTAAAAACGAGAGAATATATTTATGCGGAAGTTAGACATGAGCATCACTTCAAACATTACTATAACAATTCATCGGAGTGAATTGTTCCAGCTGTTCAATCTGCGCGAGCTCGACAAATCTATCATCAGCTTGCTATGTTCCGTAAGTGATTTATTAATTTCTACCCCATCTCGTTCATTGCCTGCACTATAAATATATATATTGTCCTAACTATCTTGTTGTGTACGCTATTATGCAGATTGAAGAAGCGGGAAATGCGAATAAGGCACACCCATGATGTTGGGTTCATTGACCCACAAATCGTTAATTCATATGTGTTACAACACCACCCCGAGACGTGGAGGATGACCTGTGGATGTTTCTTACAAATCAGGAACTCAAAAGTGATATTCTATTTCCTTACCATTTTGGGTGAGTGTTTTGTCTTGAGCACATTCTCTTTTGTTTACTCCATGCATGGTATGTGGCTAATCGATGAGTTATGCATGACTGTGCATGTATCGTGTCCGCAGGTTCCACTGGATTCTGCTAGTAATTCAAATTCAGAACTCCACAGTTATCGTCCACGACTCTCTGAATATGGATACGAAGCTTTGGGCAACATGAGAAAAATGATGCAAAAGTAACTACTTTCATTCGTTTGCGCTCTATATCGATCGGCCTATTACATTCATCATTTCCTAATATCAAGTAACTAATTAATAACTCTCTTGTTCATTTAATTTTCCTTGCCTCGTAGGGTTTGGAGACGGTTCAGTAGATCAAAAGGTCGGTGAATTCAAAAAGAGCTACATTTTAAAATGGCAAAGGCTGCGACCGGGGACATTCAGCCACCGGGGACCAATCTATGTGGATACTATGTTTGTGAGAGGATCCGGAGATACACCACTGAGCGGCAGCCGTCTGAGAACAACACCAGGAGGAATAACCTCCGGACGACGCTTACTCCAGAAGCTCGCTTTCGACCACTTCAAGAGGAACTAGCTGGATGGTTGGCGAACCAAGTCATCGATCCTAGAGGAGAACACTATGTAGAGGACGTAGAACTTTATATGCACTAAATATATGTATGGAAACTTGTTCAAAATTGTATATGGTCATCCGATATTGAATATATATTGTATATTCCTCTTGAATTCTTTTTGATTCTAATTTCAAATTTGTTTGAAATTGTACATTCACATGCATGTATACCGTAGAATATAATATGGAAACTCCTTCAAAATTAAAATAAAACACAAAAGAAATAAAACAATACAACTTAAAAAGTAACCAGGGGTTAGGGGAACCAGGTTAGGGCTAAACCCTAAACCTGTGCCTTTAGTCGCGGTTGGCGAGAAACCGCGACTAAAGGTCCTCCGCCCTGGCACGCGCCCGCCCACGTGGACGGGCCTTTAGTCGCGGTTCGTAAGGAACCGCGACTAAAGGGGGACCTATCGCGGGATAATAGGTCGCGGTTGCGCAACCGCGACTAATGGCAGTTGCGCACCGCGACCGAAGGCCATTTTTCCACCAGTGGAGCATTCGTGTACAGTACGTAGGAGTATCAAAATATTCAAAAAAATGGAAGAGGATAAAAGGTGCAGAGTCCCCAACCGCCAACCTAGCTAGAAGTTGCCCCCAAAAGGTTCATATGCGTGACTGGTGCAAAATCCAAACACATGTTGTTCATGATTCACGTTCAGGCTAGAGCCGTGTTCAATTTTTTTCAAGGAGCGCTAGGAATGGTTTCGCTGTCGTGTAACCACTCGTAGAGGTACACTTTCGGAATCCTAACACATGCTTATTGTTATATTGTGATCCCAAGCAGGTGCACCTGGGGGTGCGGGGGGCTCGCCCCCCGCGGTACGGATCGTTGCCACCGTCTATATTTTTTCCCTGTAAGCCGCCGCTAGGGTTCCATCATTGTACAATTTTGCTTGTAAACACCACCAAAATAGTGAGTTTTGTTGGCTGGCGCCCGTGGTTTTTCCCTTGTGTGTTGCAAGGGTTTTCCACGTTAAAATCTCGTGTCCCCTGCAGTGTTTTACTTTTCGTTCTTCGTTTATTGTGCATCTCGATTATAACACTTATGAATGTCAGGACCGAGGTCTGAGGTACATCCAATCATATATTCGGTAAAGAGAGTTTTTATTGACTCAGATAAATATGTAATCATGATAGATAAATTCGTGGCTTCGCAGCTTTTCCCCTGACTTGAGGAGTTGTTTCTAAATTTGTGTTGGTAGAATGGGTTCATTATCTTTACTTTATAGTGAAACTAGGCAATACAGATGTCTTAGGAAGTGACACCAGAAAAAAAAAAGGCCAACGGCCATTTTCAAATGAAACAACCAGCCCAATATCAGTCGGTTCAGGCGGTCACCGATGAAAGCCGTTGCACAATTTCCACACGGGCGAATTATATGTAATAGTGGTGTCACTCCATAAACAATCCTGATGATTGTAATTTCGTATTCAAGAAAATTTTGAAGTGGCTCTTTTGCGTTTGATGGTGCCCCCTTTGAGTTACAATGGCTCCTCCGAGGCTTGTCGGCCATAGTGTTGTGGTGTGGTGAGGCGGGAATGAGGCTTTCCCCAAAGGCCTAGGGGTGCGCCACCTGTATGGTCATGTGCATAGCTTGGCGGACCCAAGTAGTAGCTTGTGGTGCTTCCCTTCCCGCCAACAGGTGGACAATCTAACCAAAATCGAGGACCAATGTTGAGGCTGATTTGTGATCACATCACTCATGAGAAGTTTTTGCGGTGTCCTATCTTTAGGGGATATGTTTGATGTGCTCACGCTGGTTGGATTAGACATCAACAAGATGTGCATGTTAAAGAACTGAGGTCTGAGGTACATCCAATCATATATTCGGTAAATAGAGTTTTTATTAACTCAGACAAATATATAATCATGATTGATAAAGTCGTGTCTTCACACCTTTTCCCCTGTCTTGAGGAGTTATTTCTAAATTTGTGTCCGTAGAATGGGTTAATTATCTTTACTTAACATCAAAACTAGGCAATACATATGTGTTAGGAAGTGACACCAGAGAAAAGGCCAACTACCATTTACAAACGGAACTACTAGCCCAATATCAGTCGGTTCAGGCGGTCACCGGTGAAAGCCGTTGCACAATTTCCACATAGGCGAATTATAATAGTGGTGTCGCTCCATAAACATTGCTGATGATCTGCAGTTGTAATTTCATATTCGCAAGAATTTTGCGGTGGCTATTTTGCGCTTGATGATGGCAGCCCCTTTGAGTTACAACGGCTCCTCTGAGACTTGTCGGTCATAGTTTGGTGGTGTGGTGAGGCGGGAAAGGGGCTTTCCGGAAAGGCCTAGGGGGTGCACCACCTGTATGGTAACGTGCATAGCTAGGCGGATCCAAGTGGTGGCTTGTGGTGCTTCCCTCCCCACCAACAGGTGGACAATCAAACCTGAGTCGAGGACTAGTGTTGAGGCTGATTTGTGATCACATCACTCATGCGAAGTTTTTGGGGTGTCCTATCTTTGGGGGATATGTTGGATGTGCTCACTAGTCATCACTGGGTGGATTCGACAACAACAGGATGTGCATGTTAAAGGAAAACCATCGCTTTGGAAGATATGGTGAGTTGTTTTGGTCCTGACCTCTGCATTTCGTTACCTATATTACTAGTGTTTGTTAGCATATTTTGGTAGAGTCCAGATTTTGCCACCTAAAGTATCTTGACTTAAAAAAATCAATTATGGTCGAATTATCTAAATGCAAAAGCAGAAAAAAAACACTCACGTACAAAAACTACGGTTTGCACTTAGTCCACCATGGCATCTATGGTAAAAAGGAAGAAAATGATCAAAGAGAGCAATATCGAGCAACTTATTACAAAATGTGAAACTTCCAAAGTAAACTGCAATCCAATCTTCTTTAGTTCCATGTATCAGCTCGTGCATTTTGGGACTATAATGTAGAGAATCCCCTGCCTTTTGCTTCAAAAAAAAAAGTTGGACGAGACCCTAGAGGTTGTTTTCACATTTGGTATTGGGACATTGATAGAGGTTTTATTTTTTCAAAATGGAAGATATACCCTAGCCTCCACATCAAAATGATGTATATGACCGCTTTATTACTTTATTCAGATCATAAGAGTACCTACTACAAAATAACGGACCAGCTAGAGTCGACATAAAGATCAATCAGCGGAAAAATAGAAAAGAGCGGGTGCCAATAAATATCAGAAAGCGATCCTATGATCAAGCCGTTAACCACACCGGTTGTAAAATTCCCATGATATCGTCTTCAGTCGGTTGCATCCAGACTTCAGAACATCCCTCTATCCTTGGATTGGAGATAGGACCATATATAGATCCAGTGAATAGTCATAGGGATAACTTGCAAAAAATGTTAAAACTTTGGTTTGTTAAATACAACTTCATTTTGCACATTCCAAATAGCCCATACATTAGCGCAAACGCCCACTCTAATGTTGACTACAACTTTCTTGGCAATACCGCTTAATCTGTTACCAAAGAGGTTTGTAATATTAGAAGGATGAGACAAACTGAATGACATATATATAATGCGCCAAAAACAAATGATTTATATACTCATCTTTATCACAGAAAGCACGAACTTTACAACCTTGCGAATTCATTTTAGCCGGATTATCTTTGGTTAAAATTTTCTTCCAATGAAGCATCCACATGAAGATCCTAATATTTAGATGTATTTATATTTTTAAAATATATTTCTTGAGGTATCTTGATTGATCATCAAGCAAATCTAGATACATTGAGTTCACAGTAAAGCTGCCTGAGCTAGTTAGACTCCAAACAAAAGTACCTATATTCATCAGTCAATTGAATATGCATGAGGCGTTCTACTGACTCTAGCTATTGTTCCCACTTGTTAGGTGTTTGCGTTCTTCGAAAGGTTACATTTAGAGGTTTTTTAGAAGGAATATCAGCCACCGAAATTTGTTTTCGCTCAGCTATACAATACAGAGATGGGTATTTTGTGTGCCGAAGGGAACATCCCAAGCCAACTATCCTCCAGAAATCTAATACAAGAGACACATCAGGAGCCTAGAAAGCAACCACTGAAGTTAAGATCCTCTTGGGAGGCATCACCCCTACGGAATATATGGTACTTCCGATTCGCATTTGTTAATATCTCCTTGCTAATGGAATCAAGCGTCAGCCTCCCTGCAGCGCACAAGGGGTTTTGTCCCCTTGTTTTGAAGAGTTGGTTCCAAAATTGTCTAGCGACAATTGGAAGTAGTTGCTGACTAGTAACCTTCTACAAGCCTGAGCGACCAAGTCAGGTGCTCCATCTGTTGAGAAACACAGATGCCATGCGGAGGGTTATTTTCCCGTTAGTTCAACAATTAAAATTGTTGGTCTATATATGATTAAACAATGCACAATGTTTGTTCAGAAACTTCTTTTTATCATCATCTAATTTTCTTTCATAAGTTGTACTGGAACAAATACCTTTTATCAATTGAATAATAAAAATAGGGTACCCTTCTTCTGGGTTTGTAAGATTCCTAAAATTGCAGGTCTAGTTCTGATTATAAATTTAAGCAACAAACTATTTGTAATGTTCCACAAAAGTTATATCATTGATTGTACCAGTCCTCCTTTTTTTCGTGTGGGAGAAGACCAACCCTCCTTCAAGTTGTCAGTGACTTCAGGGATGTAGCTTGATTACAGTGTCCTTTTGTAACTGCAAAATAGGAAAAAAAATACAATGAGCAACACAGACTTCTTCCATTCGCAACATATTTAATACTATGGATTTTTTCTAGGAACTTCCGAAAACAAGATTTATAAATTACTCAAACCTGAACCCGAATGGATCGGTGTTCATGCGTTGATATCCAAAGGTGCGGGGACATATTCTCTTGTTTCATAGTCGCTGCAGCTGGCAATGTGGGGGGCAAAATTGCAAGCATGCGTGCTTGCATATACGCTCGAATGTACCACCAAATCTGATTAACAAATGGACCAATGACGATCATACATAACACCTTCAGGTTTACACAGCTCCATGAGAGTAATTCCAATAGTGTAGCCAGCTGCTAGCTATAAGTCAAGTGCCATATCATCTATAGCCAACTTAGAGCCAACACATACAATAGTGAGCTATAAAAACGTAGTACTTTATCAATATATGACCCACCTTTCACTCTCACAGAGCTAGCTCTTGCATAAGAGCCCACTCTTTTTCTCTCTCCTCCTCTCTCTCCTCCAACTAAGCAATAATATACTATTTTAATCCTTATAGCCAGCTGACTAGGCCTTATTGTACTTGCTCTGAAGAATGCGTCCGCAGTGCGTCCGTTGTATTAATTAGTCTTCATGGTTGGAGGGTCATATATCAGACAAGAGAGCATGAGCATTGGGGACTTTTTACCTCAGCCAGCTATCAAACAACAGACTTAATCAGGTCGGCAGATGATGCCTATATTGCTGACATGGTACATTGATCGAACTACTATTCGTGCAAGCCATACCCTGTGAATCGATCTACAAAGTAGCGTTCTGTGCCATTGCTGACAGATCTTCACTCATCTGGCCATCATCTACAAAGCAGCGTTCTGTGCCATGCACTGTCAGACAAATACATCACTGGTATGATGTGAACCTGGAACAAACACAAAACAATGATCGATGGACGGCAACATCTGGAGACCGGGTTGTGCGTCAAGGTGAGTCATAACAAATCATGGGCGGTCACCGGATCTGATATCGACGAATAAAAAAGAACAGAGGTTACAGACATAGATAGTTGTATATTTGACTTCGAGCTGTTAGAAAAACATGGGATTGGTCCTCCTCGACTAGCGCACATTAACATATGCTGCTAGTAGAAAAAAACACACACACAAACCTACAATATTGCAGGCAATAGTTTACAGGCGTAAGCTAGGGACCTGACCCACACATACTGATCACATCCAATGGCTAACTTCTTCACATCTACCTGAAGTTCAAAGCATGGTTGACGACGACAACAAGAGCTCAACAACTAGCTTACTCTTGCTACCAGTGGTGTGTGGGAGTATGTGGATGATGCTCACTGGTTGACGTCGACATATTTTCCTTCTATTCCATGGAATTAAGTAATGGCATTATTGGAGAGAGGGACTTCTCCCTGACACATTTACATATTCACTGAATGTGTCTCTTCCCGACCGGTAGGCATTTCCCTATTGCCCTTCAATTCCAAGGTCTCCACGCGGTCAGAAGATTTTCTAGAGAGGACCAGCTACAACCTGACCCTATTATATATCTACATATATCTAGCTTATATCAGGAGTCTCTCGTCAAGCAATACCCATCGACACAACACATCATATCTCCATCGAACCCAGCCAAAACGAGATGCTTGTGTTACCGTCAGTCTTTTCCTATATACAAGTGGAGCCACATATTCAGGCCACGTTGAAAGCCCACGCGCGTTGCCGTTTCCAGGAAATGGTGAAAATGACTGGGCTGCCTGAACAACTAGGTCACAGACTTTAAACGTAGAAAGGACTCTACCGGAACATCAACCGGTGTTTGCCTGCATGAATTGGCAAATGGAGATGCCTGGCTCGACCGGCAGTCAAAAGTTCTCTGTCTCGATGTGAAAGAGGCAGATCTTCCACCTTTCGTGTAGAATACAAGTGGTTTATCGACTGTACAAAAAAAATTCGGGTCAAAACGGCGGTGCTTTCCGGCTCTGGAGGTGTCTGTTTAATGGTTCTTCGTAGTAACGGCATCAACAACGCAGCTTTCAGTCTAACTAGGCATTCGCAGTGCATTACAGGTCAGAATTTAGTGCAATCGGCACGAGTTTATAAAGCTTGCAAGAGTTTTACAGTACTTCATCAATCTCTTGCTATCTTAGTTGGGATGGTGACAAATCATGAGCAATTCTGTTTGATGTTTTAAGTGCGAAAATTGTGTAACAGGTCTAGTTTTTTCTACAGAATAGTACACATGATGGTTCAGATAGACAAAACCGTTCGTAAATAGGACTAGTTATAGTACCCATGAATTCTTGACAGAGGTTCTTAATGATAAAACCGTTAGTGGTAGCTTTTTCCGTGCAGAAGAGCGCACATCAGGAGCCTAGAAAGCAACCACTGAAATTAAGATACCCTGGGAGGCATCACCCCTTCGTAATATACGGTACTTATGATTCGCATCCCTTTGGACCTTTGCTAACGAAATCAAGAGGCCGCCTCCCGTGGCTGCTTGCACAAGGTTTTGTCTCCTTGTTTTGAACAGTTGGTTTCAAGATAATGTTGTGACAGTAGGAAAATAGTCGCTGATCAGTGATCACTACCCTTCTAGAAACCAAACTGACCAAGTAAGGCGATCCATTTGTCGCGAAACGCGGCTCCAGAATGCTGGGTTCAAATACTAGATCTCCGGTAAACATAAAGTAAGTCCTCCTTTGCCTGGCAGTTCAGTCCGAAAATAGTTGGTTTATAGCGCAAAAAAATTGTTGGTTGATATATGCTGGACCAAATAACATATCATTGATCAAGAGTTCAGGACCAATCCAGCTTAAGTTGTTAGTCAGTTACTTCACCAACGTGATTTTGAAACGGCAAAAAGTGATAATATTTTAGCACTACAGATTTTTTTAGGGATTTTCAAAACGATATGAAATGTTGGAGAAACAGTTGCAAGCCCTGAAATCCACAACCAAATCT